>CM031608.1:65697147-65699647 GCA_018398815.1 Conus ventricosus
GGGGTAATCCCATTTCTAATATCCTTGGGGTTGAATACGTGTGTTCAATTCTTGCTTAAATTGCTCTTTTTTCTAAAAAAGGTTGAATATAATTATACATGTTACCGTTTATACCAATATTATTTAGTTTACACCAAAGTCTTTATGTCTCACACTCTCGTACGCTTTCCTTAAATCCAAAAAGGTTGCTAGGATATTTTCGGCGTGCAAATTTTGTGGTGTGTGTGTGTATGTGTGTGTGTGTGTGTGTGTGTGTGTGTGTGTGTGTGTGTGTGTGTGGTGTGTGTGTTGTGGTGTGTGTGTGTGTGTGTGTGTGTGTGTGTGTGTGTGTGTGTGTGAGTGTGTGTGTGTGTGTGTGTCTGTGTGTGTGTGTGTGTGTGCGTGCGTGTGGGCGTGCCAGCGCGTATGAATGTCTGAAAAGGTGTGACAATAAAACAGTATGTATTTTCTTCCATATTCTGACCATGCAGTGTATGATTTAGAGTTACCTTTCTATTGAAATATCAATCTTCTGCATTGTGGAAACCATACGTGCATAACCACATTTTCCAAGATTTTGTCTTATTCGCTTATCTGTGACTCACGCTGAAATCCCCTTTCTTTCCTTTCCTTTTTTTTTTAACTGATCCTTTTCTCGCTTCCGCCTGCCATTCTTTCTGGCTTCCCCTTGCCTCTCCCTCCCTTCCTCCTGCTCTCTCATCCTGCACTCTTCCTCCGCTTAGATGAAACTGAACTAATTGGCAAACATGTATATATATACACATACACACATACAAACACACGCACTCACGCGCGCGCGCGCGCACGCACGCACGCACGCACGCACGCACGCACTCACGCACGCACACACACACACACACACACACACACACACACGACACACGCAAGCACACACGTACACACAAACACTTACACACAGACACACACAGCAACACACAGAAACACACACACACACACACACACACACACACACACACACACACACACACACACACACACACACACACACACACACACACACACACACACACCTACATACATACGCACACACGCATACACACAGAGGCGGGAGCGTGAGCACGCATGCACGTGGGCATGCACACACGCAAACACACAAACACACACTCACACATACACATACGCACACACACACACACACACACACACACACACACACACACACACACACACACACACACACACACACACACACACACATAAACACACACCACACACACACACACACAACACACACACACACCACACACACACACACACACACACACACACACACACACACACACACACACACACACACAAGCGCGCGCGCCCGCGCTCACCCCCCACGCCCCCTTCCACCCCCCTCACACACACACACACACACCAGAAACGGCTGTCTCTGCACAGTTCAGTGAGTTCTCAAGTTCGCTCGATTAATCCTTAGCACTTGATCACCGAAGCCCCAAAGCACCACACCAAGGTCATCTCCACCCCCAACCCTTCCCTCTGCCCAACCACCACCACCACCACCACCGCTTCCCTCCCCCCCTCCTCCATCCTCCCCAAATCACCAGGACCTTTCTTCCGGTGCATTCCAGTCCAAGACGTCACCAAGGAAAAGATCCTGGAGTCTTATAGAGAAGCTCAGAGACAGTGGCGTCAAGGCGTTGGCGCTTGGTGTTCTCACAACGTCTGGATTGGGAGAATCATGCCCTCCTCAGGACCACACATTTAGCACTGACCAAAGGCACCGAAGGCACCGAATCACTGCTGGCGACCTAAATGGATTGTCTGACCCATCATTGTCCGGACTGACCGTACTTACTGGGGGAAGTTCAATCGATTGGTGGGCTGTTTGGATGGGGCGTAAATAGCGGGTCAGTTTTCGCGACGGTCTTCGACTGGTCATTCCGAGGACTCTGTGTGTGTGTGTGTGTGTGTGTGTGTGTGTGTGTGTGTGTTGTGTGTGTGTGTGTGTGTGTGTGTGTGTGTGTGTGTGCGCGTGTGTGTGTGTGCGTGCGTGCGTATGTGTGTGTGTGTGTGTGTGTGTGTCCGTGGAGGCGGTCATGTATGTTTGAGTGTGTGTATCTGCGTGTGTGTGTGTGTGTGGGTGACACGTCACTTTAGCGCCAGCACTACAGCGCCATACCTTTCAGCGCCACCATTTCAGCGCGGTGTCTTTTCAGCACAGTACTTTTTAGCGCCGTACATTTCAGCACGGGGGGATGTCAGCGCCGTACACTTTAGCGCCGGGAGACTTCAGCGCCGTACATCTGAGCGCCGGTGGGGGAAAAGGAGGGAATGTCGGGGAAGAGGGGGTAAAACTATTGGCGAGAGGAGAGAAGAGAGAGAGAGAGAGAGAGAGGAGAGAGAGAGAGAGAGAGAGAGAGAGAGAGAGAGACAGAGAGAGAGAGAGAGAGAGAGAGAGAGAGGGGGGGGGGCGTTGTGAGTGGTGTGATTGAGATTCAGACGGAGTTGAGTTACAGATCAGGTCTGAATG
>CM031608.1:65704647-65719647 GCA_018398815.1 Conus ventricosus
ACCTATCCATATACTTTATGTATTTCATCTATTATCTAATCTATCTATCTATTCTATCTATCTTATCTATCTATCTATCTATCTATCTACTATCTATTATCTATCTTCTATCTATCTTCTATCTATCTATCTATCCATCCATCCAAGCATCCATCCATCCATCCATCCATCCATGCATCTATCGATCTATCTATCTATCTATCTATCTATCTATCTATCTATCTATTATCTATCTTATCTATCTATCTAACTATCTATCTATTCTATCTAATCTGCTATGCGTCTATCTGTCTGTGTGTTTCAATTGATATAGGTTATGTGTGTACGTATTTAATGTACACATACAATAGGTAGACACATAAGGATACTTAGATTACTAGTACATACGTACATACGAGAGAGAGAGAGAGAGGAGAGGATGAGAGAGGGAGAGAAGATGAAAGAGAGAGAGAGAGAGAGAAGAGAGAGAGAGCGAGAGAGAGGAGAGTGAGAGAGAGAGAGAAAGAGAGAGAAGAGAGAGAAAGAGAGAGAGAGAGATGAAGAGAGACGGAGAGAGAGAGAGATTAGTAGGAGAGGAGAGAGATCCCCCGTGTTTGTTGTTTGCTCACACCATATAGCCCTGAGGAGGTGCCCAAAATCAAACTGAAACAACAAATAAAGGCTAAAAACAAACGAACAAAAACGGAAAAGAAATGATAGATCGGCACACGAGGACCCACCAAGAACAACATTGCTCTGAGAACCTACAATGCTGATCTCAAGAGATCGGGGGAACTATATCACACACGTGCCCCCCCTTGGGAATAGGGGGGAAAGACGGAAATGGAAAGGGGTGCCAGTGTGTGCGGACCTGGTGGAGCATGCTAGGGTGTTTGTGTGTGTGTGTGTGTGTGCTGTGTGTGTGTGTGTGGTGTGTGTGTGTGTGTGTGTGTGTGTGGTGTTGTGTGGTCATGTGTTCGTGTGTGTGTGTGTGTGTGTGTGTGTTCGTGTGTGTGTGTGTGTGTGTGTGTGTGTGTGTGTGTTATGTGGTGTGTGTGTAGTGTGTGTGTGTGTGCGAGCGGGCTCGACAGAGATGAGAGAGAGATCCGGAGAGAGGATCGAGAGAGGAGAGAGAGAAGGAGGTGGAGAGAGAGAGTGAGACAGAGAGAGAGAGACAGAGGGACAGAGGACCAGAGCTTGACAGTGGATAAAGACAGACAGATAGACAGGCAGACAGAGTACAAAGGACTGAGAGAGGACAGAGAGATGGGGGGACGCAGAGAGAGAGAAGAGAGAGAGAGAGAGTGAGAGAGAGATGAGAGAGAGAGAGAGTGGTTGGAGTGTGAAGAGAGACAGTCAGAGAGACAGAGAGAGAGAAGTAGAGACGAGAGAAAGAGAGAGAGGAGAGAGAGAGAGGACGAGAGAGAGAGAGAGAAGAGGGGGGTAGACAAGACAGACAGACAGACAGACAGACAGACAGACAGACAGACGGACGGACGACGGACGGGAGGAGTTGGGGCTAAGACAGACAGTTACGCTGATTGGTCGCTTAGCCGCCCTTAGCAAGGAAACCAATACAGAGGGAGTTGGGTATTAGGAGAGACACTTTGAGGACTCAGGTGAACATTATCCACTTACAGTCACCGTCGGCGGAGGGGCCCGGAGGGACACCACCACGTCTTTGTTTGGAAGGGGAACCTCTGTGTCCACCAGCTGGACTTGAAGGTCTGGAACCCAAATGTGTTTGTTTGGTCAGGAGGAAAGGCTTGATTTCATTTGTTAAAGGTGAAGCCCTTAACAGACTCTCTCTCTTCTCTCTCTCTCTCTCTCTCTCTTCTCTTTCTCTCTCTCGCTCTCTCTTTCTCCTCTCTCTCTCTCCTCTCTCTCTCTTCTCTCTCTCTCATCTCTTCCCTCTCTCTCTCTCTCTCTCTCTCTCTCTGTATCTCCCATTCCATCCCTCCCTACTCTCTTCTCTCTCTCTCTCTCTCTCTCTCTCTCTCTCTCTTTCCTCTCTCTCTCTCCCTTCTCTAGTGTTACAACAATCATCTGTGCCTAAATCCTCGTTTTGGTCACATTTCCGCCAAGGCTGATGCGTTTGATTTTGTTATACTGTTGTCTACTGATTTTGGTTTTGGATGTCAGCAATATGGACATTTCCTTGATTGTTGTCAGAAGCTGAATAACAGCGTGTCGATGTTTTGTTTCCACCGGGAACCTTATCAAATTTTCCACGGGAAATATTTGAAGACATATTTTAGGGAATTTTAACATTATGTTACACAAAACAGTTTTTTTGCATGTCTCTTTTCATTAACCATACAATATCTGGGTCAATATTAACGGTATTTATAAAACCTGAATAACCCTTAGACCTGAATGTAAGTTGAAGGTGCACTGCGGGATTGGGCAAGTCCTTCTTGATCGCCAGAAATCTTTAGGGTGTTCTTGTCGTTTTTGCCAACTCAGTATCATGCTATTAGCACCAAAGCGGTATCCGTCATATAATGATAAAAAACTACTGTTAACACCGATTGTAAAACTATAGTCCTTTTCTGTATTAACCATACATAAACTTGATATCATCCAACCTCTATTTATTTCATTGTGAAAAAAGTCTATACTTTAGAGTTTGGCAGAACACTATTTTGTGTTCAGATTAAGCTGAAACAATAGTGCATGCAGCCGGAATTTCCTACCTCCAACAATGCTGTGTTCCTATGATAGTAGTTACTCAAGATCACTTTGTATGGCGCCTTCAAGAACCGAAAGCGCTTTTACAAATACGAGAAGCACTTATCATATACAAAACAAGTCTCTTCACACACACACAAACCACAACACACACAACACACCACACACACACCACACCCCCAAAACAACACACACACACACACACAACACACACACACCACCACACACACACACACACACACACACACGCCACACACACTCACACAAACACACACACGCACACCACACACACTCGGCTTTTGCAGGGTTTGTCTTGTGGACTCTCCATATATCAATACAAGTGTTCTAAGATTCCTAGTCTGAACGCATTCTAGGATTTGTTGTTACATCTCAAGATTCCGGACACCACGGTACTCGAGTGAGTGGAACCTTTCTGTAGCTTACATTTGTCGCGACAGGGAAAACATCGGGTGACAGTCGGTAATTCAAAGGATTTACTGTGTGGTAGAAGTCTTGACATAATGCAAGTATTGTCATCGTCATCTAATGTGAACAAAAAGGAAAAGGACGCTGATTAGCAGGCGTAGTTTATCGTGTTTATTCTTGTGTCTTGTAAGTTCATCATCTATGTCTCTTTCCATTTTCTTCTGCCTTTCTGCCTGTCGCTTGGCCTGTTGTGGCTTGTATTTTTCTTATACAACCTTCAGCAATATAATTGTATTCTGCTACTGTGTTTCTGTGCATTTGTACTTTCATCTGCATTTTGACTTTGTTTTTTTCTGTATTTGTGCTTTTATTTGTTTAATTTATGTCTCTATTGTTCTGTATGTGTTGTAACGTTTTCCTCTTATTTCTTCTTGTTTCCCTTTGCCTTTTCACAAGGGTTCATTCGCGTATTTTAGGTGTGTTCATTCTACATGTTCTTCTCTGTTGTTACTGTGATTTTTGTATCATTGTTTTTGCCTTTTTGTTTTTCATGAGTTTTTTCCCTTTTCTTGATCTTTTAGCTTTGCCCGGTAACTTTCATTTTGTTTCTACGGTCATTTTGATTCCTTCCCCATATCCTGTACTTCATACTCTGTATTCTTTACTGTGTTATGAGGTCTGTTTCAACTTTGTTAGTGGCGCTGCTTTAATTTTACTTTGATTTCCAATGTTTTCTTCTACGACTACATTTTGTTATTTCAATTATTACATTTCCTATTCTTCTAGGTTTTTCAGCGGGGTTCTCTATTCTTTTAACTATTCTGTAGCTGCATCAATCATTCCCCTTGTATCTCCTCACTTTGCTACTCTGTTCTCGCACCGTTGTTCCCAGTGTACATGCACTTTGCGGGAGACATCTCTTTCGTTTGTTTTTCTGTCTTTCTATGATTCTCTGCGTTTTTTTCTTTCACTGTATTCTTCTACCATGTTCTTTTTAGTTTCCCGTTCTCTGTGTTTTTACATTGTACTTCTGTAACTGGCATGTATTCCTCGTTATTTTCTTCCCGTCTTTCATTTTGTCTTTTTTGGTTTTCGTTTTCTTTCATTGGCATTCGTATTCTGACTATTTATTTACACAGTGTTTTCGCTAAATAAAATCAGTAGGTGTCAGGGCCTTAAGGCTGCGAATTAGAACTTTCTTTCTTTGTTCTCTGTTCCCGGTCAGAAATCATACTTTTCTTTTTGTAGGTTTTCTAGCGTATGCGATCGTTCCTGATCCACAGATCAATTGCCAGACGCATTCCAGGGGACACTGTTCTAAATACTGCACGGTGTGCATGTGTTTTAGTTTGTTGTCACCATATCACGGTGACTGTAGCCATCTTTTCGCGAAGTGTCGAATGTAGATTTAATGTACATGTAATATGGTGTACGTATATGGTTTATGCACGGGATTTCGGTTTTTTATATGTCTCATCCAATGGACTACGTGGGGATTGGTGGTATTTATGCAAATGTTAATCCGTGCGCCAAAATGTCCAACAACTTAGCTGTTGTCGGGCGGGGAATCCAATGCACGGACACTTGGATACAGATCCCTGGCGCCTTACCTTTCAGGCAAAAACGGCTCAGTGGACCATTTATTGTCCTTACACTTACTTGCTCTCGTACAAAAACGTAGATAGGCAAAATTAATATAAACAATGAATACCTTTTCAGCACACCAAGCTTATTCACAGGTCGGTATAGTGTGTGAACCGTGATTTTGAAGGTGGACCTTGTTTTATAAGCTTGAAGGGACTATTGGCATGTCAGAATAAGAATAACGCAGGCAATCAAGTTATACACACAGAGACACTTAGGACACAAACACACACACACCACAACACACCACACACACACACACACCTCAAACACACACACACGCACGAGGACCAAACACATGATGGGGATACGAGATCAGCTTTTAATAGCGAGCCTGCTGATTCCTTTGCAAAAGTTCCCCAACAGTGACCAGGTGGACCAAGTTAGAGCCAGAGTGAATGCTCATCAGCGATTCGTAGGCTGACTGGGATTAACAAACCCTGAAAATGTTAAATCGATGGCCATAGGCACCTCAAACCGCTTGAATGGAGCTTGACGCGTGGTTGCTACGAGAAGGCGACTAGGCTAGCAGTCACAAGAAACAAGCCCCACGACACGGATCCAGGCCAGGGGAGGGCTTACTTGCCGTAAGTCCAACAATAGCTGAATTTACAAACGATTATTTTAAACTTCTGACCGGGAATCTGCAGCCTCGAAAATATGTCCTAGAACAAAGTTAAAATTGTCAAGTGGGAACAAGTAAGTTGACAAGGTTAGGCGTGGGAACCAAACGAGAAAACCAAGCCTTCGGTCTACGCACGACGTGGCCAGTTCCGGATCGTTCCCACCGGCCGTTAAGCAGCCCAAACACCACCCACAACCAGTGCAACGTCGAGTGTGGTCCGGCAACAGTAAAGAAAAAAAATCCGGCAATTCGAACATCAAAACCTTCGATGACGTCAAAACAACACGCGAAAAGAAAGTCACCAACCGTTACGTAGCATGTCAGCTTCATGGAAAAAAGAAAAACCAAGATCCAGATTCTACCGCATGTATCATTCTGCACGACTCCGTGACCAACAAAGTCACGGCAACGGCTGGGTCATTCTACGCTTTTCGCCCAGTCCATCAAGTCCCACCGATCAAGAAATCCGATCAACCTTCAACTAGCTATAAATCCAATGAGAATATACCATTCGACGCTAGTGACTCATCCACATGGGGTGAACGTTGTAAGATCTACTTCACCCTCGACATCAAGTGATCACCTGGTTCATGGTCAAGGAAATCAGAAATGAGTATCCTAACCTAAAACTTAGTCATTAGCCAGGTTATCGCAGTTAGAGACTCCAACTCAACGTGAAGAGTGAGTACTGTATAATGCTCTAGTGACGTCCAGTCTCAGCGAAAGGAAAAGAATCGGTGACCTTCTCATACATCCACAACCTACATGTGGCGCAACTGGTTCTTACTGACACTTCCATCCCACCACCGTGGAGCCTGGCATTCTATGCCAGAATATGGGGGCCTCATCAGAAGACTGCGGTGGACCACTCAAAAAAAGGAGGCAGACGACCCCGCTTCCACCGTCAGGCTCCCAACACCTTTGCAGTCGAGCTTCCTACGGTCTTCACCCCTGGAGAAACCGTTGCGCTCTCCAATTAACTGAGTGATGGGGAACTTTCAAAAAAATTTAGCAGGAATTGATTGTAATATGTTCATTACACCACCAATTGTGTTATAGGCAACAAATTACTTGGACTGTTTAGAGTCTGATGTATCAGTTTCATTTGACTCTTTCCTAATTTCCCATTTATTGATGCCATGTTGACCAACTTGTTTACTCATCAATGGTTACCTGTTTTTAACTAAGTATTAAGCCTTAAGTGACATATTTTTTGTTGATTTTGAGAGTTTATTGTGACCCTAGAATCCTTCAGGGTCTTTCAATGGAACTGTCGGTCTATCACCACAGGCCTTGGATCAATTGAGTCAACTCTTGGACAGGAAACATACATGCACTATGCCTTGCCAATCCTTATGTTCCGAGAGACAAGCTGCCAAAAACTCGAGGCCTTTTACTATCCCCCCATTACCCAAAATGTGGGGAATTACGATAAAATCAATGTAGCAATAGATATCGTGAAGGTGAAAAATATCTTCTATGCCAAGTCTGTTCACCAGACAATCACAGGAGCTCTTTCCTGCGCGTCAAAGTTCAGGTCAACTCCAAACATGGACAATCAATAGTGTCATTTTCCTACCGCAAGGCCCAATGATCAGAATACCAGAATGGCTCGTAGTTTAGATTTGATACAAATTTATAAAATTGCAGGGAATTTTAAACGCCCATTCTCCATTTTGGGAGAAAGAAAATAATAAAAAACTAGCAAACCGTTTGTAGAAAATTAAGTAGATTCGGCCCTCTATCTTTTGAATGGATGGTAGGAATACCGCGTTTTCCCGGACAATCTATTCATAAGCGAGCGATTGAGCCAACATTTATTTCCCCTGATCTAGCGCCACTATGAGACTGGAATCCGCTCTAATCGATTACAATCAACAGCGACATTTACCTATTGTAACTGAAATAGAAACCGTAAGCCTACACATAATACAACTTGAATTGAAATAAGATAAAAATTCAAAAGTTAACTACAAATTTGCAGATGAACAATTTTCCTTTTTACTAGAACGTTTTACATAGATCTATTCGGAGATAACAAAAGATTGATTGATGAGTTATATGACCATTTTTCAAAATGCTCTAATAACTCCGCAGCAACGATACCACGATAAACGCCTGTACATTCTAAAACATGTGGGTAATGTCTGTGGATGAGGCTTGCGAAGAGGCCAAAAAGGAGAAAAATATTAAATTAAAGATTACTTACGTAGTAAGGGACCTGGGCGCGCTGAAAAACTTTTTGAGAGAAAAGAGGCATAAATAAATCCACAGAACCATTGCTTTTGCCTAAAAGGCAATACTGGTCGTTCCTTTTGCAATAATGTTGTATTCAGTTATAAAGACATACAAAATGTATGGGGAAGAATGTTAACAATGAACATGGAGTTCTCTCTAAATCTACCTCAATTACCTGTCAAATTCAACAATTGAAATTTCCACAAATTCAGGAAAAATCTGAAGCTTTTGTTGACATTTTCGCCAGGAACAGCAGTTTGGAAAATTGTCTGTTCAGACAAATGCAAAAAAACGATTATGAAGAAAAGAAGCATACCTGCGGTTGAGCAATTCCATGAGGACTGATTTGTATCTGAATACCCCCATTACATTTGATGAAGTGCAGGAATGTATCTCTAAAACTGGGGCACTAAGAAAACGTCTGTAGGGCTAGATGGGGTGTCCAATGACATGCTACGACATCTTCATCTAATGTCTTATGTGTTTTCTTCATTGTTTTTTCATAAGTGCTGGAGTGATGGCAAATTGCCCCAAGTATGGAAAAGTTCCAATCATAGTTCCATCACAAACATGGAAAAAGCGGAGTGCATTAATTAATTATCGACCTTGCTCTCACGTCCCCACAGGTAAAACTAATGGAACGCATCGTATTAAAAAACAGTATAACCATTACTGTATAAGCTCATCAAATCCTTCCCCCCACCACCAAGTGGGTTTCAAACAGATAGTACTACAGTAGAACACTTGTGAAACTAACAACTCCATGTCAAAACAATTTGCACGCGAAAAAATGTCCTAGCAACCTTGTTTTGATTTAAGGAAAGCTTAACGAACGTGTGAGACATAAAGACTGTTGTATAAACTAAATAATATTGGTATTAAACGGTAACCTGTATAATTAATTCAAACTATTTTAGAAAAATGATCAATTCAAAACAAGAATTGAACACACTATATTCAACCCCAAGGATATTAGAAATGGGATTAACCCCAAGGATCTGTGATTTCGACCCAATTGTTTAATATTCTAATGGCTGATTTTACCCCGGAAGATTTATCTAAAGATGTTTGTATGGCACAATTCGCGGACGACATTTGTTTATGGTTGAATGTTTACCATGAAGCGAAAAAAAAACCCTGCACGAATCCACTTAATTATTTAGCATCAACTATCACTTGAAACTAAATAAAATCAATAGTTTTCTACTAGAAAATGAATTCTCTTTCTGTTGAAAACAATTATTATACTATTCATTCAGGGTACGACCAGAGAAGCTTCCCGTGATTTATATAAATGGTTCTATCTTACAGTCATGTGAAATCTGTCAAGTTTTTTAGGTGTATATATAATTTAAACTTCTTGGAAATCATCAGTGACTATATTATAAACAAAGCAGAAAAAGTTTAATCTTTCTGAGAATCGGAATAAACAAAATGGGGACAAGATACATCACATAACTGCTCTGGCAACGGCTCTCGTGCGTTCATCACTGGGCTTACTTATGGCCCAAGAAGTCGGTGTTCTTTTTTTTGGGCCGCAACAGTTTCTTTGAAAAATTACAAGTATTGACTGCAAGGCTTATAAACTTGCTCTTGGTGTTCCCACACTTGCGTCTAACTTACGGATCTTATAGTGAAGCTGGAATACTACCTTCTTGAAGAGTAAGAAAAGCATCTGCCTTCATATTTACTTTAAAGAGTTTACTTGAATAATTTCTGTACAAAACGAGGTTGTCTTTAAAATCTGAAGTAGATTTTGCTAAACGAGCGGAGAAATCCATCATTAAAAACTAGAAAGTCTTATATTCCAATCAAAACATAGACTCTGAAATCACTAACATTGTTCTAAACCATCCTTTTACACCAATTTCCCGGTGTGCAAAAAAAAGCCTCTTTTGATATCAGTTCAATGAAATATCATAAAAAGAGGATCCCCTATATATTAAAGAATTTGTCAATGTTCATTGGATGAAATTACAGTATCACATGAAGATTTTCCATGATGGCTCAATTTTAGACGATAATGTAGCAGGTGACTGCTTTTATTATTCCAGATTTGAATGTAGAGGTAACTCTATAATCTTGGTAGAAAAAATTTTCCATATTTAGTGCTGAGTCATCGCCTTTTGATGTCTTTGGAATTTATGTTACATCAAAAATACCCCTAATTCTTGTCGAATTTTGTGTGTACCGATAGCAGATCGTTCTGGGTGCCCTCCTGTCCCAAAATTCAAAATTCGACTTGAGATTATATTAGAATTAACATGTCATTCATCATTATAACTTAAAGGGATCACTGTTACGTTTTATTGGGTACCATCTCACAGTGGAATTGTATCAAATGAAAGGTTGATCACGCCCCCCCCCCCCCCCCCCCCCCCCCCCCCCCCCCCCCCCCCCCCCCTCCCCCAGCAAAATGGCAGCTAGAAATATGGTAAGCCAAACTTCACTTAATATACTGTTGCTCTTTCAGGAATGGTATCCTAATGACAACAGAATGGATAGCTTCCAACAATATTAAAGAACTCGGTATCTCAGTACTATCATATACTGTTTTGCTTACAGTTTCTGCGAAACAGAATAAAACAGCCATAATTATCAACTCATATATAGAGATGTAAGAAGCTTAATCCAAAGACTAGTTTAAATTCACTGAAAAACAAAATTCAGTTTGAACTGTTAGATGTATGTGTGGAGGAAAACGCACTTATGTGTTTCACATTTGTTAATTCATTGCCCAAACAAAGAACTTGTTTATCATGGCTGGTGGTAAAACTGCCGATAGATCGGTCGTCATCACTCTCTAACTAGTTGAAATAATTATTCGGTTTCAGATAGTTAGTCAAAGTTTGGTACAGCGTCAGTTGGCATTTTACTATAATGTTTTATCTAGGTGTTTTTTTTTTTTTTTTTTTTTTTGTAAATATGCTTACGTAGTAGTATTCAAAGTTTTAACACGCTTTTCCCCTATCCCTCCACCAGTCTTTTCTTAAGCACACATTCGCAATAACTCACGTACAATTAACACTCATCGTCTGATTCATTTTAGTGAGTAGACGTTAAATTGAAGAACAACCACACGCCTACGGAACGCACGCACGCACGCACGCAACGCCGCACACTCTCACACCACACACAAATACACATGACACAACACACAAGGATGGCGGAAGATAGCCCAGGCAGAAGTTAATTGTCGCCTGCTGAAGTTTTTCAGGATCTGAGGCACTTATGCATTGCTGACAAGATCGCAAGTTTGGTGTGAACGCCTAACGAGCGTTGTAATAAGAAAAGAAGGAGGGACGGCACAAAACAAGGCTGGTGGGCCTTGGGAAAAAGGCAAGCAAAGAATGTGCTGGGACCGTGGACGGCCAGGACCAGGCCCAGCAGCTCACCGACAGTGGCCACATTCGAGATAAACTGAAGAAGCGGAAACAAAAGATTTCAGCACCCTGACGGAGGTCAGTGAGTTCTGTTTCGTATATGATTCAATCGCTTTTCGAGCGCTTTGGACCGTCTAAGAAAAGACAGTGAAAGTCCAGACCGATGCAATTAAAAACATAACGCCGAGGTCTTGTTCTTACAAAAAGAACCCAGAGAAGACTGAACATGCCACTTCTGTTGAACTCCTGGCTTCCATACGAAGACGGAAGGGAAAAAACTTTCGCGGATGATGCAAGAAACTGCTCACTGGACCCCTGCACCAAAAACATCGGGCAGAACAAACAATAACGCAAAAGAAAACAAAAGGAATCGAAACAGCAACAAACGCCCTGGGCTCTGCAAAACTGACGTCAATGTAGTAAGCCCCGCGTGACGTCAAAGCAGAAAAGATGTTCGTAAGCGTCACATAGGGAAAAAGCTTGCCACCAAGTGTTCTTTTGGGGGTTTCTGTCTTCAGTGTATCAAAAAAAGAGACTGGTGGTCCTTCGGCTTGTACGTTCGGTCGGGTTTATGCGGTACCACTGAGATATTCAGAAAACTTTTCAATTTCCCCCCCCCAGCCGTAATCGAAAAACAGGAGGGCAAGCAAGTAGTATAGATGCAGTTGTTGTTCATTGTGGAATAAATGACATCAGATCATTAAGATCCCAAAACCACGTATCAAAAGTTCACAAAAGTAATCAAGAACATCGCTGATGACCATACAACATCAAAATTGTTGTCAGCCCAAAATCATCCCCGTGCGTGACTCCCAACTTGATGTCAAAAAGAGAACTTTTTAATGCATTTCTAGTGAAGGGTTACATATCTATGCAGAACGATCTTTAATCAATCCACTCTAACTTCTCCACCCACGGCAAATTCAGGAGGGATGACATCCACCAACCCCCGTGAGGCGGTTCAAGCATCGTGGCGGGCAACGTGGGCCGTCATTGAGGGACTTTTTCTGGGATGAGGACCGCCGAGAACATCACGTCATCCTCCTCACATTTACCACCAGCACTGGCATTCACCCCAACAACCTAGCCTCGCTGAAGATGCCTCCTTACCCACGATATGGCAGACCATGGAACTGTTCGAAATTTTGAGCTTGAGGATTCCTCTAAAAATACATTTCATAAAGAAATGTTTTCCAGGATTAGTTACGTGTCTTAGATTTGGGTTATGCTTCAACAGAGCAATGACTGGCTATTGACTGTCTTAGGATTATATTTTTGAGACTTGTTGCCATCGCGTAATTTTATCATAATTTCTCGTTTAGTTGATTGATTAAACAACCACCCCTCCACCTCCCACTCCCCCCCCCCTTGTTTTAATATTTTTTTTGATTTATTTTTTTATTTAAGCGTATTTCTCTGTGTTATTTTATCATTTTGTACGTGAGGTTTATTCGTGTTATTTAAAAACAATAACCGAATTTCTTTCACATCTCTTCTATTTTTTCCTTATCTTGAACAAATGGTCAGTATCCCATTAAGGTTTTACATGGAACTGCAGTCTATAAAAAACAAACCTGTCTTATTTAACTCAACATCTTGTTTCTTCAAAGTACCAGGTTTGATTTTACAATCTTTGAATGTACCCACACAGCCTACCTAATGGTAATTTATTATTAATCCTCCAGTGCATGAGATAGTAAATAAAACATGAATATATTAGAAGCTATATTACATAATGAAAAAATACGTATACAGTGTGCGATTTCCCAGCCCCTAAGAATGATTAATGTATTCTTTCATGTGCTGCAAGTCTAAAGTTAATGATCAACTTAAATAATGTTTTTTCTGTCATACTTACCAAAAGGCCCAACAGAATTAACACAGAATGGATTGTACATACAAAATCTAAACAAAAATGTGGCAATTTGTGGAGACTTTAATGCACATCCCCTTTTTGGAGAAAAAATTGCACTTTTATCACTAGCTCACAGATTTTTAGAGAACATAAGTAGACTCAAATCTTTACATTTTAAAACGATGAAGAGTGACTAGAATTTAGAATTCCAGACAATGCAATATCAGAGAGCCACCTCCATTTGATCTATCTTTAATATCCCTGCTTGGCCATAATTGCACATGGAACACTTTGTACACGTTGGGATTGATCATATACCCATTGATACAACTATCAATGATCAAACAAATATCTAGCGATAGAGATGAAGATGTCATTCCTAAATACATTATAAACTTTGCTGACTGGGAAAAATTTAGAGCTTTTTTATGTGCACAAAACCATAGATTGCATTAAAGATAGATGACATAGACATTTATTACTCAAAATTTACGAAACAGTATAAATCTGCTGATTATGCCATTCCTAAATATGCAAGCTCGCAAATCAGATAAACATTGCGGGAATGTCTATGGTGAATGATGAATGCCAGGAAAGCGGTTGACAAGGGAAAAACAGAAGGAAATTAAATTAATACTACAAAATCCTGGACCAAAAAAGCATGCTCCAATGAGAAGCAAATGTCATGAGTAATTGACGATTGCAAAAGTCAAGCGGGAACTTGGTCTAATTTCTGCACCAATGAAAACACATACCCATAAGACTTACAGAGGTGTGGAAAAAGTTTAATGAAATGAAAATTGGCGTTCATTTGCCACACTGTTCCAATCAAATTTGATGGAAATGAATTACCAAGCAATTCGAAAAGGCTAGAATAATTTGTAGATATTGTTTTGCTGTATAATGATGCAAGCAAAACTACCAATAAATCATTAAGGTTTCAGCGGAAAAAGAAGAAAGAAATGATGACTGTCAAGATCCACAGCGCGACAGATGCATCTTTTGTCAATGCGCCAATACTCTACGTGAGTTGATGAGAAGCTATACTTTCCCGACTAATGAAAAAGTCATCAGTAGGCATGGACGCTATTTCTAATATCTTACTTAACATTTGCAGACCTGTTGGGTACTGTTGATACACGATTCTTTCAAAGTGTTGGGAACAGGGGGACATAACCCTAAAAATATGGAAACATTCTAACATAATACCGATTCCTAAAGAAGGAAAAACGAAAAATAATAGTTAATTACAGAACCTATATCATTAACTTCGCATGTAGGCAAACTTATGAATAGATTGTTTTAAACAGACTAATATTCCATTATTGTAATAAAATAAGTGATCCAAAAACCAAGCCGGTTTCCGAAAGGGTAGGTCACCATTGATCATCTTGTCAAATTGACTACACAGGTAGCATTCAATTTGCTCGAGAAAGAATTTATAGCAGACCTTTTTTGATATAAAAAAAGGCATATGATCGTGTTTGGCTTCATAAATTAATATATAAAGTGAAACAAATTGGTTTGTCTGGGAACATCTACTTTTACATATAGACTTATTGATGAAAAGAAAGCATGCAAACAAAGGTGGGAAATTCCTATTCGACTACACGCATGCCTCAATGGGGTATTCACAAGGATCGGTAATAGCGCCCCATCTTTTTAATAGATTACCTTCATGACCTACCTCAATGTTTGTCAAAAATGTCAACTTAGTACAATATGCAGATGATGTTTGCATTGTGGATGTGTGTGTCATGAAAAGGTAAAAGTCACCAAAAAGAGATATAAATTACTATAGAAAAAGCTTATCAAATGGAATTAGATAAATTAATAACTACTTGTTTGAAAATGATAACTCTACTCAACTGAGGAAAAACTCATTTGGTTTTATTTAACAATTGTTGCTGGATCCACCCATTTACATACCTCCCATATTTGGGTCTGATATTTGGAATATAAACAAGGGTAAAGTTTTTGGGGTTTCATATTAATTCTAAATTAAACTGGAATATCACATTGAATACTTGTCATCTTAAGCAAGAAAACTTTAAATTTTTTAAATGTTATCGTAAGCAATATGGAGCCATGAGTCAGAGTTATAAAACATCTAGCCGGATAAGTCTTGTTCGCTCTAGGCTTACGTATGGACAAGAAAG
>CM031608.1:65727147-65729647 GCA_018398815.1 Conus ventricosus
ACATCCCTACCCACAAAGAGAGCCTGGCGCCCTTGCCAGTCAGTTCTGTTGATCGCCGAGGAGAAATGTCAGTTACATTCATGTACGTGTATTCCTTCCGTTTTGGGTTTCCATCACTTGAAACTTGGGGTCTTCAAAGCGATCCACTTTTGTTGAATACTGATTGCGAGTACTGTGTTGTAATGCGAGCAATGGAATTCTGAAGTGCTACAACCATGGGACATTATAGTGAACATTTAGCTGTACAAATTTGGAGGAAAAAAAAACAAAAAACAACAAGAACAACAACAACAACAACAAAAAGTTAATAAGAATGTTTGTGTCAAGGTCCGAAATGATAGTGTTTATACAACCACAGAAAGTTACTAATGGCTGAACAGAATCCCGCCACCGCCACCTGGCATAGCTTTTCCAGTTCTCTGCAGTCTGAGTTCTAGGTCTGGCATTACGTGGGTATCGATCAAAGGTCTTGGCTACACTGAACGCAGGGCTACATAGAGGGTGTGGAAGTCCCAGCCACTCTGTGTTAACGAGCACAACGCACAAGAAAAATAAAGAAGAAGAAGAAGAAGAATTGGAAGAAGAAGAAGAAGAAGAAGAAGAAGAAGAAGAAGAAGAAGAAAAAAAAGAAGAATAAGAAGAAGAAAGAGAGAAGAAAAGAAGAAGAAGAAGAAGAAAAGAAGAAGAAGAAGAAAAGAAGAAGAAGAAGAAGAAGGAGGAGGAGGAGGAGGAGGAGAGAGGATGAACATGAGGAGGAGGAGGAGGAGGAGGAGGAGGAGAGGAGGAGGAGGAGAAGAAGAAGAAGAAGAAGAAGAAGAAGAAGAAAGAAGAAGAAGAAGAAGAAGCTGATGACGATGATGATGATGATGATGATGATGATGATGAGATGATGATGATGATGATGATGATGATGACGACAACAGCGGCAACGACAAGAGAAGACGAAGAAGAAGAAGAAGAAAGAAGAAGAAGAAGAAGAAGAAGAAGAAGAAGAAGAAGAAGAAGAAGAAGAAGAAAGAAAAAAGAGAAGAAGAAGAAAAGAAGAAGAAGAAGAAGAAGAAGAAGAAAAGAGGAGGAAGGAAGAAGAAGAAGAAGAAAAAGAAGAAGAAGAGGAAGAAGAAGAAGAAGAAGAAGAAGAAGAAAGAAGAAGAAAATCCAAGATAACAAAGCATGTAAACGTACTTCCAGTATTATCCTGAATACACGTGATATAAGCCATAAAGAGGAAAAACCGCTTGGGCTGGTGTAACCGTCAGTAAGACTATTCAAGTAACATCAGCCTAATCTGTGACCTAAATGAACATACTTACAAATCTAAGAAAGATCGCCAGTACTTTCTGAAATATTTCCATAAAAAAGAAAAACCGTTATGGGCCGTTATTAAAAGCTATAACGGTAAACTAAAACATCGGCATCATCCGTGACCCATAATGAACATACCTACAATTTCAGAAAGATCGGCCACGTACTTTACTGAGATATTCCATGAAAAAAGAAAAACAGTTATGGATCGTTATAGTCGTTAGTAACGGCTTTAACAGTAAACTAAACATCGGCATCATCCGTGAACCATAATGAACATAACTACATTTTTTTTTTCAGAAAGATCGATCTGCGAAGTACTTTTTGAGACATTCCACGTTAAAAAAATTATGGGCCGTTACAGCCGTTAGTAACGGCTACAACGGTAAACTAAAACGTCGGGCATTATCCGTCGCCCATAATGAACATACCTACATTTTTCAGAAAGATCGGCACGTACTTACTGAGATATTCCATAAAGAAGAAAACCTTTACAGGGCCGTTACAGTCGTTAGTAACGGCTACATCGGTAAACTAAAACGTCGGGCATCTTCCGTCGCCCATAATGAACATACCTACAAATTTTCAGAAAGGTCGGCCACGTAATGTCGGAGATATTCCATAAAGAAGAAAAACCGTTTGGATCGTTTTAGCCATTAGTAACGGCTATAACGGTAAAGTAAAACGTCGGACATGATCCGTGAACCATCAAGAACATAACTACAAATTTTCAGAAAGATCGGCCAAGTACTTTCTGAGATATTCCATAAAAAAGAAAAAAATATTATGGGCCGTTACAACCGTTAGTAACGGCTACAACAGTATACTAAAACGTCGGGTATCATCCGTCGCCCATTATGAACATACCTACAAATTTTCAGAAAGATCGGCCAAGTAATTTCGGAGATATTCCATAAAGAAAGAAAAAACCGTTATGGGCCGTTATAGCCGTTAGTAAGGCTATAACGGTAAACTAAAACACCGGTATCATCCGTAATCCATAGTGAATATACCTGCTAATTTTCAGAAAGATTGGCAAAGTACTTTCTGAGATATTCCATAGAAGAAGAAAACCGTTACAGCCGCGCGTTACAGCCGTTTCTAACGCTATACGGCTATAACGGTAAACTAAAACACCTGGCATCATCAGTGACCCATAATGAATATACCTACTAATTGTACAAAGATCGGCCAAGTA
>CM031608.1:65734647-65737147 GCA_018398815.1 Conus ventricosus
ATCGCTTCAGTGTTCAGCGCAAGGAAGAAGGCGTTGAATGAGATGAGTTGAATTCAACGCCTTCTTCCTTGCGCTGAACACTGAAGCGATCTGAAGCGATCTGAAGCGATCAAAGCTAAGTGAATTTTCCTTGTTTTATTCGTTTGTTTCTCACCTGAAGAAGACCTAAGAGGTCGAAACGCGTTGTGTTTTGTCTTGTGACTCGTTTGTCCACGTTTCTCTGGGCGGTTCGCTAACATTTTATTCAAGATTTGTTTAGATTTCCGCCTGCAGTCGTCTCACTTTGCAACTGAAAAGACACACTCAACTGAGTTAGTTTCAAAGCAAGGTGTCTGAGGGCGGACAGGGAAGCAAATCTTAAAAAGAAAGCATTCTGCACCGAATATAAGAAGATAAGTGATTGCTCGTTCTTCGCGTTCATTGTACTGAATGTTGTTTGTCTTTGCCTGAAGAAATCCCAAAAGGTCGAAATGCATCGTGTTGTGTCCTGTATTCTGTTTGTATTGTCATGCTGATCTAATACCTTTAAAAAAAAACAACGTACAATTAAAAAAAAAGCAAAATGAAACCTCGGGGATAACACTTTTAAGGAAAAAAAAAGTATTTTTTTGGAAAAAAAGAAACAAAGATGGAAAGATAGAGAGAAACAAAGAAAGAAAGGAAGAAGAAGAAGAAGAAGAAGAAGAAGAAGAAGAAGAAGTGACAAATTACGAGACAAGGCACGACTCGTTTCAACGTCTTTGGTCGTCTTCAGGCAGGACAAAACAACACTGAAGACAAAGAAAACGAAGAACGAAGAATGACTTATCTGCACTGATTGGACGCATTGTTGTTTGCCTTGCCTGAAGACGACCAAACTGGTCCACAACGTGCCGTGTTTTGTCTGGCACTTTGTTTTCTCTTTTGTTCGACAGTACAGTAATGTTGTTTATTTTTCTTTGAAGTCTTCTTTCAATTTCCGCCTACAGTCATCACACTTTGAAATGAACGAGAACTCTGTGTTTCAGGTGTGACCTAATTTGAAACAAATGATGTGTGTGTGTGTGTGTGTGTGTGGTGTGTGTGTGTGTGTGTGTGTGTGTGTGTGTGTGTGTGTGTGTGTGTGTGTGTGTGTGGTGTATTTGTTCTGTTTTTCTTCACGACATGCTATTACTTCACGAAGCAGATTTCATGAAGCAGTCATCGTAGAGAACGAATGGTGTTTTGGTGGACCTGCGACTATGTCTCGTTTAAAATTCACTAAACGAAAACTCATGAACAGGTTCGAATTCTATGGTTAGCGTTCTGTTTAGGATCGATTTGAGGCAGAGCTATTTGACTGCAGGCTTTAAGAAAAGGCACGCGAGACTACACAGCTGGATTTCACCGACAATTAATCAATTTGTTTTGCAGTTGTTGACAGGGGTGGCGAGGGGAGGAGGAGGGAGGAGAGGGAAGGTGGTTGGGTGGGGGGGGGGGGGGGGGGGGGGGAGGGTCACTTGGGATTCGCAGTGCCACAGTTTCATATCGGCATTTTGCCGCTGGGGTTTTTTTTTTTTGTCGTGTGTGGCATGCCTTAAACGAAACGACCTACGAATACGCATTGTTCTTAATTTCTGTGCATCTTTGGAGAAAGCGTTTCACCTTGTAAGGGTATCGTGCAACGCAGGCCGGCCCTATGTATGAAGAGCTCTCCTCTCTCTCTTCTCTCTCTCTCTCTCTCTCTCTCTCTCTCTCTCTCTCTCTTCTCTCTCTCTCTCTCTCTCTCTCTCTCTCTCTCTCTCTCTCTCTGTGTGTGTGTGTGTGTGTGTGTGTGTGTGTGTGTGTGTTGAATATACCGCGCGCACGCGTGTGGGTATAGATGTGTGTGTGTGTGTGTGTGTGTGTGTGTGGTGTTGTGTGTGTGTGTGTGTGTGTGTGTGTGTGTGTGTGTGTGTGTGTGTGTGTGTGTGTGTGTGGTGTGAGCGCGCGCACGTACGTCTGACAGAGAGAGAAAAGAGAGAGAGAGGAGAGAGAGAGGGAGGGAAGGAGAGAGAGAGAGAGGAGAGAGAAGAGAGAGAGAGGAGAAGAGAGAGAGAGAGAAGGAGAGAGAGAGAGAGAGAGAGAGAGAGGAGAGGTGTGTCTGTGTGTGTGCACAAGCGCGTGTTCGTCTGAGGAGTGAGAGAGAGAGAGAGAGAGAGAGAGAGAGAGAGAGGAGAGAGCAGAGAGAGAGAGAGAGAGAGAGAGAGAGAGAGAGGAGAGAGAGAGAGCGATGAACTATGCATACACGAATGTGTGTGTGTATGTAGTTGCGTGCGTGTGTGCGTGTGCGTGTGTGTGTGCGTGCGTGCGTGCGTGCGTGTGCGCGAGCGCGCGTGTATGTGTGTGTTCTTTGCCTACCTATGTGGTACAAATAGGCTGTGTGCCTCGAACACAACGTGCGCACGCACGCACGCACGCACGCACGCACGCACGCACGCACGCACGCACGCACACACACACACACACACATACAAACACACACACACACACACACACACAC
>CM031608.1:65747147-65748432 GCA_018398815.1 Conus ventricosus
ACTTACTGTTTTAATTAAACCCGGACCAACAGCAGAGAAACCTGGCAGGAGTATGAAGACAGCATGAGCGAAGTTCTGCAGGACAAGCTGGAGATGGGGCACACCAAGTGAAAAGAGGAACTAATCCGCCTCTCATTGCCAGATTTACCTTGTGCAAGGACAGAGGCAATGCGATACAAGTCCTCTTGGTTCGCATTCAGACTGCGTTGAAGCAAAACGTAATATTGAAAGAGCCCTTTGAAAGTGGAGGAAAAGAAGATACAGAATGTTCACAAACATGCGTTTCAGATTTGTTTATTTGAAAATACGAGCCATGGACAAAGAAGACAAATAAGTAGATGCCAGATTGCGTTCAGACCGTTAAAGTTTCCATAGGAAGCCCTTTGCTGGTTTCCACAGGGAAAACGCCGAAGTCTGTCCAGTGGAAACAACCATTTGCTATGTCAATCTGCAATTGACTAAGGAAGCTTGACCAAAGGAGATTTTGTGGTTTCTAGTTCTGTTTTTACTCAATGAAAAGAGAGAAGAGAGAGAGAGAGAGAGAGGAGAGAGAGATGAGAGAGAGAGAGAGAGAGAGAGGAGGGAAAGGAGGGGAGAGAGAGAGAGGAGAGAGAGAGAGAGAGAGAGAGAGAGAGAGAGAGAGGGGAGAGAGGAGAGAGAGGAGAGAGAGATGCAAACAAAGTTTCTGTATTCATTAACTGCATCATACAAAATATTTCGTGTTCATTAACAGTAGCACTCGCTGATTCAAAGGATCTCTGGAAAAATAAATAAGGAAAGGGGGAAAGGTTTAAAGCAATATCAATCGAGAACTGGTTCAATCACTTTAAATTTGTCCCTGACATTGACCCAATAATAGGCGGCAGACTTAGGCACTCGGGTGCAGAAAAATCACATGCTAAAGCTGCAAGCTTTCAGAGCGGCAGAACTGGATAACTTTAAACGGGCTTGCCACTGAACATGGAGGTGGACGAGTGATATGGTCTTTGAGAAATGCTAAGTCAACCGATCTAGATACTGTCGTCGGGGAAAAAAAAGAACTATGCAATGTCAGAACAAAACAGTATTTTTTGCTAAATCCTTCAGTTTCTTGTTAGTTAAGAGAATCTATCCAGAAAGGTGCACAGCTTTAGTAGTGTACTCATTGTACCAAATGGAAACGTTGATGATGATAGAACTAGAGAAGAATCTCAGTTATAGATGAAATATAAGATTACGATTCTCATTAAAGACGATTGCAGAGATGGGTAGACATGCACGTGCAATTGTGAAAATTTGGGAGGAA
>CM031608.1:65748532-65753532 GCA_018398815.1 Conus ventricosus
GTCTGTACTGTGACCATTTTCACGTAAAATCTTACGTAGAGTTAACATTTCTGTAAATATGTGCAGCGATAATTTTCATGAACCAGCTGCAGTATTTCCCGGAAATACTGTCGCTGCGACACGATTTTATGAGCGACAGTATATATACGACACCGGCCTATCAATCTGGATGACAGGAGCTGAAATCAATACTGGAGAAAACTGTCGTTTTGTCGCTTAAACACTGCTTTAATTGACCAAACCTACACCACGTCTCCCCCTCCTACCCCCCACCCCCCCCCCCCCCCTTCCCCCCCCTTGCCTTCTGCCCAACGGCTGTGCGTTCGCCTTACGTCACGTCGGGCTAAATCGAATCGATAGGTATGTCTCAAGTGGAAGGCTTTCAGCCTAGGGAATTCTGGGATATGGTGAGTGGGCTGTCTCCTCTTCAGTAGCGCAGTTACATTTAGCTCCATATAATTCTTTGCATATGCATGTGTAGATATATCAAATATAAGTAAGCAAGCGCATGCGCACGCACGCGCGCGTGCGCGCGCGCACACACACACACACACACACACACACACACACACACACACACACCCACACAACACACACACACACACACACACACACACACACACACACACCACACACACACACACACACAAATCACGCTCACATATCTAAGATGATCAATTGTATAAAACGTGCATTGGACGAAGGTTCCCCTCTGCTTCATGATGACAAAAAGAATAATTTGAGTCCATAAATGATATTCCAGGATACCACGAAGATTGTTGGCCTGAACCGCGTGTTAAGGAAGACGCGCTAATAGCCTGGCAGCCACAAATCCTCTGCCATCTGCTCCTCTTTGAATCCCATCAGGGTCTTGAGTCTGTCATTTAATACGCTCTCTCGCTCTCTCTCTCTCTCTCTTCCTCTCTCTCTCCTCTCCGTCTCCTCTACCTCCTCTCTCTCTCTCTCTCTCTCTCTCTCTCTCTCTCTCTCTCTCGATGTTTATGTCTGTGTCTGTCTGTCTCTATCTCTGTCTCTGTCCTTCTGTCTCTCTCTCTCTCTCTCTCTCTCTCTCTCTCCTCTCTCTCTCTCTCTCTCTCTCTCTCTTCTTTGTGTGTCTGTCTGCGTGTCTGTGTGTCTGTGTCTGTCTGTGTCTGTCTGTGTCTGTCTGTCTGTCTGTTTGTCTGTCTGTCTGTCTGTCTGTCTGTCTCTCTCTCTCTCTCTCTCTCTCTCTCTCCTCTCTCTCTCTCTCTCTCTCTCTCTCTCTCTCTCTCTCTCTGTCTCTTTCTTTCTCCCTATCTCATGGTTTTCTGGTATCTTGTGTCGCAGAGATCAACTACCAAGAAAACGTTGTGAATGCATCAGACATAAAGAGAGCCTTGTGCGTGACCTTAGTGCCAGGTTCCCGAATGAGACATGGTCACGTGTACGACATATGCTCGGCGCACGTTAAAGAATCTTTGGTTACGGTGGGATTATCCTGGGGAAGCTCCTGTGGTAACATTCTTTGTAATATATCAACCAGCGGAAAACTGTCGCCTGTGGAGTCTGTACTTAGCGACTCACTTTTCCTCTGTGGAGGCGAGTGGATGGAGACGCTGGTGGGGTGAGGGTGGGGTGGGGTAAGTTGAGGGAGGGGGTTGGAAAGCGCATCAGAGCGATCCGAATTCCGTATTCAAATCAAATGTGTTTATAGGGAAACGGTTACACTGCACAAACAGAGAGATAACATTGAAGATAGCGTGGCTGTGTGATATGTATCGTGCTCTCTTTCTTATGGCAAACTGCACCAACAGAACAGCAACACTAAAGTGAATTACCGCACGGTCTGTGTTGCCCTCTTCCTTACAGTATGCAAACTCTCCTATCGGTGTAAAGACTGTGGTCACCGCTATGCTACTGCCTTGGTCCTAAACATGAATCAGACAGACATACTTTGCACAAAAATCGGTTCGTTTCAGAAGGACCAAAGACTCGGGGATGAGGCTAGGGTTTAAGGTGTTGGGGTGGGGTTTGGAAGACTACAGGAACAGCAGGTCAGATAGTGTGTGATACTAATCATGTACCTGGGACAATTTGTATGATGCCTATCACGCTATTTGCATCTGAAGTTTGTCCGCAGAGCATACAGCGTCTATCTAGTGAACGACCTGCATGTTGATCTAATTACTCTTACCGGCGTGAGCTTGAGTTCATTTCCAGCTGTTTTTTAAGGTCTCAAATGACTACCCCAGGTTGTTGGGTTTTTTTTCAATTTCACATGATGCTTAATGTAACCATTTCTTTATTTCTTTGTTCTGTTCTTTTTTCTAACTCTGGTAGGCATATGCATAGGGATTAGAGATACAAGACCTGAAAGCAGTGAGAATTTAGGCGAAGTAAAATGTGCAAAATGCTCAGTCTTAAGATCAAAATGCTGTTCGTAAGGCTGTCATTTGGCAGGCCTTTGATTTTATTCTCCAAAAATAAACCGAAATTTTGTAGCATTCTTATGTTGGTAGTTTGTATTATTCCATTCAGATGATCTAAATCTCGAGGAAATCAGCAAAAACTTGTATGGAACCTTTTTTGTTTTTTGTTTGCTTTGTGTTTTGCCTTTCTTTCATTTTCCCATTCCTGCCTTTTTCTCACCTCAGTCTCTTCTCTGGGTTTTTTTTCCACTGACTACCCGCCCCCTCTGTCTACTCGCCCTTTCCCCTTCAGTCCTTTTCTTCTTCAATCTGTCTTCATTACTTGTCACACAAACACTGATCAGAATGATGATTTGTGTATTTGTTAAGTCCCATCCATAAGAACTCCCGTTCGTACTCTGTTCACATTTGACTTAGTTTTCATTGTTTTCTCCTTTTTTTCTGTTTTTTTTTTTCCCTTTCTTTTTTGAGGAGGAACCTCGTTTGCCTTTTTTTCTGTCCTTTCTTTCTGTCTAATTTCCCTTTGTTTTGTTTCATTTTTTTCCTTGCTCAGTTTTTTCCCCCGCTAATTTCTCTGTTTCTTATGTGTTTGCTCACTTCCTTGTATCATAGAAAGTGTAATGCAATATTTATCTTCTTATACCTGTTTTGCGTTGTTTTTTTTTATTTCGTTCTTCTTTGTTCTAAGTTGCTTAATTTCTGCACAGGGGAGGACGTTTTTTTTTTTTTTTTTTTTTTTTTTTTAGCTTAATGGATATTAAAACCAAGAGAAAAAAAAAGCTTGTTTACCATGGAGTTCTTCTCTTTTTGCCCACTAAATCTTTACAGGCATTGTTCAATCATTGGAAGTGAAACAAACTTCCCTATTGCCTTATCTCAGGAAGGGCATGAGATGATCTCTTTAGACCCTTTACGTCTAAGACCAGCCACGGGAGAAAACGGAAAAACAACAAAAAATGTAATCGAATCCAGCCCACTGATATTTGCACAACGTTACAGCAAACGAGGGCCACTACCCAAGCATCCACGTTCCAGACTGGATTCTCCTTGGCACTCCGCCAGAATGACCTGAATCTCTTTCCACCACACTGCCTTTTTAGGAAAAACGCTCCCCCAACAACTCGACCCAGTCCTCATCCACCGCCTGCATCCCACTCCTTTCTGCACACACACACACACACACACACACACCACACACACACACACACACACACACACACACACACACACACACACACAAAACACAAACACACGCACGCGCACACACACACACCACACACACACACACACACACACACACACACACACACTACACACACACACACACACACACATACACACAACACACGCGCGCGCGCCTTAGTGGAGACAAAGAGCATAGATGGGATTCGATTTTGACTCTATGCCTCCACAACTCACCCCTCTCCTAACCTCTGTCAATTGCACGCACGCTCGCACGCGCGTGCAAGCACACACACACACACACACACACACACACACACACACACACACACACCGACTGAGGCTTAATTCCTCGCCCCATTCCCCATCTTCCAACCTCTACTCAGCACTGCCAACACCACGCCTCTCTCTCTCTTCCTGCTCATTCCTCCGTTTCCTTACCTCAAGCCAAGCTTAATACATGTCCAGGACTAATCGTGTTTGGGCAGTCGGTGCTCCATCTGCAGTGTGTGTCAGTCGGGCCAGGGGTACTGAGTTCCTATGACATTGCAGGCCGGTGGCAATTGTATGTCTGGGACATTGCTTAGGGAATGCGGCAGCTAAAGAACTGTGTTCTAGATATTCCTTGGTGGCTTTTATTAAGCTTACGTTTTCTTGATAGACTCAAAGCCAGTTTCTCTCGTATGCTGGGAATGTAATGCAATCATACTGGACTTTCTGGAACATTACTTTTAGAATTAGTAGTTTTATTGTGATTGCTGATTGCGATGATGAAGAGGTGGAAGGGGTGAGGGTGAGGCAGATGATGACAAATTTATATTTTTTTTAATTTGCTTGGACTATTACAAGTCTGTTTATATCATCATTTGATTTGTCCACAAACGTCCTTCTTGTTGTGCTTATTTTTAACCCAAAGTGCAGCGGAAACAGCTGCGATGGCCGAGTTGTTGGCTATTAGTTGCATAATCAGATGGTATCATTTATTTGTTTGCATGGTAGTAGATCAAATACATAACTCAAAGAAAGAAGATATAGTATAGACTTTTTTTTTTTTTTCAGCTTTGTGTGTCTTTCATTTCATTGTCTTTAAATCTAGACAGAATCAGCCAACACGTGAACACATATCAACGTTCAATTTCAAGCCTCGTCTCATTACGTATCCCGCAGGAAATTTCGTTTTCAAAGTAACATCCTCCACCCCTACCCCCTCTTCTCTCTGCTTCACATCAAACAAACAAACAAACAAACAAACAAAAACTGTATGAAGATGAGAGAACCACCACTATAATCATTAAGTATGATTTTTTTGTTCATTTTGTTTTTCTTTCACTCATCCTGCCTTGAGCAAGGAGCTATTTTTGAGAATCAATCTATTTAAGAAAGCGGCAAAATAGGGATGCCTAAGGACAA
>CM031608.1:65758532-65761032 GCA_018398815.1 Conus ventricosus
GGTGCGTGCGTGCGTGCGTGCGTGCGTGCGTGCGTGCGTGCGTGCGTGCGTGCGTGAGTGTGTGCGTGCGTGCGTGCGTGCGTGCGTGCGTGCGTGCGCGCGCGCGCGAGTGTGTGTGTGTGTGTGTGTGTGTGTGTGCGTGCGTCGTGCGTGCGTGCATGCGTGCGTGCGTGCGTTTGTGTGTGTGTGTGTGTGTGTGTGTGTGTGTGTGTGTGTGTGTGTGTGTGTGTGTGTGTGTGTGTGTGTGTGTGTGTGTGTGTGTGTGTGTGTGTGTGTGTGTGTGTGTGTGTGTGTGTGTGTGTGTGTGTGTGTGTGTGTGTGAATGACTTTCACCAGATACCAGACATGATTTGGATCGTCGAGCTCGGCAGGGCTATAAACAACATTATTGAATTTTGTTGACTTCCAGTTGGTGTTCGTTTTGCTGTTGGCTGTCTGTCAGCTTGGCAAATGCTACTTTGTTGCTGGTTTCGGTAAATCTCCCAAAAGTGTTGATTTATTTCTCGTGCGGATTTGTGTTCTTCCGCTATTTTTGTATTTTTTTTTTTACAAGTATTTGTAAAATTATGTTTCCCATTTCCGATCAGCCTTGGCTAATCTTCATTACCAAGACAGCATTATGAGAAAGACAACTGTTGATAAAGCACCCCTATTGATTCTCCTCATTCCTTCAAATTTCTAGCCTCATGTTTCTTGTCAAAGGTTCACTCTCCTCTCTCTCTCTCTCTCTCTCTCTCTCTCTCTCTCTCTCTCTCTCTCTCTCTTCTCTCTCTCTCTCTCTCTCTCTCTCTCTCTCTCTTCTGTGTGGGTGTGGGTGTGGGTGTTCATTAAGGCATTTCCTCCTGATAATAGTTTCTTTTGCTTCGTAGAAGAGGGTCTGGAGAGGAAAAAGGAGGGCGCGTTGGCAGGTAATGGAAGGCGTGAGGGTGTGTTAATGTGAGATGGTGGGCAGGAGAATAAGGTGTGTGTAATGGGTCGTAGGAAATTTATGAATGTGTCTGCACCAAAGTAACCACCATTATTTTCTTTGGAGGGAGACATATTATTTGCCTCAACCCCTTAGGTCTCAACCCGGATGACTGACGTTGCTGCTCAGAGACTGGCAGTTGTGGCCACAGGCCAGTGCAAGTGGCATGCATTTTAGCCTTGTTTGTTTGCACACCAACTGAACTCTAGTGTGTCGAAAACATTCCAAGGAATATCTCCAGGGGGTGACAGATCTTCTGGATGTGGTTGTGTAGATTTCTGTCGATTTGTTCATTTCACACCATCTCTGTTGCTGGTTAAAGGGAATGGTTGGATGCGTGTTTGTGTGCAGTGTAAATGATTGGGCTGGGCTGTACACAGCATCATCCCTCAAAGATGACTATGAAGGTAGAACAAAAATTACGCCATGGTACCTACGTCATCTCTATGAACGTGTTGACCACTGGGACTGTTTGGATTAGGACAGTGACTCAGTGCTGCGCCATTCGCTCTGCACTCATGTATGGAAACATGTGTGTCTTTCATTTGTAACTCCAGAACCACAAAGACCGTACACAGTAAAATAGACACATTCTAAAGGGAAACAATACCTTATGACCTTTCATCTCTGGACTCTTTCATTTCTAAAATCTAGAACATGATTTCTCAAGATTACTAATCAGTCTACTAACAAAATGCTAATGGGGTCAAATTCAAACGGGGCAAAAAAATCCCATTGCAACTTATATACCACCCCTTCCCAGAGAAATGAAAAATGGAAAGTGAAGATGATATCAACAAAGATAAATCGTAATTCTGCTCCTTGCTCATCATCATTTCTGCTTGATGGAATAGCTCCATCTCCTATGCTCTCAGATGTCATGGCTCAGTTGTTGAGTATGTGTGCTATTGCAAACTGTATAAACACCACAAACCATCTGCTCCCTCCTCCAACACAAACACACGTCCACCAGCCTGTCTTATTCTAACCTGCTCAAACAGCCATCAGTCCATTCTTTCTGACTACAAATGCAAAGGATGAACTGTCCATTCTGTCAGTGTGCTAACGCGACTTGCTATCTGTCTGGCCCTTTACTGCACAAACACATTCACACAATCGTCCATTCCTGCAGTGCGCAAACTCACCCCACACGTCCGCCCATTTATTTAGTGCACAAACATTACCATCCATCCATCCACTCCCTTTCATCAGCGATAGAGACAATGTGAAACGAACAAACAGACAGAGATGTAAACGAACACATCCAGAAGAATCTGCCAAAGCCTGGAGATACTCCTGGGAATGTTCCAGACATTCCAGAGTTCAGTTGGTGAGCACACAAACAAAGCTGAAAGACAAACCACTTGCACTGGTCTGTTGACACATTGCCAATCTCACAGCAGCAAAGTCAGTCATCGGGTTGGGAAATCAGATGCTGGTCTGTTGACACACTGCCAATCTCACAGCAGCAAAGTCCAGTCCTATCTGGGTTGGGAAATCAGAGGCTAAGGCAAAGAATGTGTCTTCCTACCA
>CM031608.1:65771032-65773532 GCA_018398815.1 Conus ventricosus
TTAAGTGGGTTCAGTGAATGATAGAGCTAGAGAGGGAGAATGAAAGAAAGAAAAAAGACAGATAGACAGACAGACAGACAGACAAACAGAGATGTTGGTACCTCTGGCTAAAAAAGCACCACACAAAGCAGTGGAGTTACGTACAATGTAAACCACTGTATTGATCTTGTTCTATAAATCGCACCAAAAAATTAATTGATAGATAGATAGATAGATAGATAGATAGATAGATAATAGATAGATAGATAGATAGATAGATAGATAGACAGATAAGAAAATAGCATAGATAGATGATAGATGATAGAAGACAGACAGACAGACAGACAGATAGTAGATAGATAGTAGATAGATAGATAGATAGATAGATAGAAGATAGATAGATAGATAGATAGATAGATAGATAGATAGATAGATAGATAGATAGATAGATAGATAGAGAGGGAGAGAGAGAGAGAGAGAGATAGAAGATGAGAGAGAGAGAGAGAGTAATAACATAGAATACATAATACATACATACATACAGTACATACTACATACATACATACATACATAATAATACATACATACATGCATGCATGCATAAATACATACATACATACATACATACATACATACATACATACATACATACATACATACATACATACATACATACATACATACTATACATAGATGATAGCAAAAAGTATCAGATAAGTTGGAATTTCGAAGAATGAAGAATACACGTGACATCAACGCGACCATGTGCACAAGACCACAACCAACTGACTAACTTCCTACCCTAGTATAAACACTCAAAGTGGTTAACTTCCCTTACCTCTACAACTCCCACTCTAGCCCCTCATCATACTTACCAGACCAATGTCCTCACACCATAACTCATCCATCATCCCACTAGCTTCATTTATAACTAAAGAAGGCAGAAAAAAGGAAGCCATTTAATATATATAATATATTGTAGCAACCCCAACCCCACCATCCCACCCCATAGAGAGACGAGAGAGGAGAGGTGAATTAGAGAGAGAGAGAGAAAGAGAGGAGAGAGAGGAGAGAGAAGAGAGAGAGAGAACGAGCGAAGATAGAGGAGAGAGAGAGAGAGAAGAGAGAGAGAGAGAGAGAGAGAGAGAGAGAGAGGAGAGACCTAACAGACATAGATCAAAGGGAGCTAACGACCCAGTGGAAATCGCCATCGAGCATTGACCCCAGGGGACATGACCTCAATGGTCATCATCCCCAACGGACATCACCCTATCGACCATTGTCCCAACAGACATCGTCCAGCGGACATTGCCGTAATGAACCATCACCTTCCACAGAAAAACAAAATCTATAAACCCTTTCAGTGTCTGTGTAAATAACCACCATGCATAATACGGGTTATCGCCAGTTCATGTAATACGACTGTAACACTAACAGGTCCTGGAAAATGTTGCAGAGAAGCCCATAAACTCACAGGTGTTTTCGTTTAGTGTTCATACAGAGGAGAGAGGATTATGCCAACTGATGAGGTAACAGGTCATTGAAGCAGAGGCTGTGAAACAGTTGGCAGTGGAAAGCATTAATCTCAGTACTCCTGGTTACGAAAGGGTTAATGGGTTAATCTGAGTCTGTGTTTTCAGTCTTTCTGGTAAGCGCATAGAACACTCAATAAGCATGGATAGAAAGTAGCCAGGTGTTGATTGAACCTTACTCTGTCCAGTGTATTGTGTGTTTTGTGTGTGTGTGTGTGTGTGTGTGTGTGTGTGTGTGTGTGTGTGTGTGTGTGTGTGTGTGCGTGCGTGCGTGCGTGCGTGCGTGCGTGAGTGCGTGCGTGCGTGCGTGCGCGCGTGTGTGTGTGTGTGTGTGTGTGTGTGTTTGTGTGTGTGTGGGGTGTGTGTGTGTGTGTGTGTGTGTGTGTGTGTGTGTGTGTGTGTGTGTGTGTGTGTGTGTTGTGTGTGTGTGTTGTGTCATTGATGGCAGAATGACAAATGCCTCTCAAAACAATGCAACAGTATTTGCGTGCATATTGTTTATGGATAGGTACCTGATTATTGCTTTTACATACAGATGGCAGCGTTTGACTTGTGGGCATAGAGATCACATACATAACTAAAATAACAAACATATCCTTGCGCTGAACCCTAGCGATCTGAAGCGATCTAAGCTAAGTGAATTTTCGTTGTTTTATTCGTTTATTTATCACCAGACGAAGACCTAAGAGGTCGAAACGCGTTGTTTTTTTGTCTTGTGACTCGTTTGTCCACGTTCTCTGGGCGGTTCTCTAACATTTATTTTAGATTTGTTTAGATTTCCGCCTGCAGTCGTCTCGCTTTGCAACTAGATCTATATTAGATATTGTTTTGCAAGCGTTTCCATGTCTTTTTTGGCTCTTTGTCTTTAAGTCTACACAGAATCAGCGAACACGTGATATCATATCCGTGTTCAACTTCAAGCTTCGTCTCATCAGATAGGCCAAAAGAACTGCAAGTTTAGTTTCTAAAGCAACATATCCACACCCTTA
>CM031608.1:65778532-65786032 GCA_018398815.1 Conus ventricosus
TCTGGCAAGGGAACACAGGAAGAAGGGCGGCTGGCATGTGTTGATGGAGGGGATGGGGGTGGCCAAGGATGTTAGTGTGAGACAGTGGCAGGAATGTGGAGGGGTTGGGTGGGGTGAAGTGAGGATAAATGTGCAGCACCGAATGACCAACAATCAACCACCCTCTTGGGAGAACAACATTCTTTTGCCTTAGCCCCCCTTATTTCCCCTCACCCTAAATGACTGACTTTTGCTGCTCGAGAGTGGCAGCTGTGTCAACAGGCCAGCGCGAGTGGTTTTGTCCTTTGAGCTCTCTTTGGTTTGCTCACACGCTTGTCACTCTGCATGTCTGGAACATTGATAGATTATCTCCTGGCCCTAAAGATCGTCTGGATGTGTTCTGTTTTAGATGGTTCTCATAATATTCTCTGTTTGCTGATAAAGGGGTGGGTGGGTGATGTAGGGTCATGTTTGTGCATTGATAATGGACAGACGTGCGGGTGGTGTTTACGCATTGGAGGAATGGCCCAGTGTAATGAGGTGTCTGTGCAGTGAGGAATAGACAGATAGCCAGTTGTGGGAGAATGGCCCAGTGTAGGAGGTGTCCTTGCGGAGTGAAGGAATAACAGATAGCCAGTTTGGAGGAATGAAAGCCCAGTGTATGGAGGTGTCTTTGCCCGTGAAGGAAATAGACAGATAAGCCAGTTGTTGAGGAATGGCCCAGTGTATGGAGGTGTCCTGTGCAGTGAAAGAAATAGACAGATAGCCAATTGTGGAGGAATGGCCCAGTGTATGGGAGTGTCTGTGCATGAAGGAATAGACAGATAGCCAGTTGTGTTTGCGCGCACACCATGAAAGGACAGTTCTCGTTTGCTTTCATACTCTAAACATTGCACTGGCCTGGGTGGCTGTACACACGGCAAGAACTAGACAATGTGGAAGGAACGTGTTGTGCACAGAGGAAAGAACAGATGGCTTAGCAGTTAACACTCCTAGGTGTGCACGTGCTTAAACACGCAAGCCGTGACCCGTGACGCCCCAGGAGATGCCTATCGATAAAAACGGAAATGATGAGAGGCAAGGCGTAGAATTACTGCCCCGCCTGTGTTGACATCTTCTCAACTGTCCCTTTTTTCTTATGTCCCGCTGGTAAGAAGCGGTACAGAGTTGTCAAAGAGTATTTCTTTTGAAGCCATTACATTGCTAGCAGAACCGTGAGTCTCCCCCCCATCCCTTTAGAAAGCTGTTGACTGACATTTCGAAATATAAAGAGAGTAGTCCATAAAAGTCAGAAAAGAAAAAGAAAGAGAGAAGAGCGAGACTCAAGACTCAGACTCAAGATGATTTCTTTGTAGAAGTCGTCCGACCCATTACAATTTTACATCAAACTCCTTCTATTAATGCACACACCCACCAACACACACCACACACACACACACACACACACACACACACACACACACACACCACACACAGTAATGGCTGTTTTCCAATATCCCATGCCAATTTGCAAACAGTAAACAAACAAGCAAATCAACGCGAAACACAAATGCAAACAGTTACCATTGATATTAGCTAATAATAAGATTAACACCTGTGATAACACGACGTTTTTGTTAGAGTAGTAAATAAAACGTCCTAAATCATGGAGATGCTCATCGGCTTGCATTAACTATCCAGGATCAATCAGTGGGATGCTTTGTATACCGAGATGGAATGTACATCTCTCCCGGTAATCATTCAAGACCTGCCAGTAAAACATAGCAAGGCATTCATCTTCGAGCCAGCATCACACAGAGGACATTTCAAATCACATTGATGAACGGGAAGCGTAATCTCTTTTTATGAGTACGTAATTCGGAGCAACCTATTCTATACCTAATCAAAACCATCTCTGATGTGTTTATTTTTAACAACTGTGAAATAAGATTCCAAGCGACAGAGAAGATTTAAAATAACGTAAACACTAAATCTACTGCATTTTTTGAATTGTTCTTGCCAGTTTTTGACTATGACAGTCAACCAGTCTTTGCTTGAATGAGCCTGAATCCGCGCATGTTTTCTAACGCCTTGATGCTCCCAAACAAACGAATCAAATTTGAATAAAGTATCCGAAACCCGTAACGCCCAACAAACTTTACCTTGAATCACACAATATCAAAAGCAATCATATGATTTACGGCGGAAGTCTTGATCGATTCCCCATTCTTGGAGTCCCTTAGCAAATACTTAATGCATGATAATAAGAAAATATGTAAAAAGGATAACGTCCAATCCGCCGTATACCATGTCATTTGGTGTCCTTGGCTGACATTAACAGCTTTTTTCAAAGCAAACAGTGCACTTTTTCTATTGTAGAAGATCCAGTCTGTCCCCAAATTTTCCAGAGCCATATAGAAGAATAGGTTTTACTATCAATAGCTTTAGAAAAATCTGCCGAAAAGTCACCAATCCTCCATAAAGTTTTGAGTATATCAATAACACCTTTCCTGCTTTAGTCGCATGTCTTCAGAGCCCTAGAGAACGATAATCTGGTACTAAGACCCAACCCAAGGATTTGTAAGATTTAACCTACTTCCATTTAAGGCCGTTATATGTCCATGCCTCAACGTCGAAAATAAAAACACCATTCCTGAAAATGATATTTTCGATTTGTCAAGAGTGACAGTAAATCGAATTCAGAAGGCCTTAATTGGCAAGACATTGAGCTGGTTCTGAAGTCCACAACCGTGTCCTGACAAAAGTACAATTCGTCAGCAAAAAGTAAAATAACAGCTCAAGCATGTCCGGGTTTCATTGAATGCCGAGTCGTCCGGATTTACAATTATACCTGAGGCCAGTTCGTTAAATGAACAGAGAAAAAAGTAAGGGGGGGGGGGACGGAACTTGGTAACCTCGCCTTTTTTAAGCCCTTTATAGCAAGTGAATTCCTTCCGTCATCTTGATCCCACATCGAACTCGGAGCTTTTAACAGTTTTATCATGCTTTGGATTGTCAATAACATTCCGCTTTAATCCAGATTTTATTCGCAATATAGGCCAAAGTTTTCCGTGTGAAATTGAAATCGAAAGCGTCCGAAGTCAAGAAAAGCAACAATAATTCCTGTTTTCTAAGTAGGTAAATTTTTGAACCATCGAATAAAAGAGCAAAAATGTGTATCGGAGGTTAATGATCTTTCCGAAAACATCTTGAATTTCTCCTAGAAGACCTTTAGATCAACCCATATGGAAATCTCTTATTGATTATGTAACTGTACAATTTACACTTTAAAAGCAAAAGTGGGAGATGCCTCAATATAGTTGTCAGGTTTGCAATACCCTTCTTATGCACAGGTTTAGATAGCCCGGTCCTACTGCTGTGTACTGTGTCCTGGATGAAAAAACCAGCATTAAAAAATCCAGAAAGAAAAAGGAACAACTATATCACCTCGAAGATTTGAGTAATTTCAGGCAAAAACCGTCTGGACCTGCTGCTTTGTTATATTGTTAAGTGATTAATTGAGCCTACATACTTCTTCTCTTCTTCAGTAATTATCATCATTCAATGGTCCCAAAACTGAATTAACAATTTCTCTTCAAAATATCCGTTCAAAAATCGGAGAATCGTCCATCGTAGAAACATAGTATCTACTCAAAGACCCTCTTAAGTGTTCAACCACTCTACATCCTAATATTACCAACCTTTCTATCTTTACGTTGAAAAAAATGTTTTTATATTTTTCCAAAACTGGGGTTCTGGAATCGTTTACATTTCTTGTGTTCAATGTTCTGCTCTACATTTCGTTTTGAATGTTTTTCTCCTCCTTATCCTCCAATAAACCTTTTTATGACCTTCTCGTCTCAAAGTATTCGTGTCCACTCCTCTGTGGGGTTTTCTTTTTGTACACGTTTTGAAATCGCGTAGTGCTTTTCTGGGTATTTCTTCGACTTTCATAACTCTCTCTCCTCCGATCAAACCATACATTACCTTTGATGGTCCTACGACCACCCTGCTTTACAGACATGCAAGAGGCTGCAGATTTTAGGTGGCAGAAAACAAATCGAGTGCACTGTCTATTTCAACTTCAATTAACTGTTTCGCTTGCTCTCTAGCGAGGTTTTGTTTTTCGGGTAAATTAATTTGATCTAGAAAGTCTTCTCGCCTATCTTCAGACCAAACTAGTTTGAAAATAGACGAGTCGTTAACGTCAACAGCAGGCTTTTGCTGGATACACATCACAACGCATTCGACAGGCTTGTGCTTTAGTGAATTTTTTTCATGAACAAAAAGTCGTCTGGGTAAAGAGCACAAAGAAGTAGAAGAAAATAAAATAATCAATTAACACTGTTTCCAGAGGGAGCTATATAAAGTGAAACACCATCTGTGACTTTCCTAAAAAAAACCAAACACCATATCAGAATATACAGATCAAAACGGTACATAAACTAAGTGAGTTTTTTGACCATAATCATTAAGATAGTGTCCTGCGAAAACGAGGAGGGGAGTCTGGACATCAGTGTCTGAGCCAATAAACCCTTGTCATGGTGAGCGAGATCAGACATCACATCGTCTACTATCACTGTGCAGGAAAGATTCAAGGTTCCTAGCTGAAAAGAAGTCCCCTCATAGGATATAATTCGCGTCTTCCTTGTTTTTCAATAATATCGAGCATGCATTGTTCAAGAACAAGCTCCCCTTGTCCACGTCCACTAACGTCATACAACGGACTATTTACTGGGATTCAATACATACTAATAATGAAAACTCAGACTCATTCCGAACAGGCCCTTATCAACTTGGAGTACAATAACATTATCGTATTTTGTTGAATTTCTTTTATAAATTGCAAAAAAATGTTTTTTTACCATTACAACGACCCCACCACTTTTCCTTCCCCGAAGAGATAATTATTTTTGTCTGGTGATACAAAGCTTGTAATGGGAACGGAATAAAGTAGACTTGAATAATCCACAAAAGTTTCTACCAGGCAAATGAAGTCGAAGTTTATAATCAAGGAGACGGAAGCAAGTTTCTTTAGTTTTGATAGATACCTTCCTCATATATGAAACCATTTGAAAAACACTGTACTTTTCAGAGTATATACATCATGGTCGGGACCGTACCTTCATTTCTTTAATTTTTATTTTTACGAGACGACAGGTTTCCGAGGACTCGTCTCGCTTTTTTTTTTCCGGCTTTGAGAGCGACCACTCCAGCACTCGGGAATTGATGACTGTCCTGTCAAGTGACAAGATAGGGACCTTGAACTCCCCTGACCTGCTTTGGCGGTCCATTTCTTTCTCCCTCGGCGGCGAACGTCTTTGTCATTCGTTTTGCTCGTGCGAAGCGGTAATTGTGGAATTGCACTGTCCTTTGCGGTTTCGAGAAGGTGGGAATGGGAGGATGGGGTGAGGGGAGGGGAAGGGGAATCCCCGGCGTTACCTGTGGTTTGTTGACAGTCGTATCAGGGTGCCACAGGTTGCGTTGTCTTCAGTAGTGGGCCAGCTCCCACACCGGGATGGTTACACACTGTCTGACATCAGGTCAGAGGCACTGGCAAGAAATTTTTCCCTCCCCTCTGGCACAGTCTTCTGTTGTCCGCTCACCCCCAGGCAATCCACCGGAGTAGTCATCTTCCCCATGCAGACTCCTGGTGGTGTCGTGTTTTGTTTCTGTTATCTTCACGGTACCGACTGTCAGTCCGTCGTGTCACTGGTGTGACTGCTGAACGTGTGCATGGGAAGATGTGGTGGCAGGGCACAGTAGTGGGTCGTGCCACCTCCTCCTATGGCTTGGCAGGTTGACAGAGCGCATGTCGCCCGGTTGTCTGCTGCGGGTGTCTGTAGACTCGCCGATCGGTGGTGCCGTCTGCGTAGAAAACACAGGGGTCAAGGCTGACTTCTGGTTTGACCCTGTTGTGAATCCAGCTGGGGCGTCGTTCGACGTTCAGCGGCGTCCTTCATGCTGTCTGCCTATCCCAGTGTCATCTCACCCCTCGTCTTACCACTGTGTTCTCTTCCTCTATCCTATCTACATGACTGCTGGCAGAAAGGGGCTGACTGAACAGCTCACTGGTACATTTTGTGCCAGGTACCGAACACGGGGAATGGATAACGAAACACTTGAGCTCGCAGACTTGTTTGGCAGGAATGTTTTTGATAAGAGTGTCGGGGTGTTTGTTCGGTGTTTTCGTATGTAACGATCGTCACGGAAACGATTCTGTGGTGCCCCGGTCGTTTGTGCCTGGTAAAACGATTTCGACTGTCCCCCCGACCTTCCGCCGTAATTTTCCAAGTCTGGCTGGGGTGATCCTTAGGAGTTTACGTGTATGTACTGTTTGATCATGAACAAACACCTGCCATTCTGAAATAGGCGTTTTCCCCCTGTTGCCGGTAGTAGTTGCATTTCTCTCCGTTGGCGTACCAGTCAGATGGCAAGATATCTTGATATTCTCACTTCTGAGTACGTTTCCTTAAATAGCGTCACTCAGGATGCCATTTTGTCTGACCATCCTGTGGAAACGAACGCCTAAAGGCGTGTTTGAGAGGAGGACTGTTTGAAGCATCCAACACGGTATGCTTTGTCCATATGGTCAGACAGACGCAGGAGTCCGAGGGTGAGAAAATGGTTTTAAGAGTTTCAAACTAACGATATCCGCACTTTTCCTTTTTTTCAAACCGGTTTCACGCAGACCAAGAAATTTCAAGTTGTTTTCTTTTTCGAATTCCATCTCTAGTGTATTAATTTCTTGTTCCATCTTTCCAGTCGTTGTAATGATACTGAACTTGTCGTCCTGGAGGTTGGGCATCATTTTCCTCCTGTGATCTTCAACGATATTTTGTAAATCAGAATCAAACACATCCGGTGATCAGTTGATTCACACTTCTTTGAAAGACAGCCGAAGATAGCATCCATTTGTCGCAGAGTTTTGTAAATGCAATCGGAGTTCCTCCAGTATCTGCACAACCTTGTGTCCCACACTGTGTGTATATCTTGCATCAAGTTAGTATTGCTGAAGGGCCGGTATTCTTCTCCACGTCCATGGACAATTGTCAGATGATCGACCAGCAGTATATGTACGGACATAGGCGGTCAAACAAAAAAAATCAGCCAGTCAGTGCACCTTTTCACTAGCCAACACTGAACTGTGGCATATATCTTGACTGGCCGAAATGAAGTTCGTTTTTTTCGGAGGTAATTTGCTCAGAATTGGGTAAAAATACCAAATTTCTTGCTCGGTGTCATTTCAGCGGTGGTAGCAATACCTGATTATATTGTCGTCAGAATCACTTGTATGAATAATTAGCTATAATACACTAATTTTCTACACCAGCGGCCTTGAAACGCGACTTCCCGTCCGGTGAACGCGAGCTCACCCGAAGAGAGAGAGAGAGAGAGAGAGAGAGAGAGAGAGGAGAGAGAGAGAGAGAGAGACAGACAGACAGACAGACAGACAGACAGTGACAGAGATACCCTAGCAGACATAGATCAAAGAAAACTAACGACCTAGTGGATAATCGCCCCAACGAGCACTGCCCAAGG
>CM031608.1:65798532-65802666 GCA_018398815.1 Conus ventricosus
TATCAACCCAGTGGACCATTGTTCCAAGGAATATTGCCCCAAGTGACATGACCCCAATGGTCATCACTTCAATGGACATTGCTCCTGTAGCCAACAGCCCCAAAGGGCAATGTTCAAGGACTATTGCCTTGGTGGAGCATCGTTTTTGTTTTTGTTTTTTGTTGTTGTTTTTTTACAGCAGCATCAAGGTGTTTGTTTGCACACATCGTGAACATGCCACATGGATGAGCGCCTTCCAACACATACAATTGTGAGACTAGCAAAAACGTGCAAATAAACCACCACAAACATTTTCCTGTGTTATTTATACAGCAGCAAAAGTAATGAAGTCACACTCGTGTAAGGGAAGTGACTATGGAAATGGGTGGTGGTGGTTGGGGGGGGGGGGGGGGGATATTGAATCTGAGTCCACCCAGCAGCGAGGAGTGCGTGCGCGCATGTGTGTGGTGTGTGTGTGTGTGTGTGTGTGTGTGGTGTGTGTGTGTGTGTGTGTGTGTGTGTGTGTGTGTGTGTGTGTGTGTGTGGTGTGTGTGTGGTTGTGTGTGTGTGTGTGTGTGTGTGTGTGTGTGTGTGTGTGTGTGTGTGTGTGTGTGTGTTGTGTGTGTGTGTGTGTGTGTTGTGTGTGTGTGTGTGTGTGGTGTGTGTGTGTGTGTGTCTGTCTGTCTGTGTGTGTGTGTGTGTGTGTGTTGTCTGTCTCAGTGAAGCACAAAGTGCAAAGTATGTAAGCACAGTCACAACGTTCCCATTCCTGTCTGTTCAACCATTCCTAGTCCTTGATGTACTCCGATACCTTCCGTATCTTCTTTCTCTATCAATCAAGTGGATATGTCCGAAGCACTCTCTACTAAATCAGGTTAATGTTGAATGTAGGAATACAAATATATCCTATCTGGCGGAAGCGGCGACCGATTTACGTCCTGCGAGTAAGTGCATGTCGATGTGACAGTATTTGCTCAGATCTCTACCTCACATAGTCAGACGGAGCAAGCTAATTTATGACCCGGTTTGCGCATTTTGCTTGATTTGTATGTCAATAATTAGATCGTGAGCGTACGCGCGCTCTCTCTCTCTCTCTCTCTCTCTCTCTCTCTCTCTCTCTCTCTCTCTCTCTCTCTCTCTCTCTCTGACTTGATCCCAATCATGGTTTATGGAGTGTGAAGGGAATTGCCAGAAAGGACTGAGAGACTAAAGGATTAACGGCATTCTGGAGGTCTGGGAGGCATTAGTGTGAATCTCCCCGTCACTTGCAGGGAGAACAAGGTCGGGGCCTCGCAGGGAGCTGCGTTCTAAGCCACTACAGACACAGTCATTTGATTAGGACTCTCGTTTCTTGGTCTGCATACGGTTTTATCTGTACGTTGTGTACGTTGAGTCTCTCTCTCTCTCTCTCTCTCTCTCTCTCTCTCTCTCTCTCTCTCTCTCTCTCTCTCTCTCTCTCTCTCTCTCACTCTCTCTCTCTCTCTCTCTCTCTCTCTCTCTCTCTCTTCTCTCTCTCTCCTCTCTCTCTCTCTCTCTCTCTCTTAAAACGGCAGCCTGCCTGGGATGCGACCACCACACTCTTTGGCTTGCATCAGCTTATTCATAATCCAACTAGAATCGCAAAGACATCTTCTACATTGCTGGATCACATCTACACGAACAACAAAGCCATGGTATTCAATATAGCAGTGGGCAACAAAAGCATAAGCGACCACTGTCTCATTTTGTGCACTTGGTCTTGTAAACTTCCAAAGCAACAGAAGAAGGGGCATACAACCATTCATATCGCTGCTTCAAACATTTCAGTAAGGATGATTTTTTCCTCGACTTAAGCTTAGCTCCTTTCTACAGTGTACTCAATTACACAGATCCAAATGAAGCGTATAATACCTGGTATAATATCTTTCTCTCAATCGTTAATAAACATGCCCCACTTAGAAGAAAAAGGGTAAAACACAGAGTACTTCCCTGCTGGCTGACGAAAGACATTATTATAGAATTGGCACTAAGGGATGCACTTAAAACCGCAAAAAAAAGTAGATGAATATAAGAAGCAGAGAAACAGAGTATCAGATCTAGATAGAAAATCAAAATCTGAGCATTTTAGGAAACTGATAGACGCAAACAGGGATGCAGCATCATTATGGAGTGCTGTTAATGCAATAACTGACAAGTCGAGAAAGAAATCAGAGAATACTGCGACTATGTGGTCTGCTAACACTTTCAACAATCATTTCCTTCAGTTAACTGAATCAGTACAAACGGCTGCCAATGTTACATTCTTTAATCGATATGAGAATCCAGCTGTTCTCCAATCGTTTTGCCAAGAACGATTAAATACTAGAGATTCATTTAGCATCCCCTTGCTTGCTATTAATGACGTTGGTTCCTTAATTTCAAAACTTAAAAATAAAAAGCAATGGGTCCAGATAACTTAAATGCTTCTATATTCAAGCTTGCTCTACCTTACATTGTTGATACCCTTACGTATGTTTATAATTTGTGCATTGATCAGAATGTCTTCCCATGTGGTCTAAAGGCAGCAAAAGTCATTCCCATACCCAAATCAAGAGATCTCACTGATTTTAAACAACTTTAGACCAATATCTCTTTTATCCGTTGTATCGAAGCCTCTTGAGATGCATGTTCACAAACACCTAACAAACATATGCAACATCACAAGCTGTTTCACACATTTCAGTCAGGCTTTCGTCGAAACCACTCATGCCACACGGCCTTAACACGCCTCTGTGATACATGACTATCAGCCATCAACGAAAGAAAACTCACTGGAACTGTTTTCCTTGATTTTAGGAAAGCGTTTGATCTTGTAGACCACAACATATTATTTTAAAAAAATGACTGCATATGTTCAAAATCCCGCAGTAGTCACCTTCTTTCAGCATATCGTGAAAACAGGACCCAGCGTGTTTATTTAAACGGTACTTATTCCTCTGAAGGAATAGTGAGCTGTGGCGTTCCACAAGGCTCTGTCCTTGGACCTCTTCTCTTCTGTATTTTTATAAATGACCTACCGATGCACATATCTCACAATGATGTCATCTGTGATCTGTTCGCTGACGATAGTGATACAAACATCATGTCTGTACAAAGTATAAACTGATGTCTTATAATGGTGCAACCAAAACCGAATGGTCCTTAATCCGCACAAAACAAAATGCAGGTCCTAGCATCGAGACAGAAACATCAACGACAGCATCTTATGTTGAGCTTAAAAATGAGTGAAACCTTGATCGAGCAAGTTACCGAACACCGTGTCTTAGGCGTGATCATTGATGAGAACTTTAAATGGCAATCGCATATAAATCATGTTTGCAAACAGTTGGCTCTCAATTTGCTTTTACTCAATAAACTCAGTTATTATGTTGAACCACACATCCGGAAATTGTTTTTGGAAGCCCGTTGTCTTTCTCACATCAAATACGCGTCCACTGTCTGGAGTGGTGCCGGTGAAAATCACATACAAAGATCAACTCTATGCATAGACGGGGAATTAAGCTGATTCTTCCCGACAAGTCTCCATCAACCACGGGCAAATTCACAAAACTAATGATGCTACCACTGCAGAGCCAACTGATCTATAATAAGGCAGTACTAATGTTTAAAGTCCATGCAAACATGGCGCCAACAGATCTTGCTGAGTTTATCCAAATGGCAACAGCACGATATGATTCAAATAATTACATTTTACCACGTGTCCGCATTGATTTGTTCAAATTCAGTTTTGCATTTTTTTGGTCCATCTGTGTGGAACTCTCTTCCTCCGTCTGCCAAAACATGTCAATCACTGCCGTCCTTCAAATCAGCAATACTTAAACATTTACTTCAACAATAAATCTAACCGTTTGATCATAGTCTCAACGCCCTACTTTTATGCTTGCCTCTATATTAGCTAATGAAAATGTGTGTGTGTGTGTGTGTGTGTGTGTGTGTGTGTGTGTGTGTGTGTGTGTGTGTGTGTGTGTGTGTGTGTGTGTGTGTGTGTGTGGAGGGGGATGGTGGATGTGGGTGTGCGCGTGCGTGCGTGTATGTGTGGGTGTGTGCATGCATATGAGCGCGCGCGTACGTGTCTGGTTGTGTTTGTGTAATTTTGTAATGGATTTGTGTGTGTGTGTGTGTGTGTGTGTGTGTGTG
>CM031608.1:65818643-65820653 GCA_018398815.1 Conus ventricosus
CGCGATTGCCTGTCTGTCTGTTTTAACAACCCAACATTCTGCCCTATCCCGTCATCCCACGCCAGCTTCCTCCATCACGGAAAAAGTGGTCAAATTTGCACGGGGGGCTTTCTGGGAAGGTGGGATCAATGAGCCAATGGAGTTGAACAATTAGTCAGTTCAAGTGGCACTGGTGCTGCTGCAACACGGAATCTGTATCTGATGGAAAGGTCCACTGTCACCTATCCCGAGCTCTATGGAGAAAAAAAAAAAAAAGAGTGGAAATAGATTTGTTTTTTTTAAAATGATGGAGCTCCTTTCGCCCCTTCACCTCCCACCCCCTTAAGAAAAACAGTTTCCATTCTCTTCCCCCACCCCCTTTTCTTCTTTCTTTTTGTCCCCTTTTCTTTCTTTCTATCTTTCTTCCGTTCTTTCTTTTTTTTTCTTCCACTTCTTGTCGTTGCTTTTTTCTGTCTTTCTTTCTTTCTGGTTCTTTTTTCCCTTTTCTTTCTTTCTGTTCTTTTTCCTTTCTTTCTTTCTGGTTCTTTTTCCTTTCTTTCGTTTTTTTTTCTTTTTCCTTCTTTTTTTTCTTTACTTTTTTTCTTACTTTTTTTTCTTGCGTTCATTCTCTTTATCTTTTTTTTTCTACATCTTTATGGGGACTATTAGACGAGTGAATTAAACGTCAACATCTTGGTCCGAATGTGGTGTTAGAATCCGACATGAGACAGAAACGGCAAAAGAGATTTCTGTTTGGAGGAAGCACCTTGTATCAGATCGCGTCTAGTCTTTCAGATGAACCTGTAAAACTAGTACCATGTGCTAACGCATGTAATTTTGGGAAACCAGGGAAAAAAAAAAAAACACTTCCACGCACTATGCCCCAAATATTCCAGCTCTCGAAGAAAAGTGGTCCATCATGCGCATGACATGAAAAAAGAAACATCTGCAGACTGTTGTCATACCAGACAAAAATCTATGAAAGCAGAAGGGGCTACCTTTAAAGGTGGCAGTAAAGAACGACTGGGATACACACAACTGTCAAAAATGGTGAACCACCTAGTCTAGCTGAAGGTGAATTAAAAAAAACAAAACTCCATATCGTGATTGGGGAGGTTATTCGTTACAGCCATAAAAAAAGCAGCGTCTACTTGTTGTCACCCAGTGCGCCAGGAGCAGGGAAGAATCGGGCCACGATCAATGAACTGCCTATCAATGTGGCAGGCTGCGAGCTCTTCATCTCTGTGCAAAGTGGCCTTGCTAGATTGAATGTGACAGCCACTCCGGATAGGAAGCCTGGCGACTGTATTAAATGTGTGAATGATGGGCAGAACGGGGAACGAGTGTGCTCCCCACTGCCGAAATGAAGGCGGTTAAAATTTTGAAAGGGAAATTGAAGAGGAGCCGAGTTAGAGAGTGATTTTTTGGCAGAGGTTTTTCGCCCTAAAATAGAACACATTGACGTGCGGGTGGTAGACGGATGAACTGGCTTGGAGAAAAAATTCCCCACAAAAACAGAATATGAAGACAATAGAGGGGGGAAGATTTGGAGTTAATGCTGTGAATTTGAAAAGTTGCGAAAATACGAAAACCAAAGCAGAAATAAGATAGTAAAGACCTAAGGGAAACCCACTGAGGAAAACTGAGAAGAAAAGATCCCAGAGCGACACCCAAAATAACGATGATAACAGATTTAACTGAAGGAAATACTCAATGGCATATATGACGAATGTAGTCTGAGGAGAAAGACTCCTTATGAAGACAAACATGAAGGCGACAGAAGGCAACTGAAGATGATAGCAGAAGATGGGATGCTGAAGGAAATATTCCATAGCGTGGGAAAAACAGAAACGTGATGGATGAAAAAACGCACTGATACAAACATTCCATAGTATGGATGATTTTAGAAACGGCACTGGGAGAGAAAAAATGCCTACTGACATAAAAACGGGAAGCGCGAATACGATCGTTTATTCAGTAGACAAAATCCTGAAAGAAGGGGAAAAATAACTGAAAATAATAAAATTCATA
>CM031608.1:65821653-65831653 GCA_018398815.1 Conus ventricosus
GACCCTTTTAGTCTGACTCAAACTTCAGGCTTTGGGATTTCCTCTCATGGATGGTAAAAGTCTACTATGTCAAATGTGATAATACTGTATTACTTTGTTTATTGAGTGTTTGAACCATTGAATAACTTGTATGTGTTCTTCAGAGGTTGTAATCAGAGTTTGATTTTATGTCCTTATTATTTTTTCCAGAATTTTCTTGCTTATTTTGCCTAATTCAGATTTGGATGGGTTTATTAGTCTACATGTTGGATTATTGTGAAAGTTGGGCTTGTGGTCTTTGAGTGTTATGAAAGCTTCTTTTGTTGCTGTCGCTTCTATCCTGTCACTTAGGTCTATGCGCTCTGCAAGTTCTTTTTCTTTAGTGCGGATACTGTCATGTGTATTTTTGTCGGCTTTTTTGTAGTTTTTCTGGATGTTTTTGTCAAGGAGTTGAGAATATTCCTTTGTTTCCATTTTGTAGTAATTGCTAGTTTTATCAGCCTTCACAAATATTTTTTTGTCATTTTGTACCTGTTTTATTTGGTTTTTTAATGTTTGGTTTTTTAATGTTGCTCCCCAAGGGGTCGAGCACTTTTAAAGTCATTTTGGGCTTTTTAATCATATTCATCCTATATATATATATATATATATATATATATATATATATATAATATATATATATCAATGATGTTAAAAAGGAAGGTTAAAACTCAAGGTTAAAACTCGACAAATTTGTTTCTAGCGGCGTTGCGCTGTCATCAGGATGGTCTCTGTTTGCCCACCGGTGGGCAAACAGAGACCATCCTGATGACAGCGCAACGCCGCTAGAAACAAATTTGTCGAGTTTTAACCTTGAGTTTTAACCTTCCTTTTTAACATCATTGACAAATGTTGCTCCCCAAGGGGTCGAGCACTTTTAAAATCATTTTAGGCTCTTTGGTTATATTCATATATATATATATATATATATATATATATATATATATATATATATATATATTATATATATATATATATATATATAATATATATACAGAGAGAGAGAGAGAGAGAGAGAGAGAGAGAGAGAGAGAGAGAGAGAGAGAGAGAGAGAGAGATACACACACACACTCACTCACTCACTCACTCACAACACACACACACACACACACACACACACACACACACACACACACCACACACACACACACACACACACACACACACACACACACACACACACACACACACCCCACACACAACACACGCACACACGCACACACACCTGCGCAAACGCACGTCCACACGCACGCACGTACGCACACATTTAAGTACGCGCGGGCGCCTCTGCAGGCACGCACGCACGCATGTACACAAAACACACACACACACACACACACATGCACACACACACACACACATTTGTCTAATATCCCATAGTTTGAAAAAGACGTTAAATTAAACTACTACTACTACTACTTCTACTACTACTACTACTACTACTACTACTACTACTACTACTACTACTACTACTACTACTACTACTACTACTACTACTACACATGTGTCTTGAGGGTTAAGGGTAAACTACATTACTGACCATACTACTACTACAACAACAACAACTACTACTACTACTACTACTACTACTACTACTACTACTACTACTACTACTACTACTACTACTACTACTACTGCTACTACACACACGTGTGTCTTGAGGGTTAAGGGTAAACTATATTACCGACCGTATTACACACGCAATGTGACAACTACCACAATGTCCACGTGATGCATAAGCTGTCTTTAAGAAGCGGCACTAGCGTGCCCTTCAGAATGGTCTGTCGACTCTGATCCTCAGCAGGACCCCACGTCTCTCTGCTGGCTCCACCTAGCTGCTTGCATGTACAACAGCGGCTACACTCTGGGCCATGGCTGTGACAACAGCGGCTACACTCTGGGCCATGGCTGTGACAACAGCGGCTACATCTGGGCCATGGCTGTGACAACAGCGGCTACACTCTGAGTTATGATTGTGACAACAGCGGCTACACTCTGGGCCATGGCTGTGACAACAGCGGCTACACTCTGGGCCATGGCTGTGACAACAGCGGCTACACTCTGGGCCATGGCTGTGACAACAGCGGCTACACTCTGGGCCATGGCTGTGACAACAGCAGCTGCACTCTTGGCCATGGCTGTGACAACAGCGGCTACACTCTGGGCCATGGCTGTGACAACAGCGGCTACACTCTGGGTTATGATTGTGACAACAGCGGCTACACTCTGGGCCATGGTTGTTACAACAGCGGCTACACTCTGGGCCATGGCTGTGACAACAGCGGCTACACTCTGGGCCATGGCTGTGACAACAGCGGCTACACTCTGGGCCATGGCTGTGACAACAGCGGCTACACTCTGGGCCATGGTTGTGACAACAAGGGCTACACTCTGGGCCATGGCTGTGACAACAGCGGCTACACTCTGGGCCATGGCTGTGACAACAGCGGCTACACTCTGGGCCATGGCTGTGACAACAGCGGCTACACTCTGGGCCATGGCTGTGACAACAGCGGCTACACTCTGGGCTATGATTGTGACAACAGCGGCTACACTCTGGGCCATGGCTGTGACAGACTAGTTAAACCTGGAGAGGCCAGCCGACAGGTCTTAAACCCTCGGTGAGTTAGGGTCTGTCTGCCCATGCATGTGAAGTCTAGGATTCAGCAGCTACGCGGGCAAAACCTTGAATGAACCGGTTCTCTGGGTAGAAAGGCAGCTTTTAGCAACGCGTTATGGGGCACTGAGTGGAGACGTGGCACATGGTGGGGACACGAGACTGGTCATCCTCTACATTCTAACGAGGTCCGTTCGTCTTTGTCTTTGTCAGAGCTAACGGACGAAGAGCTATGTGTCTATTTTAACAATGGGAACTCGATTGTACTACAGCATCTGCGCTGGTTTTTTTTTTTTTTTTTACCTTTTGCCCTTTTATTACTCTGGAACAAGAAGAAGAAGAAGCAGAAGAAGAAGAAGAAGAAGAAGAAGAAGAAGACGAAGACGAAGAAGAAGAAGAAGGAGAAGAGAGAAGAAGAAGAAGAAGAAGAAGAAGAAGAAGAAGAAGAAGAAGAAGAAGAAGAAGAAGAAGAAGAAAAAGAAGAAGAAGAAGAAGAGAAGAAGAAGAAGAAGAAGAAGAAGAAGAAGAAATTTAAAAAAGAAGAAGAAACAAAAAAGATGACGAAGAAGGAGGTGGAGGAGGAGGAGGAGGAGGAGGAGGAGAGGAGGAGGAGGAGGAGGAGGAGGAGGACGAGGAGGAGGAGAGGAGAAGAAGAAGAAGAAGAAGAAGAAGAAGAAGAAGAAGAAGAAGAAGAAGAAGAAGAAGAAGAAGAGGAAGAAGAAGAAGAAGAAGAAGAGGGCTGTGTGGAGGAGGATGGCAGTAACAATGATATCGAGGAACACGTCAATTAGACAAAAAAAAATCGTAAGAAGAAGGAGAAAATGATCAGGAGTAGAAAAAGAAAAAGAAGAAGAAGAGAAGAAGGAGGAGGAGGAGAAGGAGGAGGAAGAGGAGGAGGAGGAAGAGGAGGAGTAGGAGAAGCAGAAGGGGGGAGAGGTGGATGGTGATAATGATGATATGAAGGAACAAGACAATAAGAAAAAGAAAGCTTTTATTATCGGACAGGTCTAGAACACGAATATGGAGGTAGACGATGCAAACGAAGAGGTCCAGTACAAAGAAGAAGAAGAAGAAGAAGAAGAAGAAGAAGAAGAAGAAGAAGAAGAAGAAGAAGAAGAAGAAGAAGAAGAAGAAGAAGAAGAAGAAGAAGAAGAAGAAGAAGGAGGAGGAGGAGGAGGAGGAGGAGGAGGAGGAGGAGGAGGAAGAGGAGAAGGAGGAGGAAAAGAAGAAAGAGGAGGAGGAGGAGGGGGAGGAGGAGGGGGAGGGGAGAAGGAGGAGGAGGAGGAGGAGGAGGAGGAAAATAAGAAATAGGAGGTGGAGAAGAAGAAGAAGAAGAAGAAGAAGAAGAAGAAGAAGAAGAAGAAGAAGAAGAGAAGAAGAAGAAGAAGAAGAAGAAGAAGAAGAAGAATTTGTCGAAACAAAAAGCGCAGCCAACATAACAGGAAGAAGAAAGTTTGAAAACAAAAGAAAACAACGCAGAACAAAAATAAAGAAAACAAACAAAAAAAAAAAACAGAATAAAACAACACAGAACAAAAACTAAAGGAAAAACAAAGCAACAAGAAAATTACCAAGAGAAAAAAAAAGGAACGAAGAAAGAAAGACCGCCCCCAAAAATGAAGCAACAACAAAAGAAAGAAACAGAAAGACAGCAGCAGGAAAGCAGAGGAGCACACGAGGCCGCCAACTGATGGAGATGTCAGGTGACAGGCAGACTCCCCGGCAGAGCCTAATCAACTGTGGGGCTGTATCCCACCAGTGACAGACACTATGTGGCCGGGCGCAGCCAAGGAGGAGAAAGGAACGAACTGACACGTGGACACCAACGCACTGTGCACGGACACGCACGCACGCACACACACAAACACGCTCACCTTGAAATTCAGTTATCCTTTCTCTTCCACTGGAGCAGGAGGACCTCCAACGAAAGCAGCAAACGTTCAGGTGGGGCTTTTTTTTCTTCTTATTTGGCAGAAAAAAAGCCACACTGTAATGCAAACGAAACAAAACAAAACAAAAAAACAGAAGACGAATGGACAAAACCGTAGAAAGACAACATTAGAGAGTGGACAGGTCTGTCCTTTTCCAGCTCTCAGAGGGTAACAGAGGGGACAGCATCGGGTGATGGAAAATCGTGAGAAAGTCGTTACTGTGCCTCAACATCTTTCACTTAAGATTATGAGACAGAAAAGATGACACAAAATAAGACAGACTTTGATATGGTTCATAACATGTGAACCACAATGATAAAACCACATTGTCATCACCTTTTTTTTCCTCTCGTTCTCTGAGCCACTTTAGTGACATTACCCCTCTGCAGCTATTCTGTCTCACTGTCCACAGCCACATCCTGGTCTGCATTGTTGCATCTCAGCGCAAGCACTCCATATGGAGCAGTCAATGGCATGTCATTCTGAAGCAGCCAGGGACGTTGTACTACTTACTACCAGGTCGCTTCAGTGGTGTTCAGTAGTGCCTGTTTTGACTCTTTATACACCGAACACCAGCTGCTAGGTCCTCTACTAACGACAACAATAGCTTGTGCGCAGATCCAGTATGAGGGAGCGTCCAACTCCAGAGGGCGCCACCAGTTCCACCCAACTATAGTCTCCATGAACATGCCAATGCTGGCGACTTTGAAACAAAAGTACCAAGGGCACAGACATGGAGAAGGAATCAACACAGAGATCACTATGAGAACAGTGCATGAAAGAACACAGGATTTAAGATTGTTCATGCTGATAGCAAGGATGAGGATGATGAAAGTGATGCTTTGACTTCTGTTCTGGTCTGAAACTGCATGACAGGGCTGTACTCTCTGTTCTCTTTCACTGCGTTTCTGGCTTCAACCGGACCCAATATAGAGACATCTCCAATCTAGCATAACTAGCATAGCTATATAATCACAATAGTTTTAGCCCTTTAGTGAAAGCTCCTTGTATTACATTATGATTTCCCCATTTTCGATGTGTGAACTGCGCATGCTTTCTGATTCCATGGTTTTATTTGGTTATTTCCCCTTGCAATTTCAAAACACTTTTTTAGCAATATTTCATTTATCTAACGGATTTGTTCGTAAAGTACATACTTGCACTAACTTTAAAAGCATTATAGATAGTTACAGATTTCAGTATGCCAGTCTGCTTCAAAAATTGTATATTTTTGTCCAAGTTTTAATAAACACTTCATCTTGGCAAACTCATTTCCAACGCTGATTTACTACGTACATTAGGTCGCTTGAAACCCCGAGACCAAGGATTCTACTCTGTTACGATGTCATTTCATATTTTGTATGGGTAACAATCATTTCAAATATGTTATGTCGAAAGGCAAGCCCTCACAGGGAAAAGATATATTCGAGCAGTAGCACTGAACTGCTGGTAGCCTAAATGCTGCACAGATGAATCATCGGTGAGACACAGGTAGATGGCATACAGTGCCTGTTTCTTTGAGTCTTCCGTATTGAGACCCTCAAACGAATCGCCTGACGATAATGTTTTGTTTGTTGTTGTTGTTGTGTTGTTGTTGTTGTTGTTGTTGTTGTTGTTGTTTTCTAAGCAATAAAATCAAGAAAGTCCAGTTTCCGTCAGCTGTTTGGTTTTGAAGCCAGGCACAGCCATGTGTATGACAGCAGAGCCATTGGTGGCTTATAATGAAACACCAGAGAAGTGTATTTCGCCCTGACAGGGCACGTACTGAAGTGAGCATAACACACAAAATGGCTTGAAAGCTATTGGTTGCACACAAAAAAGTGTCAGATGCATAGGCAGTTATTATATTTGTGACCACAATTAAGTAGGTTTTGCAAGAGCTAAAATGCAGAAAACAGTGACCACACTCTACAGACCTGCCTGTCCCTGTCCCTTTACATTTACATGTATCAATGTGTGTTGGTATGAATGTTTCACCACTCGCAGTTTGTAACATAAGCAGCGATTTCTATCGTTTACTGCGGTCCTCATTCTATCATTATGCATTGCATATCATACAGCTTTTCCCTGTTGTTCTTCTTTATTTGAAGGGTGCAAAGAAAGGGAAATAAAAAAAGTCGGTTGGAATAACAAGAGAAACGAACAAACAATAAAGAAGCGACCAAACAGAAAGGAGAAAGAAGAAGGCACGAGAGGAAGCAGAGAGGACAGTAAACCCGGGGGAGCAGTGGACAGGGCTGTCATGGACAATGGCAGCATGTAAACCACTCGACTGGCACTTCCTGTCAGAGATGTTTGACAAACACAACACACACACACACACAAAACAACACACACACCACACACACACACACACACACACACACACACACACACACACACACACACACACACACACACACACACACACACACACACACCCTGCACGCACCGCCGCACGCACGCATGCACGCACGCACGCACGCACGCATGCACGCACGCACGCACGCACGCACCGCACGCACACGCACACACACACACACCACAACACACACACACACACACACACACACCACACACACACACACACACACACACACACACACACCAAGACTGGACACCCACTGGGCTTTCACGCACTCCCACACACGTACAAGTGTGTCATTACCCCGCCCCCCAACACACACACACACACACACAAAACACACACACACACACACACACACACACACACACACACACACACACACACACACACACACACACACACACACACACACACACACACACACACACAAAACACAACACACACAAAACACACACACACACACACACACCACACAAGCACGGACAAGCACATGCTTTCATGCAGTCCAACAAATATAAAAACATGAGTGCCATCCCACACACACAACACCCACCCCCCCCCCTCACACACACACAAAACACACACACACACACACACACACACACACACACACACACACACACACACACACACACACAACACACACACACACACACACACACACACACACACACACACACACATGTTTAGAAGAGCAGGAGTCAGATGGTCTGACCACCTTTTACGAATGCCCCATCGGCTTCTATCTGAGAGGCTGTCCCGTGGGCAACTGATGTGAGCATTTACAACGGTCGTTGGAGAAAGCATATGTTGTTGCTCATGACACACCGCAACAGTAGTAGAAAGTTCTAGAAGATGAAGAAGCAAGAGGAAGAGAATGAAGGGGTTCAAAAAGAAGAAGAAGAAAGAAGAAGAAGAAGAAGAAGAAGAAGAAGAAGAAGAAGAAGGAGAGAAGAAGAAGAAGAGAGAGAGGAGGAGGAGGAGGAGGAGAGGAGGAGGAGGAGCAGAGGAGGAGAAGCAGGAGAGGAGGAGGACGCAGTAGAAGAAGAAAAGAAGGAAGAGGAAGAGTATAAAGCCATGTTCAAGACATTACTGATGATCTATTGTATTGACACAGGATACCTGGGAAGAGCGGTGCCGAACACCCCTTCTGGGTAAGATGCATCGGCTATTGCGCTGCGTCATGAGCAACACAGATGGCACACGTCCAGAAGAGATGTGGACTTTTGCAAGTCCAGGCGCATCTCCGCATCTTCAGTGCACACAGACTAGTTGTATCCCAATTGCAGCAGGGCCTTCCATGCCAACATCAGACTGATCACGACAATAAGGACTCAGTTCTCCATGCAGCACGACTTTCTTGTTTACTGATGACTATGACGGAGAAACCGCTCTGTCTTCTTCTTCTTCTTCTTCTTCTTCTTCTTCTTCTTCTTCTTCTTCTTCTTCTTCCTCTTCTTCTTCTTCTTCTTCTTTATTTTATTCTTATCCAAAACAGATAGTGCCACAGAACTGTACCCTTCTTTGCCTTCCAGCCATCCTGGTACGGGGTGTATGGAAAAAGAAAGGAATTGACTTTGTGCAAAGAAGAAGAAGAAGAAGAAGAAGAAGAAGAAGAAGAAGAAGAAGAAGAAGAAAGAAGAAGAAGAAGAAGAAGAAGAAGAAGAAGAAGAAAGGATGAGAGGGGGTGGATCTGACAAGGAGAAACAAAGACACAAAAACAAACAAACGAAAAAAAACTCGATGTATTGGGGAATGTTCTAGGAGAAGAAGAAGGAAGAGGAAAGAAGAATGAGAAGAAGAAGAAGAAGAAGAAGAAGAAGAAGAAGAAGAAGAAGAAGAAGAAGAAGAAGAAGAAGAAGAAGAAGAAGAAGAAGAAGAAGGTGGAGGAGGAAGTAAAGTAGAAGAAGATAGAACGAGTAGGGAGAGTATAAGGTGGAGGAGGATATGAGAAACAAGCCCGATAAATCCACCATAGACTGGCGGAAGGATTGAGAAGGACTTACTTAGACTTAGATGCTCCCGCGTCTTGCGACGCATGAGGCAGTCAAGGCGCTCTATTGTGCACGGTCCTCGCCAGTTTGCTAGTGTCACCCCCATCCTCTGTCAACGACTCGTGAGGTCTCTCTCCACTGTCTGTCGCCATCTCATCCTGGGTCGTTCTCTTTTTCTCTGGCCTGCTGGGGTCCAGTGATGGCCTGGTTTGCAGGTCTTGAAGATGTAATCTTAAGACATGACCCAGCCAGTGAAGGCGCCGTCCTCAGACGATGGTTGACACGGGGAGTTTTTGGACCTCTCCCTGACCTCTTCATTTGGTACAAAGTCTGACCATTTGATGCCCAAGATCGTACGTAGGCACTTAGTATCAAAAGCGTCGAGTTTCCCTCCTGGATGGTCTTCAGTTTCGAGGTTCACATCCATATAACAACGTTGAAATCACACTTTGATTCCAAGGGAGAATTTCTTGCTGTTCCATATTTTGTTCAGCTGATTGAATGTTGATGTTGCTTTCGCAATACGACACTTCAGTTCATGGTCGAGGTCATTGGCGTTCTTGATAGAGCTGCCTAGGTATGTAAAGTTCTCTACTACTTCCACATGTTTTTGGTCGATGAGAACGTCTGTTGGCCTTTGGTGTTTACCAGTAAGCATGTTTTTAGTCTTTTTGGCACTGATGATGAGGCCAATGTTGCTTGCAAACTTGCTGATGGTTGTCTACAAGCACCTGCAGATCTTAGTGGTGCTTGCAAGAGCGGCAATGCATCGGCAAAATCCAGATCTGAAAAGCTGTTTCCTTCTGTCCACTTAATTCCCTTTCCTTGGGTTGTGTGTTTCAGAACCCAGTCAATGGCAATTGAAAGGAGGAGAGGGGAGAGGATGCAACCTTGTCTTACTCCGGTGACAACTTCAAACAAGTCACTGTAACCATCTTCCGTCCTGACTCTGCACTTGGAGTATATGTATATCTGCTCAATGGCCGACACAACTTTCGTCTGGATGCCGTAGGTTTTCATGATTTTCCAGAGAAGGAGAACAGGAAGAAAACAAAGATTAAAAGAGAAGAGGGGGGGGGGGTGGGGGAGGACA
>CM031608.1:65874153-65876653 GCA_018398815.1 Conus ventricosus
TTTTTTCCCATCCCTCCCTCAAGCACTCTGTTAGCGAATCATCTCCACTCAGGTATGATGCGTATCTCCCCTAGTTCTTCAATCTAAGACATAAGAGCAAGCTTTTTTATAATTAATATATATATATATATATATATATATATATATATATATATAATATATATATATATATATATATATATATATATATATATTATATTACACTTACCACTTACACACACACACACACACACACACACACACACACACACACACACACACACACACACACACAACACCCCACACACACATACACACACACAGACACACACACAGATACACACGACACAGACACAGAACAGACACAGAACACACACACACACACACACACACACACACACACACACACACACACACACACACACACACACACACACACACACACACACAAATCATAAAAGGAAACCCCACCATCTGAAATGTGTTCCCTCCAGTTTCTTCTCACATGCCTTCGCCATTCTCTACCCTCACTGAACTCGGACATTATTTCACCAAGATGCGCCCTCATTTCAGAGGAGTTTAACGAGCGAATCCCCTTGAGAGCGTGAAACGCTTTTGCGTATATCTTGTGTCTGTGGACACGTTTTATAGCCAGGTAACTGGATCACCAGAAGAACCAGGAAAACGATATGCAACTGAGTGAAAAGGAGGTCTGCGGCAACATAGACAAACCATACAGCAGTTCTCGCTTCATGCAACCATACCTTGACAATGCAGCCAACATGATATTTACATGATGGATTGCAGCAGCACTTCAAGAGCAAGCCGTCATTCTATGAGTTTGGAGACTGGATGTCTGAACCTCATAAACTCTCCATGGGATCACTTCAAGGTTCCCCTCGCTCCCTGTTTGTACAATATTTATACTGAAGGCCTTGCAGACCTCAATAGAAATGGAATAGGTCAAGCGTTGGCACTAGCAGGTGACTGTCTGGTCTGTAAAACATAAAACAAATGGTCAAGGAAGAACGAAATGAGTTCAGCAGCAGTTGAACAACGTTGTTCATTTGTCAAGAAACTTGATTTTCTATCAACCCTCCGAAAGTCCGTCCACTGGTCTGACGCTCAACAACAACAACACATCAGAACAATTTACCTTTGCACCAGTTTCTTTCAACGGAATATAAATTTGAATCAACCGACTATCTGTGCTATTTGGGTATAGGCTTTGATAGATGCAGACCTTAAGAAATGTGCCGGTAACATTGTCCTTTGATGCAAAGTAGCTCACTACCATCAAGCTTTGAACAGCATCATCTGTACCGACTGTATCATGCAATTGTACTTAATGTAATTGATTATGGATAATGACTTGCAACACAGTACAAGAGCAATCTCTTAAAGTAAAAAAAGAAATTAAAATAAAGAACGTGGCTGATCTTAGGACTACAAAGGACGCACCAATTAAAACTGTGCAATAACCTCTCGGCCTTCCTTTAATGCAGGTCAGATGCAAGCTAGAACAGGTGAAGGCATGTTAAATGCACTTCAAAATGTCCCAAACCGATTGCATGTAGCAATCAAGGAAACAAAAGGCACTAGGACGTGGCGAATCATGGATGGGACAGGCAGAAGACAATATAGAGCATTTGTGTAAGTCATCAGAACTCGCTTCAAACACCTCTACCCATTTGTGTAAGTCATCAGAACTCACTTCAAACACCTCTACCCAACTGTCATTGCTCAGTGCATATACACTGAAGGTTCGGTTATCTTGAAGAATAGTATAGAAATTCTGGGGCTATTTGCAATGCCATTGCGATGTGCAAAGCAATCTCCTACTTGTGAAATGAATAAATTATTTGCACCCCATGTGGGTCCCGGACAGGTTCAAAGTGAACAGGTGAGGCGTTGTCTTACGTTCTTTTGCATCGAGAGAACCGAAAACACCCGAAACCGTTGGTGCAATGCCCAGAATTCGTATACTATTCTTCAAGATTTTAGCCACAGAATTTCGTATACTATTCTTCAAGATTTTAGCCCCCAAAATTCCATATTACTATGCTTCAAGATTTTAGCCCCCGTTATGTTCCATACTTTCTTCAAAAATTTTAGCTCCCCGTTTTCTATACTTTCTTCAAGATTTTAGCCCAGAATTTCCTATGCTTTCCCTCAAGATTTTTAGCCCCAGAATTTCCTATAACATTCTTAATTTTTAGCCCAGAATTTCCTACACTATTCTTCAAGATTTTAGCCCACAGAATTTCCTTAAAACTATCTTCAACGATTTTAGCCCCAGAATTTGCTAACTATTCTTCCCAAAATTTTAGTCCCCAGATTTCCAATACTATTCTTCAATGTTGTAGCCCAGAATTCCCTATACTATTCTTCAAGATTTTAGCCACCAGAATTCCTATACTATTCTTCTAGATTTTAGCCCCAGAATTTCCTATACCCATTTTGATTTTAAACCCCAGAATTTCCTATACTATTCTTCAGATTTTAAGCCCCAGAATTCCTA
>CM031608.1:65894153-65896653 GCA_018398815.1 Conus ventricosus
GTAATCAATGTAGTCATGTTATGCATTTGGTCAAACAGAGAAAATATGTCATATCGCAATGTATTTGCTTAGGGAGTTTCTTTGTTTCTCGTAAAGTGTACAGATGGATTGATGCATTAAAGGACAACAAGATAATGAAATGATGTATGTCTGTATTTATGTATCAGCTGCGTTCCCGCTACTAAAACCTGGAAATAAAGTAACAACAAAGGGCAAAACAGATTATAACAATCAAATTAATCAATTAACTTTAGTGGCGCTACCTAGAACGTTTCTACTTGTCTTCATCGTATAAATGTGGCATGCAACAGCGATTTACATGAATGTACGTAGGATACATGAAGAGGCGAAGGCCTGCATACGGCACCATTTATGGATGTCGTGTCGTCCTTTACAATCAAATGATGATTCACAAGAACTCACAAACAGTGTTTTACATTGCACAAGGGAAAGGCAACGTTGATGGCTGTGAACACCATAATTCTTCAAAATGCATGAAGAAATATTCATCAACTCCAGTGCCAGTCCCGAAGAGAGCACCCATTTTCAACATAACTCTTCATTAAGTATACACATTGCAAGTCGTGGATTTATTTCCGGAATGACTAAGATGGGCAACAGCTGTCAATAATTCACTAATGCTTCAACACCCGAAGTCGAGGAATACACTGATACCATTCTATGGAGAGGAGTCATGTTTACGATAATCCACATCTGTTGGACATGTTTCTGTTTACGACAATTGGCGTTATTTATCGGACATGTTTCTGTTTCCTGGTCACATTTGAATGGCAGCGTTACTCAAATAGCTTTATTTCCGATTAAGCAAATTGATAAGAGCATTACCGTCTTTGAAAAGAGTATTTTTACGATGTTCGCCTGCTGGTTAACACAGTTTCCATCGACATCTGATCCTGACCTCAGTTCGTGACTTGTCAGTTAATCTGTGACCTGAATGCATCTTCGAGATTACAATTTTGTCTGAACTAAAGACTCCAGCAAAGGCTTTTTTTTTCCTTTTTTTTATTTCAAAGCATACACATGAACGTATGATAAACAGTCATTTTTTTCATTATATGTAATTACTGATCTTACTGGTTTGATTTTAATCAGGTTTTATTCCATAACATCACTGCATAGAGTCTGAGAATTGCATCATAGTTGATGTCAGCGACATGTCAACATTGCATTTCAACCAGCACCGCTCAAGCTAACCGCTATAACAAAAACAACAAGAAAGACGAGTGATATTTCAGAAGATTTCAGTAGGCGGCATGGATATTGAGTGTTTCCAATTCTAGCCTCTCCCAAACATGATTGAACTGATTCAGACGCAAATGGTTGTTCTCTGATTTGTGTTTTTCTTTAAGAGACAGTCGACTCCCCCACCTCCACATCGTCCAATTGGCTGCCAGATTTCGGGGAGTCATACACATCTTGCTGTAATGTTCACACAGGAACTGACAAAGTGTGAGCAGTAAGTCACGATTGCAAGTAAGAAACACATTTACATCAATAATGTGACATAGTTAATTTGCACCTCTAACACATGATTGAGAAAGAAAAACACGCCAAGTGACAGTGAGAGCAGTTTCATTCTTCTCTTATTATAACATGTACATGTTATGAGCAGGAGTTGAAACTATCATATTCTCCCCCATCTCCAACCTCCACCCCACCATCTTTTCTCTTCTCCTCCTCCTCCTCCTCCTCTCCTCCTCCTCCTCCTCCTCCCCCTCCTCCTCCTCCCCTCCTCCTCCTTCCTTCTCCTCTCCTTCCTTCTTCTTCTTCTTCTTCTTCTTCTTCTTCTTTCTTCTTTCTTCTTCTCTTCTTCTTCTTCTTCTTCTTCTTCTTCTTCTTCTTCTTCTTCTTCTTCTTCTTCTTCTTCTTCTTCTTCTTCTTCTCACTGGCCAAGAGTTGCGATAAAGTGTAATGCAAGAAAGCAGCAACGCAGTCGATGATTGGAGAGGCAAAATATGCCAGAAATGATCATTTCAGCCACTATATGACGCACATAAAGCAGCTGAAGATGATTTTGGGGTATGGTGGACAACTGGTCAAAATAATGTACCATTACAATATTTTCAAGACACCGGGTGTAATGCTTTCATTTTGTCATGCAGCATAACCTCACGACATAAACTGATCATCCACACATGATGCGAGAGTCTGGATATGGCGCCGCACATCCGATCACTGCTTCCGCTCAGAAGCCATCTTTGAGCAAAATAACCGAAGTGGTAAACTCGACGTCCTAAAAGAGGCCAATAATACCGCTAGGCTGTTTGGGACATGGATACTAAATGGTGTGTGATAAATGACATAAATGTCTCTCCATTAGCGCTGCCTATAGCTGCGCAAAGACCCCAGTTCTATGTTATTTCAAATTTTTACAGTCCCTAGCCATGACGAGCTGAAGGCGGTCAAGTGCTTGCATCTTCAGCCTGACTGACTCATGAAATTCTGATTAGTAGCATAACTCAATTCCAGGTGTTTGTGC
>CM031608.1:65904153-65919153 GCA_018398815.1 Conus ventricosus
AGAGAGAGAGAGAGAGAGAGAGAGAGAGAGAGAGAGAGAGAGAGAGAGAGAGAGAGAGCGAGAGAGAGAGAGAGAGAGACAGACAGACAGACAGACAGACAGACAGGCAGACAGGCAGACATATAGGCAAACAGACAAACAGACAAACTTCTAGACAGACAAACGTCCAGACAGACAAGAACGTATCACCATATTGACCTCCATCACATGTGCAGTTAAACAAAGAACGAAATCGCTGTCTCTACTACACCCAGTATATAGTAGTGTCCTCATCACCACGAAAAACGCCACTTATCAAGAGGAGTGAGGAGGTGGGGATTGGGGTTCGGGGCTCTCATCTATCGACCAAACCTGGCAGAAGGATGGACTTCAAATCCGGCACGGTCCGTCCTGCCCACCACGCGTCAATGTTCCCCGCGGCAGTAGCAGTCATGTTTCTGTTTTTCATACGTAAAGTTGCCAGTGATTGAGTTTGATTATCGTTATAAATTTGGATTATGTGTTAAAAACACAGTATTATATGAAGTAAAACAGTATTCAAATCCCTACAAAGGAAAAAGAAATAATGATGAATCAGACCCAGTTAGGTTTAAGAACGGTATGATAAACTATACGTGTATGATTTGCATATTTGTCCTTTAATATGTATGTTTCTATGTTCATTTTATCAAACAAAAATATAATATTCGTTAGTTTTGACGAATTTTTCAATCTTACCATTATATTCAGAGAGAGAATCCATGCGCCATTATCATTCCCAGCTGCTTCCTTTGTGGAGAGTGTGCCAACGTAGTCCACTTCCATGTTGCCCTCCCCCCCTCCTCCCCCCCCCCCCCCCCCCCCCCCCCCGGACTGCCTTTTAAACTCTCATGGCATCCTCGTCGGTTTTCAAGTATATTGCCATGTTTTTCTTTACTTCCCCTTTCACCTTTGACCACGACTGTAACTCAGTGCCACTTTCATTTTTACCAGAGTTATCCAGTACAAACACACAAAAAAAGATTAAATGTATACATACATTAAAAAAACAAAACGAATGAATGAATGAATAAATAAATGAATAACTAAATATATCAACAAACATATAAATCAATACATAAATGTGTAAACAAGTAGATGAATAAACAACAGTGTATGTTTCCCTCTGTAGAAAAAAAAAAATATAGCAGGAATAGACAAATTTAACACATCTTTCACATGGAGTGATACCAACCTCCACATTTTCAAGACATCATAAAGAAAGTAGGATACAGTCAGCCGGGCGTTCGATTAGGTGATAAAGCTCTAGGTAACAGAGGTCCCTGCAATGGAAGCAACGGATCTTTGATATCAACGAAACCAGCTTCAATATTAACCAAACCAATAGCTACGAATGTATACACAAAAGTAGAAATATGTTATAACAATTTCCTGCAACAATGACGGATAAATTAAAAACCATATTGCAGTCATGGTTTCTAGCTCAGACAATTATGTGCCCGAATGCATAGCTCTTCGTAACACCTTCTGTTTACAGGAAGCTGAAAATAAGCGTCACTTTACACGTGTGTGTGTGTGTGTGTGTGTGTGTGTGTGTGTGTGTGTGTGTGTGTGTGTGTGTGTGTGTGTGTGTGTGTGTGTTGTGTGTGTGTGTGTGTGTGCGTGCGTGCGTGCGTGCGTGCGTGTGTGTGTGTGTGTGTGGTGTGTGTGTGTGTGTGTGTGTGTGTGTGTGTGTGTGTGTGTGTGTGTGTGTGTGAGGGGGGGTCAGTGTGTGTGTGTGTGTGTGTGTGGTGTGTGTGTGTGTGTGTGTGGTGTGTGTGTGTGTGTGTGTGTGTGTGTGCGTGCGTGTGTGTGTGTGTGTGTGTGTGTGTGTGTGTGTGTGTGTGTGTGTGTGTGTGTGTCTTTCATTTAAGGTCTAGCCACTATTCGTGATATAAGACAAAATAATCAGTCAGTGTGTGTGTGTGTGTGTGTGTGTGTGTGTGTGTGTGTGTGTGTTGTGTGTGTGTGTGTGTGTGGTGTGTGTGTGTGTGTGTGTGAGTGTGAGTGTGTGTGTGTGTGTGTGTGTGTGTGTGTGTGTGTGTGTGTGTGTGTGTGTGTGTGTGTGTGTGTGTGTGTGTGCGTGCGTGACCTTTCATTTCAACAGAACACGCCAGGGAAGGGATTCTAATTGGACGGGTAACTGACGTGGAGCATGCCAGTTTCTTATGATCAGAAAAGGAATGTGCCCATAGTGTCGCTCTCTGCTGACGCCAAGTTGTCATGATCGATGTCTGGCATCAGCTGAACGTGAATCATGGTTCTAATAATAGAGTCACAATGCAGATGCCACGCGGCATATGGACGTAGACGATGGTGCCGTTTAAAATGGGAATAACTGTAGATGATAAACGCTCAGTACCAAGGATTAACTAACGTTAGATTTCTCTTCTCTTGACTCTTAAAAAAAGCCTTAGAACGACAATTCTTCTGGCTTTACAACTTTGAACTCTCACTGCATGGAACCTTTTATTCTTTTTAAACTCATGCTCTAACTCCTGGCAAAGAGAAGTGGTTTAGTAATGACTGTCTTCCAGCTAGCTCAACAAGGGAAAGAAGAAAGAAAGAAGTATGAATTAGCACAAAAACGGTACTTTTGTGTCGCACACAAAGCAGCCCTACAGGACCGAATTAAAAAAAAAAGAAGATTTTTTGACCGCTGATCTACTGTTTGGCAACAATACAAAATATCTTAGGGGGATGTTCAGAAGATTTTACAATAAAAAACAAACAAAACAAACAAACAGCAGAAATCATAAACACGAGGCTGATTCCTATACCATTATTTGCAGCGTTCAGGGCAAACCTTGATTTCCATATGCTACCATAGGGGCATCTGTAAAGTGGCGACTTTACGGTGGAGGTAAATATATATTTGCCGCCCCTGAACCCCCCCCCAACCCCCCCCGAAAAAAAAAAGCTTTGAGCCGTTGTACAGGCCAAATACCACTTTCTACTCTACATTGTTAGTAATTAGTTGATAGGAGAGGTTTTTTCTTCCTGAGACAAAAAAACAACCCATAATATTTATCCAGTAACGTGGACTATTAGGTAGGGACCAAAAGAGTTCATGAAGTCTCATCCGCCATGGCATCGATCTTAGCCTATTGATTTCTGCCCCATTCGCACTAATCAGAAAATGTTCTTTGACATTTCGTTCTACCGTTTTTTTTAAATTTATTTGGTGGTGTGTTAAATCTTTCTTTTATGGTCCATCATGAGGGGGATATGCCCATACAGAAAATGCAAGAGAGAGAGAGTGTGAGAGAGAATGAGAGGAGGAGTGCTACTATTGAGAGAGAGAGAGAGAGAGAGAGAGAGACAGACAGAAAGACAGACAGACAGGCTGAAGGCAGACATATAGGCAAACAGACAAACTGACAACTTCTAGACAGACAAAACGTCCAGTTCAGACAAGAACGTATCACCATATTGGACCTCCATCACATGTGCTGTTAATCAAGGACGAAATCGCTGTCTCTACTACACCAAGTATATAGTAGTGTCTCATCTCCGCGAAAAACGCCACTTATCAAAGAGGGAGTGAGGAGGTGGGGGTTGGGGAGCGGGGGCTCTCATCTTCGACCAAACCTGGCAGAAGGATGGCTTCAAATCCGATACGGTCCGTCCTGCACACCACGCAGTCATGTTCCCCGCCGGCAGTAGCAGTCTTGTTTCTGGTTTTCTTACGTAAAGTGTGCAGGGTGATTGTGTTTGTTTATTCGTTATAAATTTGGATTATGTGTTAATAACTCAGTATTATATGAAGTAATACAGTATTCAAATCCCTACAAAGGAAAAAGAAATAATGTTGAATCAGACCCAGTTAGGTTTAGAACGGTATGATATACTATACGTGTATGATTTGCATATTTTGTACTTTAATATGTATGTTTCTATGTTCATTGCATCAAACATAAATATAATATTCGTTAGTTTTGACGAATTTTTTCAATTTTCCATTTTATTCACGATGAGAGAATCCATGCGACATGATCTTTCCCAGCTGAGTCCGTTGTAGAGAGTGTGCAACGTAGTCCACTTCATGTTGCCCCTCCACCCCTCTCCCCCCCCCCCCCCCCCCCCCCCCCCCCCCCCCCCCCCCCCACCCCACCCGGAACTGCTTTTAATCTCTCATGTTCATGTCGGTTTTCAAAGTATAGTGCCTTGTTTTTTCTTTACTTCCAATTTCACTTTGACACGGACTGTATCTCAGTGCAACCTTCATTTTTACCGAGTGATCCAGTACAAAAAAAAGATTAAATGTATACATCATTAAAAAAACAAATGTATGAATGAATGATTAATAATGATAACTAAAATATATAAACAAACATATAAATCAATACATTAGTCTGGTAAACAGTAGATGAAGAAACAACAGTGTATGTTTCCATCTGTAGAAAAAAAAACATATATAGCAGGAATAGACAAATTTTAAACAAACTTCTTTTCACAAGGAGTGATACGACCTCCACCATTTTCAAGACATCATAAAGAAAGTAGGTTACAGTCAGCGGGCGTACGATTAAGTGAAGTGCTAAAGCTCTAGTACAGAGTCCCTGCAATGGAAGCAACGGATCTTTGATATCAACGGAATCCAGCTTCAGTATTAACAACCAATAAGCTACGAATGTATTCCCCCGTAGAAATTGTTATAACAATTTCCTGCAACAATGATTATATTTCTGCTTGAAGAACGGAGAATTTAAAAACCATATTGAAAAGTCATGGTTTCTAGTCTCAGACAATTATGTGCCCGAATGCATAGCTCTTCGGTAAAACCTTCTGTTTACGGAAGCTGAAAATAATCGTCACTTTACACGTGTGTGTGTGTGTGTGTGTGTGTGTGTGTGTGTGTGTGTGTTGATGTGTGTTGTGTGTGTGTGTGTCGTGTGTGTGTGTGTGTCTTTCATTTAAGGTCTTGCACTATTCGTGTTATAAGACTAAATAATCAGGCAGTGTGTGTGGTGTGTGGCATTGTGTGTGTGTGTGTGTGTGTGTAGTGTGTGATGTGTTGTGTGTGTGTGTGTGTGTGTGTGTGTGTGTGTGTGTGTGACTGCGCGGTGTGTGTGTGGATCTGTGTGTGTGTGTGTGTGGTGTGTGTGTGTGTGTGTGGTGTGTGTTGTGTGTGTGTGTGTGTGTGTGTGTGTGTGTGTGTGTGTGTGTGTGTGTGTGGGTTCGTTTGTTGTGTGTGTGTGTGTGTGCCTGGCGTGACCTTCATTTCAACAAAGCAAGCTTGGAAAGGGATTCTAATTGGGCGGGTAACTGAACGTGGAGATGCCAGTTTACTTATTGTCAAGATAAGGAATGCGCCCATATTGTCGCTATCTTGCTGGGAAGCACCACGTTGCTCATGAGTTACGATGGTCTGGCATAGATGAACGTGTTTAGGTTTTATTGATTACAGTCACATGTCAGATGCCACGCGCATATGGGACGTCGACGTTGTGAGCCGTTTAAAATGGGAATAACTGTAGATGAAAAACGCTATGTAGAAGGATTTACAAACTTAGATTCTCTTCTCTTGATACCTTTAAAAAAAAATAGACTTAGAAGGACTAATTCGTCTGGTTTACAACTTTGAATCTCTCAATGCATGGACCTTTTTATTCTTTTTTAAACTCAGGCTCTAATTCCGGGCAAGAGAGAAAGGGTTGGTTGCTAGGGAGTGTTTCTAAAAAATATATACAAGGTACAAAAATTGTGGTGTCTAAGTTTACATGGACTTATCAAGGATTCTTTTTTTACTCTTACTTTGTGCAGATGTATTTGTACAGAATTGTGTTTTTTTAAACACATGTTTACAATATTTTCTTTTCCGGTACTACTCTCTTTAATGTGCGATTGGATTAATTTGCTATTGCAATGTTGCACAGAATAGGATATATAATTTTACACTAATAGTACTTCTATACTACTACTTCCACTCTCTAAATCTACTATTATTATCAGTCTAAATTATTTTCATTTTTATTATTATTATTGTTATTATTGTTATTGTAATGAAGATGATGATGATGACGTCTTACTACTAATTGATGCTGCTGCTGACATTGCTGATGCTGCTGCTGCTGCTGTGCTGCTGTGCTGCTGCTGATGCTGCTGCTGCTGCTGCTGCTGGCCTTACTAATGTGGTCAGTTGGACTTATTCTGGCAGACTAAATTCATTTGCCCTGATTTGTGGATGCCAATGCTAAGATCTAAATTAATTCATTGCTTTGACGTGATCATATTCGAAGAGTGTGAAATACATCGCAAATTAACTAGAAACACAATTAACTAATCATCTTTAGGAAGTAATGTGTGTTGCGCGCTTGATTCTGGTTGTCTATGCAAGCATGACACAAGTCGTTGCATGTATAGATTACTTGCTTGCAATCGACAGATGTTGCGTCACTTTCTCTCTACCTTTATTCCTCATTTCAGGTTTGACTTGAAACGCAACTATGTTTATCGTGTACTTGCTAATCTGATATATTTCAAACTTTCAGATGACAAAATGAATATATTGCACTTTTGTTTCCTTTTTCTCAGACATCGTAGCTGTAGGTAGACATCATGTTATCCCGCGAGAAGAGGCACATCCTAATTCTTCTGCATATGCCTACACCACTCCCTCCCCGCCACAAGGTATGCTATGTTGAAGCCTGATTGTGATGCTGAGAAAAATGGAGTCTCACAACACTGTTTGATAGACGAGGACCACTCTTGCAGAGCTGTAATGTATGAGGCACACATCTGATATTGTGATATGGTGATATTAAGTCTGTTCAAAATTTTGCGTCTTCTCTTGAGGCGGGTCCACAAAGCTTTGACATGACTCTGAAGTTTTCGAATATTGGACGGCAGCTATTAGTAGATCGGAATTGCTTATCGTTGTCAAAACTGACCTTTATTAAAGGACATTGATAACGAAAATCTGGCATAACCTTTACTCGATGTATGATATGTTCTAACTGGAGAACAACTATGCGTGTACAATTTGTGAATCGTTTTTAATTAGTTTTGAAACGCAAACATCTTTTCAAAGCCGTTTTCGCGTTTTTTTTTTATTTCATTGTTTACTGGAAGAATAATTGTTATGCACTTTCTTTTACTGCAAATGCATGTTTCCTTTCATGTTCAAAGAGACTAAACTGTTTCAGTTTATAGGAAAGCAGTCAAAGTATTCCTGGGCTTTTTCATGTTTAACTTGGTCTTCTCACTTTGTGATAAAATATTCGTTACAAACATAAAAAAGATATGGGAAAGTTGGATTGTTGATCGTTTTATTAGTGCAGACATGGCCATACGTCTCGATATAGTACGACCTGTTTTCGAGTTTTTTGTGTTGTCCCATAACAATAATGTATTCACAACAACATTGTATTCCAGGCTACTGTGAAATCAGTAAAATGAAAAGAATTATACTTAGGGATCATGAAAACCACTTCAAAAACCGGTATGCAAAACCACAAACAGTTAATTTAATAAAGACAAATATCAATACCAAAACAGACTGAGCAATTATATCTGGAAACTTAAAGACGCAAAAAAACAAGCTACTATTATATCTGGGAAAAATCATAAAAAGAGCATCACCATTACAGCAATGTTTCTAAAAGGTGCAACCTATGTTTAACTGAAAATTGGTTAATACTATGCAAAACCACACTTAGCAACTTTAAACACCTAAAAGAAATAGTAAACAACTGCAGGCATAAATGGAAAATCGTTGTTAGTGAACACACTCATAAACAAACCTGAAAGCCCCCAAAGGAACACGTGCAGCAACCGCAAGGGCAAACAACCGCAAAACGGGAGCACACGAAATATAACATCGGCGGTGGGCGGCAGAGAACATCATGATGACAGCGCAACACGGCTTGAAAAAATTTGTTGATGGTTTTAAGATTCCTCTTTTAAACTGGTTTTGTATATATATAATATTATATATCATATATATATATTTTTTTTATATATATAGATTTATATTATATTATATATTATATATATATTTTTTTATTAAACAGTTAAATGGGAATCTTAAAAACATCTACTAATTTGATTGCAAGCGTGTTGCTCTGTCATCAGGATGTTGTATGCCCGCCACCGCGATGTTTTATTAGTGTGGGCTCCCGTTTGCGGTTGTTTGCACGTGCGGTTGCCTGCACGTGTTCTTTGGGGGGCTTTCAGGTTTTTTGTTTTGAGTGTGTTCACTAACAACGATTTCCATTTTGCCTGCAGTTGTTTATATTTCTGTTTTGGTGTTTAAAGTTGTTAAGTGTGGTTTGCATAGTTATATCTTTTTTATGTTAAACATAGGTTGCTCATTTTTGAAACTTTGCTGTATGGTGTTGCTTTTTTAGATTTTCCAGGGTTATATTTGTAGCTTGTTTTTGCGTCTTATGTTTCAGATTTTTTTTGCTCAGTTCTGGTTTGGTATTGATAATTTTTTCTTTATTAAATGGACTGTTTTAGTGGTTTGCATATCGGTTTTGAAGTGGGTTGTCAGTGATTCACTATGTATATTTCGTTTATTTTCTGTTGTATCAGTAGCCTGGTATACAATGTTGTTGAGAAGACATTTATTGTTTAGTGGGAATCAAGAAAAAACTCGGGAAATAATGTCGGTCTAATATTAGAGCGATGGCCTTGCCTGCACTAACCAACAATCACGAACCATAGAAAATACAAGAAGAAAGTACTATGCAAAATCTTCCAAATACAACAATTAAGATTACCATTGAAGCAAAAAAAAGGTAGTGGAATACTAGAAAAAATGGATTCTAATAACACAAATTACTTTATCAACTCACATATATAAAGCCATACAAGAAACCAAACGATACACCTTTGTATGTACACACCAAAAGTAACATTCACCATCTATATTAAAGACCATACCCATGGCATAAACAAGAGACTATTCAAACTGTCTTGCTGTGAGATGAGTGTGCACAATGAAGCAGTAGATTCCAGGGGCACACAATAAACAAGTGGTTTCAATTAACAATTTTACAATACAACCCAGACTACAACACAATAAAAGCAAGATAAATAGGAAAAGACAAATCATATGGTATATCCACATACGACCGGGAAACTCAAAACAAACATAGGGAAAGAATTCTTCATATTTCCTAACAACTTCATTCCAAATAAACACAAATGTCCAAATATTTAACAAACAAAAACCAATGTCAAACTATCGTACTCATGTTTGCCAACCTCAAATAACTAATTGACGATTCATAATATGAAAATCAACACGCATAGAAGGGTGTGGACGAAAGGAAATCTTGCAATGCAAACAAGAAAGAAAGGAACGTGGCCCACTAAACAATAAATGTTTACACAACAACATTGTATACAGGCTACTTGTGACATCTGAAAATGAAAAAGAAACATACATAGGGAATCACTGAAACATTCAATACCAGATATGCAACCACAAACCAGTCATTTAATAAAGAAAAATATCAAAACCCAAACAGAATGAGCAAAAGATATCTGGAAACTTAAAGAGCAAAAACAAGCTACAATATATCTGGGAAAATCATAAAAGAGCATCACCATACAGCATGTTTCAAAAAGGTGCAACCTATGTTTAAATGAAAAATGGTATAATAATAGCAAACCACACTTAGCTAACTTTAAAACACCAAAACGAATGTAAACATCTGCTGGCAAAATGGAAATCGTTGTTAAAGTGAATAACCCAAAACAAAAACCTGAAAGCCCCCACAACACGTGCAGCCAACGGCACGTTGCAAAAACCCGCAACGGAGCCCACACGCTATATAACATCGGCGAGGTGGGCAAAACAAAAAACTCCTGATGAAAGCGCAACGCGCTCGAAACAAATTTGTAGATTCTTTTTTAAAAACCTATTTTACCATATATATATATATATATATATATATTTATATATATATTATTTATATATATATTAATATATACATATATATTATTTTATTTTGACATCGGTTGTGATACCAGCAGAGATTTTAAACGAAAATGCTCAACCGAACTGGAGCAATTTTTGTTATAATAAAGTAAGGTTTAAAAACTATAGACATCGCGCTGTTTTCATGCATTGCAATAATCAGGATCCTGATGATTGCATTGCATGGAAACGGCGCTGTTAGATGTTTTAAAGCTTACTTTTTAACATATAATATATATTATATTATATGTATATATATATTTTTATATATATATATATACTTATTATATTATACATATATTATATATTTATATATATTATATATATGAGATTGCTAAAAGGATTTTTTGTGAAGCATTGCATTATTCCTCATCCACCTTTCTCATGCACATTCCTGTTAGTTTTGGCAGAATTAATACAACTGCAGATAGATATGAATATTTTCCCCTATATCTTCAATCTAAGACATAAGGAGCAAGCTTTGTTTATTATTGATATTCTATATTTAAATAATATTATATATATATATCTAATCTAAATGTGCTCTCCTCATCAAATTGTGAACATCTCCTACCTCCCACTCCTCCTTCCGACCACTGCTACACCTAAATCTGCCCCAGCCTATTTACTTCGCACTCTCATCCCACTTTATTCTTGCTATAACAAAACGGTATTTATATATTTAATATATTTTTAATATATATATATATATATACTTTTTATATATATAGAGAGAGAGTGAGAGAGAGATGGAGAGGAGAGAGAGAGAGAGAGAGAGGAGACGAGAGTTTAGCAGTTGAGAGAGAGAGAGAGAGCGAGACTGGTATGGAGGATCAGCGCATCTTAAAAGCAGTGCTCAACCACAGCTGGGAGCGACATTTGTTATATTTAAAAGATGTTTTTAGGCAGCTTGATTTTAACTTGCTTTTAATATAACAATCTATCTCTCTCTCTCTCTCTCTTCCTCTCTCTCCTCTCGCTCTCTCTCTCTCTCTCTATATATTTATATAGATTTATTTTTTATATATAGATTTTTAGAGATAGTATATAATATTTATTTATATTGTGTGTGTGTGTTGTGTCGTGTGTGTGTGTGTGTGTGTGTGTGTGAGTGTGTGTGTGTGTGTGTGTGAGTGTTGTGCTTAATCCGGGTTTCTTCAGAAAACTCTGTTCTGTCTCTGCCTCTTCTCTTTCTGTCTTGTCTCTGTCTCTCTCTCTGTCTCTGTCTCTGTCTTTCTTTCTCTCTCTCTCTCTCTCTCTCTCGCTTTCTATGTTCTCTGTCTCTCTCTCACTGTCTCTATTCTCTCTCTCTCTCTTTCTCTCTCTCTCCTCTCTTCTCCTCTATCGCTCTCTCCTTTCTGTATGATCTCATTGTGGTGAAAAGACCAGAAAAAAACAAAACTACTACATCAAAATCCTCCCTTTCACTTACTTTTTTCTGCATGCTAGCAAAAATCGATTGTTCTCAGTGCTATGATACATGTCAGAGGACTTCCGCATGTCGCCAAGAAAGTTCTTCAGATGTTAAATGAAGTCTGTTACTGCTGAGGCAGAATATACCTGAAGTTCTGAAACGAGAATGAGAGGCACTTCTGATCACTAGTGAATGCGGCCCATCTTTCTAGGGGAGCGATATGATCGGAGGAGGATCATCTCGTGTGTGTGTGTGTGTGTGTGTGTGTGTGTGTGTGTGTGTGTGATGATGGTGTGTGTGTGTGTGTGTGTGTGTGTGTGTGTGAGTGTGTGTGTGTGTGTCGAGAGAGAGAGAGAAGAGAGAGAGAGAGAGAGGAGAGAGGAGGCAGAGGAAAGAGAGCAGAGAGGAGCGAGAGAGAGAGAGTATGAGAAACACGTGGATAGGTGTGTGTGTGTGTGTGTGTGTGGTGTGTGTGTGTGTGTGTGTGTGTGTGTGTGTGTGTGTGTGTGTGTGTGTACGTGCGAGCGTCGTGCGTGCGGTGCTGTGCGTGCGTGTGTGTGTGTGTGTCGTGTGTGTTGTGTGTGATGTGTGTGTGTGGTGTGTGTGTGTGTGTGTGTGTGTGTGTGTGTGGGTGTGTGTGTGTGTGTGTGTGTTTGTGTGTGTGTGTGTGTGTGTGTGTTCAGTCATCGTCTGGTGTTTAGGAAATAGTTTGAGTGAAATTCATACCAGCTATATTATTATGTCTTTTCTCAGCGATGTGATAGGTCAAGTGAAAATTTACACGGAATTCATCGCAAATGCATTAAGTATCTAATTATCTAGAACGTTCGTTACTCTCTGTGTATCAAATGGCTGCCAAGCTGGAATTTTTGTTTTTTAACGGAAAATCGACATGGTCAGAACTCTTAATTATAGAGGTATCAGTATAGGACTTGTGACCGTCTTCTTTGGTGCATGTGAGCATTAAAAAAAAAATCAACACCTTAGATGAAGATGGGTTTGAGTACTGGCAACACGTCTATGCATATGAAAAGGCATCTTGGTTTCATTTGCCACACACCACACACACACACACACAACACACACACACACACCACACACCACACACACACACACAACAACACACACACACACACACAAACACAAAACACAACACACACACACACCACACACGCACGCACGCAGCACGCACGCACGCACACACACACACACAACAAACACAACAACACACACACAACACACACACACCACACACACACTCATCTCTATCCATCTATCAAGCTGATTTAATCGGGCTGGATGGCTGTTGTTAACTTATCATCTATTATCCACTTTCTATATCTATTCTGCTTGTCTGTCTTGCTTTGTCTGTTTCTGTTCGTCTGTCTAGCTGCTCTGTAACTATCTATCGGTATATGTATCTATCCTCTGTTCTATTTATATATATATATATATTTATATATATATTATTTTTATTATATATTATTATTATATACTATATTATATTTAGATATATATATATATATATATTAATATATATATATATATCTGTATGTGTGTGTCTCTCGTTATATACCCTCTGCATCTATAGACATATATGTATCTATCGATGTATCTATCATCTGTTTATCTAGTTATCCATCCTCTATCCATCTATATCTATTGTCTTATACGTATCAATAGATTGATCTATCTAATCTTATCTTCGGTTACTTCTTATCAAGACCATCTCCCCACACCCATACATCCTTATCTCTTTTCAGGAAGCTGCCGGCATCAGTTTCGAGGACGGCAACGTCATTTCATTAAATTATGTGCTTTTATCTCGATCCCCTCCGCTCCCCCCCCCACCCCACCCCCCCCCCCCCCCCCAACCACACCCGCCACGTGGTTTTTCTTCCTTATCTACAGCTTCTCTTCCGTCACTCCTTCTGAGAGCATCAATCCCTCTTCTTTTTCCTGCAGGTCGTTGTGTAACTGGTTCTGAATGAGAAAAACAGAATCGCACAAGAGCACTGGGGGAGGGGAAAGGAAAAGTGCTGGAAAACAGAAGGGGGGCGGGGGGGGGGAGGGAGGAGGAATGACAAAACCCTAGGGCAACGCAGCAGAATTTGATATTCGATTCACCACCAATCGTGTGAAAAGTTTGCAGCTTGTCACTGACTGTACCCCCAAAGGCGTGAAATGATATCGTAGTTTTGGGAGTGAAACTAGGCAAAGAACTTGCCTCTGGTCTATCAACCGCGTGAGTAAATGTTGATGCGATAAAATGGTATCAGAGATCTCCTGCGGACATTTCAGAGTTTTAGCGTCTGTGTTTTGATCTGTGACACAGAGTGGAAAATGTAGTCGTAGAAGACTTTTCTTTCCGGATTCAGCATTTGTGTGTGTGTGTGTGTTGTGTGGTGTGTGTGTGTGTGTGTGTGGGGTGTGTGTGTGACGTGTGTGTGTGTTGTGTGTTGATGTGTGTGTGTGTGTTTCTTTGGTTTTCTTTAAAATCCGTTCTTTTATCTTTACGCCATTTCCTCACCCGTAACTCTTTGTTAACAGAAATGGCAATACAGTGCAAACGCATCCAATGGTAGTTTGCATATCTTGACTTGTTATGTAAAATATATTTTTGCTGTTTACTTTTGTTCAGGGAGTTGCCAGAGCTTTTGAACCAGATATGACTTGTAGTTCATTCAGAGATGAACTTTGTCAATAGTGTAACCTCTATAAAGTAGATACGGTATGTTAGATGCCGTCTTGAGAAAGATAAGAATGATGATAATGCTGCTGCTGTGCTGTGCTGCTGCTGCTGCTGCTGATAATGGTGTGTGTGTGGTGTGTGGTGTGTGTGTGTGTGGGTATGGTGTGTGTGTGTGGTGTGTGTTGTGTGTGGTGGGTGTAGTGAGAGAGAGGAGAGGAGAGAGAGAGAGAGAGAGAGAGAGGTGAGAGAGAGAGAGAGAAACACGTGATGATTGTTGTGTTGTGTCGTGTGTGTGTGCGTGCGTGGGCGTTGCGTGGTTGCGTGCGAGCGTGCGTGCGTGCGTGCTGGAGTGGCGGCGCGCGCCGCGGGGTGTGGGTGTGTGTGTGTGTGTGTGTGTGTGTGTGTGTATGGGTGTGTGTGTGTGGTGTGTGTGTTTTTGGCTGTGTGTGTGTGGTGTGTGGGTGTGTGTTGTGTGTGTGTGGTGTGTGAGTGTGTGTGGTGTGTTGTGTGTGTGTGTGTGTGTGTGTGCTGTGTGTGAGTGTTCAGTCATGGCCTGCTGTTGGAAATAGTATTGAGTGAAATTCCTCCAGCTTTATTATTATGGCTTTATTCTCAGGGACTGTGTAAGTCAGTGAAAATATCCACGGAATCTCTCGAAACTGCATTTAGAATTACATATATTCTGGAACGTTCAGTACTTCTGTGAATCAAATGGGCTGCAATGACTGTTTTTTTGTTTTTTAAGTAAAGTAACATCGACATGGTCAGTACTCTTAATAAAGGTGTATCAGTATTAGACTTGTGCCCATTCTTCTTCGGGCATGTGGATTAAAAAAAAACCTAGATGGAGAGGATTTGAGTACTGGCATACAGTTACTGATATGAAGGATATTGGCTTTCATTTGCACCACACACAACACACACACAACACACACACACAAACAC
>CM031608.1:65948922-65958821 GCA_018398815.1 Conus ventricosus
AGTATTACCCTTGATGCATGGTTTCAGCATTTCCAAACCTTATTAGATTCAATGTTGATAACACACCAATCGAAGAAGTGTTTGTGTAGGCAGTGGTGATTATATGAACCGACCAATCACACAAGAGGAAGTACTATTAGCAATAGGAAAACTGAAAAATCGTAAGGCAGCTGGCCCTGACGGCATTATCGGTGAATTATTCAAACATTCTTCTAACCAGGTGGTAAACTTCTTCTAATGTTGTTTAATATATATTTGATAGTGGTACGTTTCGATAACTGGACTGAATCAATTATTCTGCCATTTTATAAGAAGGCGATGATAACAATCCCAGCAATTATAGAGGATTTTCCTCTGTGATATCAGTAGTAAATTGTTTGGAATGATTATTAATCATAGACTGCAGAATGGATAGAAGAAAATAACATTACAGGTGATCATCAAGCAGGCTTTAAAAAAGGTTATTCGACTATTGATCATATGTTTACATTGCTTGCACTTGTACAAAAGCACTTTTCTTATAACAGAAAATTATATGTAGCTTTCATAGACTTCGAAAAGCTTTTGATTCGATAAATAGAAATCTTCTGTGGCCAATCTTGCATAAAGATGGTATTAGAGGTAAACTGTATAAGTGTAATTAGAAGTATGTATGATAAAGTAAAAACCAGGGTCCGCTGTGGATCGAAACTTACAGATTATATTAATTGTTCAAAAGGAGTAAAACAGGGCGATGCATGCAGTCCCGTTTTGTTTTCTTTGTTTATTAACGAGTTAGCAATTGAAGTAATTAACAATGGTAAACATGGTGCTTCACTTTCGCTTGATGCTTTTGAATTGTTTTTCCTTTTGTTGGCTGATGATGTTATTTTGATGTCAGAAACTGTTGTAGGTTTACAAACACAACTTAATAGTTTACACCGCGCTGCTAGATATCTGCAGTTAACAGTGAATATGGATAAAAGCAATATTTTTAGTATTCCGTAAAGGTGGATATTTAAGTGTTCGAGAAAGATGGTTGTATGACGGTAATCCTATGCCAGTTGTCAATGCTTATAGATATTTGGGTATTTTATTCTCAACGCGTTGAGTTTTGTTGGTGCATGCAAAGACCTTCCAGTAACTAAAAATGTTTTGATTTGTATCATGAAAAAGTTACATGTTCTTAATAATTCATCTTTTACATTATTTATCAAACTTTTTGATACCCAGGTTCAGCCAATCGTACAATATGCTCTGAGTTATGGGGATTAGATAAAGCGCTACTTTCTGTGAATCGGTCCATGTTTTCGCATTGAAGAAGTTTCTAGGAGTTGATAGACGTACTCCAAATGATCTTATTTATGGCGAAACTGATCGATTTCCTATTTACATTGTCTCTGCCGTTAAATGTATCCGATGCTGGCTGAAATTACTTTACATGGATGATACCAGAATACCTCGTAAAGCGTATAATTTGTTGCATGATTTAGATACTAAAGGTAAAAGTAACTGGGTGACAAAAGTGCGACTCTGTTTATTTGAATATGGATTTGGATTCGTCTGGTTGAACCAAGGAGTCGATAATATAAAAGGCTTTTTGCAACTTTTTCGCCAGCGACTAGTGGACTGCAGATGGCAGAAATGGTCTGACCATATTCATAGTAGTGAGAGGTTTGATTGTTATAGGAATTTTTCATATACTCATAACTTGAAAACTTATTTGAACATAGATATAGATAGACATTTAAAGCATGTAACAGCAAAATTTAGAATAGGCATATCAGAATTAGCTTGTCATTACCTTAGATATCGAACGCATACTGTTTGGGATTTGATGTGTCCTTTATGTAGAGAGTCACAGGAAACAGAAATACATTTGTTCTATGCTGTCCAGCTCTCAGAAACATCAGAGAAAAGTACATCAAGCCTAAATATTATAGACAGCCTATCTTTGTTTAATTAAACCTACTTCTGTCTTCCACTTCTGCTTTAGTTGCTAAACAATTTTCATTGTTTCTGTACAAAGCCTTTAAATTGAGAGAAAGTGTTTCTTCTTGAACATATGACAACGATTTGCTTTTTGTTTCACAATGTATTATAATTGTTTATACTTATTGTGCTGTGTATGTTCACACACCCCTTCGTTAGGGGCCATGGCCTATTACGAATAAATTATCTGAATCTGAATCTCTCTCTCTCCTCTCTCTCTCTCTCTCTCTCTCTCTCTCTCTCTCTCTCTCTCTCTCTCTCTCTCTCTCTCTCTCTTCTTCTTCTTCTTCATCTTCTTCTTCTTCTTCTTCTTCTTCTTCTTCTTCTTCTTCTTCTTCTTCTTCTTCTTCTTCTCTTTCGCCACCTCCTCCTTTTTCCTGTCTTCTTCCTCTTTGGCCACAAATCCCTGTGGCACTGCAGCAGGAGCGATAATCAACAGCAGTCAAAATAATACATGATCCTGCCGCTACATAAATCGAAGAACATTGGGGAGAATTTTACCGGAAAGGATGCCTTCTGTGGAGCCAAAGGGCATGCATAAAACATGCGGATATGATGAGCAGTCCACCTTGGCTTCCCGTTAACGTGACAGATCATATCCAGATGTTCCCATAATTAGATAGAATCCACTCATCTCCAGAAACAGTATGCTACAATTGATTACAATTAATCATTCACCCGCAGAGCAAAGGCTTTGTTGTACTTTCTCCTGGACTTCGTCTGTGTAAGAAGTCGTCTTTCGGGCAAATAGCCTTGACTTGCAGCCTAAGCGTGTGTGTGTGTGGTGTGTGTGTGTGTGGTGTGTGTGTGTGTGTGTGTGTGTGTGTGTGTGTGGTGTGTAAGTGTGTGTGTGTGTGTGTGTGTGTGTGTGTGTGGGTGTGTGTGTGTGTGTGTGTGTGTAAGTGTGTAAGTGTGTGTGTGTGTGTGTGTGTGTGTGTGTGTGTGTGTGTGTGTGTGTGTGTGTGTGTGTGTGTTGTGTGTGTGTGTGTTGTGTGTGGTTTTGTGTTGCTGTTTTTGTTGTTGTTTTGCCTGTTTGTCTTACGACACCTTGTCCATCAAATGATATCAAACTACTGGCAATATTCGATTCACTACAGTTTCATTGTCCAGAGAATACATGTACCATTTGCCTTACTCCCGCCCCTATCCCTTTTCCTTTTCTATTGAGATGATTTTAAGGCAAATGCTTTTCATAATCCATGGGATATTTCATGGACTTTTACTGACCAGCATGGCTGACTTTCAATGTATGCGCGCGCGCGCGCGGCGCACGCGCGTGTGTGTGTGTTTGTCATTCATCTTTGATTTAACGTCTGTTCACTCAAAGGTTAATATTAGACAAAACAATGAAATATCAAATAAAATAATAGTATAGTAAGATAAAATGAAATAAATTTTGTAATGTAGTGTATAAGCACATGGAAAGCACTTTTATTTCCGCGTCGTGCTGACCTAAAGGCGCTCAATGAATAGAATGAAATAATGATTAAAATAAAATAATAGATGGATAAACTAATATAGAATGAATAGAAAATGAAGAAATGTGTGTGTGGGGGGGGGAGGGGGGGGGGGAGGTAGGTACGAGTCACTTGGAGGGTTTGTATTGTTTGTGGTGATGGTTGTATAGTGTCCTTTAGATATAGTGGAATAAATCTGTCCTTCACCCTTTCTTTCTGTCCTTCACGTATTAATCTATTCATATTTGCATTGACAGATCTGATACATTATAAAGTATCTATAGATTTGGACTGCAAATCAATTCAAGTTATGCGGTCCACAGCCCAGCCAATCATGAAAGCCATCCCAGGATTGCCACCGTGTAAAAGTTCGATCCCGTAATCTCGAGTTATGGTTAAAAATTGACCTGCGTGCTGCATAGAATATTCAGACTGTTTTAAATATCTTAAATCTAAAAGTAATCAATTCCCAATGTGTCCTACTATCTTAACAATTAACAGATAATTTAATAACGCAGGAAAGAACAACAATAAATCAACAAATCAAAGAAAACTACCAACAGGACTGGAATGCAAAATTTGGGGAAAATTTTTTAGAAGCTGAAAGTCATTTACAATTTTTTCAATGGATAATGGCTCATAAGGTAGCAGCACGCCCCCTAAAGTTTTAGTAATGAGTGCTTTAATTTCAGAACAGTGTAGGAGTAAATGCTTTATAGTAATCTGGTTTCCACATATACAATTTACATCTTTAGAAATTTTGTTCTAAAAGCATTTAGACGAAGTTTAAACATCAAAGTTATAATATGTCTGGATTTTGTATTACTAAGATATGTCAAGAGTAACTTTGAATCTGCGATAGGTTCATTTAATCCTTTTATACAATTTTGTGAATATTGACTGTTTGATGTCACCAGAATATTATCAAATTCATCTTTAGATATTTTTTCAATATGTTTATAGCATTCATGTAAATCTAACTTTATATTCAGCTGTATTGTTCCTTCAACATTACGCGCTGCTCTTTTAGCTGCTCGGTCAACCACTTCATTATAATATATCCCATAATGTGAAGGCACCCAATAAAAAGTGATACTGATGTTTTTAGCTGATAACTGATGTATTGCATGTTTTATTTTTAGTATCATTTCGAGACGCGTTTTAATATTTTGACATTTGATAGCTTGTATTGCAGATTTCGAATGGACACATAATAACACTTTACTTTGGCGCGCGCGCGCGCGCGCGCGCGCGGCGCGCGCGCGCGCGTGTGTGTGTGTGTGTGTGTGTGTGTGTGTGTGTGTGTGTGTGTGTGTGTGTGTGTGTGTGTGTTTGCGCGTGCATGCGTGTGTGTGTGTGTATGTGTGTGCGTGCGTGCGTGCGTACGTGCGTGCGTGCGTGTGTGTGTGTGTGTGTGTGTGTGTGTGGTGTGTGTGTGTGTGTGTGTGTGTGTGTGTGTGTGTGTGTGTGTGTGTGTGTGTGTGTGTGTGTTGTGTGTGGTGTGTGTGTGTGTGTGTGTGTGTGTGGTGTGTGTGTGTGTGTGTGTGTGTGTGCGTGTTTAGTGTGTGTTTTATCACCTCATGGCTGCTGGGCTGCAAATATATCAGAAGCAGGGATCGCTGGTTAGAGTTAATCGTTTGTGATCGTACTTAGAAACAGATGAACAACTGGTGTATATGATTTCTATTAATTATTGCAACTAGTTGTTATGATATAGCATTTTGTTCTGATCTGACCAACAGGAACACGCTCTTGTCATAAGAGCGTAAAGTAGAGCATGACAATACTTAAAAAATCCATACTTAAATATTATGATTTATGTCCTTGTCATGTATACATATTATTCGAATACCGGCTTTGAATTGTTTTCACTTTCTTCGTCTTCATCCAAATCATCGTCATCTTCTCTTCTTATTCGCCACGGTTCATCATCATCATCATGATCATCATCATCATCATCATCATCATATCATCATCTTTTTCTTCTTCTTATTGTGTGTTGTTGTTGTTGTGTTGATGTTGATGTTGTTGTTGTTGGTGTTGTTGTTGTTGTTGCTGTTGTTGTTGTTGTTGTTGTTGTTGTCTTCTTCTTTCTTTTTTCTTCTTCTTTCTCTTCTTCTTCTTCTTTCTTCTTCTTCTTCTTCTGCTTTGTTGTTTAATGTCAAACCTCGATCAAGCTGCTCAGCAATTGCTGTGATTAGGTATACGGAAACATCTTAAAACAAAACGAAACGAAACAACACACACACACACACACACACACACCACACACACACACAACACACACACACACACACACGCGCGCGCGCGCGCGCGCGCGCACACGCACACACACACACACACACACACACACAACAACACACACACACACACACACACACACACACACACTCACGCACGCACGCACGCAGCACCCACCCACACACACACACACACACCACACACACACACACACACACACACACACACACACACACACACACGAACACGCACACACACACACACACGCACACACACACACACACACACACACACACACACACACACAACACAACACACACACACCACCACGCACGCACGCACACGCACACACACACACACACACACACACACACACACACAGACACACCACACACACACACACACACACACACACCACACACACACCACACGCACACGCACAGCAACACACACACACACACACACACACACACACACACACACACACACACACACACACACACACACACACGAGCGCGGGCGCGTGCAGGCAAAAAAAAAAATCAGTGACCAATGGTTTTAAAACATATGTCAGGAAGGATCATTTGAGGATCAACAAGGATGCGTACAGCCGCAAAAGATGAGGGTTGTTTGGGTATTGTGTGAAACGTGTAGACCATGCATAGATATTCACCTCCCTACACGAATGGACTCAATATCTCTTACCGCCCACATACATATAACTTCCGCACCTGAACAGGGTATATGTGCTTGGCGCAAAAGTTTCATTTGGGGATGAAGTCTTCTCCTCAGAAACGAGCCTTTATTCAAATCAACCCACGCAGCAAAGTCGAACGAGTAAGCCGCCAATAACTTTTTAAACAGTCTCATTGCCTGTGTAGAATATGCTGTAAGCAATGTGACAGTCGGAACACCATTCCATTTACGGCACTGTTGTAGGACTGCCTTGTCCAATTCCAGTTGGTGACCTCTCGAGCTTTTCAAATTCATTGCCTAAGTGGTGATAGAAAATGGAGAAAAGAATGATCAACACTTCAAGAACATTAAAAGTAGGAGGGAAACCGAAATGTGATAAACGTAACGATAAGGTCTTTGCTTACATGGCGTTTTGCACGTTGTAGTTTATGGTCAAAGGCATTTGGTTCAGGCGTTTGTGTGCGAGTGTGTGATGTGTGTGTGTGTGTGTGTGTGTTGTGTGCGTGTGTGTGTGTGTGTGAGTGTGTGTGTGTGTGTGTGTGTGTGTTGTTGTGTGGTGTGTGTGTGTGTGTAAGTGAGTGGTGAGTGAGAGTGTGTGTGGTGTGTGTGTGTGTGTGTGTGTGTGTGTGTGTGTGTGTGTGTGTGTGTGTGTGTGTGTGTGTGTGGTGTGTGTGTGTGAGAGAGAGAGAGAGAAGAGAGAGAGAGAGAGGAAGAGGAAGAGAGCGACTATTAATACACTGCCACTGCATACATCATCGCTCCTTTTCCTTCCCCTCCCTCCGCTTTACTCTCCTCCCTCCTCTCCTCCTCCCTCCCTCCCTCCCTCCTCTTCTCTCTCTCTCTCTCTCTCTCTCTCTCTCTCTCCTTTCTCTCTCTCTCTGAGAGTTAAATTCAGAATATTGCTTATGAGATCACAACACAGTTAGCAGGAGGAGTGATCTAAATACACAACAGAGCAAACCGACGTACAAATCGATCCCCATGGTGATAAACTCTTCGATTGACTCGGTATTTTCATTGAGGATCAGGGTGCAGCTTAGAGCATCTGACATGGACAAGTGGTTCTATAGAACTATTGTGGGCATGATGGATGACTCGAAGATAGTTTCTGTCAATAGACAGAACCTTCCAAATGCCTGTCTATTAAACCCCATTATAGATTATCCACACGTCAAGCGAAGCTTGCTGCTCCAGGAGTTACTCCCGCTTAGCTGCTTCGACCACGAGAGCATGCTTTGAGCCAATAAAACGCGGAAGAAAGTTACTGCTGATAAAAAAAAAAGAAGCAAAGATGGCTCGTTACACTGCTCGTCGTCTTAGGCCTTGTCCGCCAACTGGCAGGTGATCAATGACATAAGATTCATGGTCTCGTTGTTAACTGAATGGGACTGCCTGTCCGTTCCCACCATGATGGATCAAATGCGATCAAGTGCCGCAGCATGTTCAGTAAAGAGAGAGAGAGGAGAGAGAGAGAGAGAGGAGAGAGAGAGAGAGAGAGAAAAGGAAGGAGAGAGAGGAGGAGGAGAGAGAGAGAGGAGAGGAAAATGAGAAAAATGAGAGAGAAAGACAGGAAAACAACACACACACACAACACACCAACACACACCCAACACACACCCACACACCACACACCCACACCCCCACACACACACACACACATGCACGCACGCACGCCGCACGCACGCACGCACGCACGCACGCGCACACACACACACACACACACACACACACCACACACACACACACAAAACACACACACACACACACACACACACACAGACGACAGACAGACGAAGAGATGTGGAGACAGGCACACAGACAGAGAAACAAGACAGAGAGTCTACGATGGCGGTAGTTGTATCATTTATCATTGTGGAAAAACTGGTATAGTAGTATAAAGTAGTAGTAGTAGTAGTAGAAAGTAGTATAGTAGTAGTAGATAGTAGTAGTAGTAGTAGTAGTATATAGTAGTAGCATTCTTCTTTTTATTTTTCGTCGTATTATTGTAATTTTCTAGTTGTTGTTGTTGTTTGTGTTGTTGTATGCTGTTGTTGTTAATGTTGTTATTCTTCTTCTTCTCTTCTTCTTCATTCTTCTTCTCTTCTTCTTCTTCTTTCTTCTTCTTCTTCTTCTTCTTCTTCTTCTTCTTCTTCTGGTCATGTCAAAAGCATGCTTATTCTGATTCTCACAATGATGATGATTATAATGATGATGACTGATTCACGAGATGATAGTTATTTTTTTAAATAATTTGATATGAAAGCATTCCTACAGGTCCTGCTTCTCTGCAGTACGATTAACAGACAAGGTATGCACACTCCTTACATGTAACCTATTCAGAAAATTAAGTTTTACCACTACTCTCTCTCTCTCCTCTCTCTCTCTCTCTCTCTCTCTCTCTCTCTCTCTCTCTCTCTCTCTCTCTCCTCTCTCTCTCTCTCTCTCTCACTCTCTCTCTTCTCTCTCTCTCTCTCTCTCGCTCTCTCTCTCTCGCTCTCTCGCTCTCTCTCTCTCTCTTTCACTCTCTCTCCTCTCTCTCTCTCTCTCTCTCTCCTCCTCTCTCTCTCTCTCTCCTCTCTCTCTCTCTCTCTCTCTCTCTCTCTCCCTCTCTTTCACGCTCTCTCTTGTTGTTGGTAGTTGTTCTTCTTCTTTTTCTACTTCTTCTTCTTCTTCTTTTTTCAACGCGGTGAGTGCTTTGATATGCCCCTTTGTGGTTGGTTGGGCTATAAGCAATATTATTATTGCCCTTCTTCTACTTCTCCTTGTTGTTTTGTTGTTGCTGTTGCTGCTGCTGCTGTTGTTGTTGTTGTTGTTGTTCTTCTTCTCTTCTTCTTTTCTTTTCTTCTTCTTCTTCTTCTTCTTTCTTCTTCTTCTTCTTCTTCTTCTTCTTCTTCCTTCAGCAGAACCCAAATCAGTACTGCTAAGGGACTGATAGTTAACTGCAATAAAAGTAACAAACGGTTCAGCCACTGCACAAATCGAAAAATGTCGGTGAGAAATATCACGGAAACGAATCCCTCCAGGGAGCAAAAGAACATGCATAAAACATGGGATAGGATTAGTGGTTTACCATGACTTTCATTCAATGTGACGGACACCATCGCGATATCCCCATGACTGGAAATATTCCATTCACCTCCTGCAACAATTTGCTACAACTGATTATTTCCTGCAGAGCTTAGGTTGTTCGTTCTCCGGGACCACTTCTGTGAAGTTTGTTTTAGGATATATTAACACAACTGACAGCCCTGACGGTGTTTTGGCGTTTGTTTGGTTTGTTGTTCTTTTGTTTAACAATTAAGTAGTGGGGGAAAACAAGTGCAGGCTAACAACTCTTCCATCACCATAACAATGACTTGGCAAAGATTTGAGAGAGAAAGAAAAAAAAAAAAAAAAAGAAAAAAAAAATGAAGAAAATGGGGAATATATGTTATAAATGTGAAAACACTTCGTTAGCTGCATGAGAGAACCATCACAACTCTTCTTGCAGACAGATTTATAGGTATTGCCTGCTCCTAGGCCTTTCGTCCGCTG
>CM031608.1:65958921-65963921 GCA_018398815.1 Conus ventricosus
GATCGGACTCATCAGGGAGACACGGCTGATTGTGTCTGTTCTCTTGGTGTCAAATAGAGACACACCACAGTCCGTGATTCTGTGGTGTTCTCACCACCAAGAGTTCAAAAAAAATCCAACAGCACGCCTAAAGCAGCCAGCGAAAGGTAGAAAACAAAACAAAACGAAAGTATGGAGAGGAACAAAAGTTGCTGAAAAACCAAAAACATTATGTAAACAGTATAACATGTAGGGGACAATCTTTGAGCCTATGCCTGAGGATCCATCCAAGGATGCAAGGGAGATCTTTTGTTTGTTTCACAATACCTGCGATATTCAACAATATCAAAATGTTGGCAAGATTCGCTGCAGCAAATCTTCACAGCACAGACAATCCATGTACCATTTACTCTCCCTTTCCCCTTCCCCTACCCCCTGACGTGTTTTGAAGGCACTGGCTTCTCACTGCCCACAGGATGCCTTATAAACGTGTAAGAAGTGTATGTGTGTGTGTGTGTGTGTGTGTGTGTGTGTGTGGTGCGTGCGTGCGTGCGTGCGTTGCGTGCGTGCGTGCGTGCGTGCGTGCGTGCGTGCGTGCGTGCGTGTGTGTGTGGTGTGTGTGTGTGTGTGTGTGTGTGTGTGTGTGTGTGCGCGCGTGCGTGTTTGTGTGTTTCTTTGTGCATTTCTTTGTTTGTTTGTGTTCTCCTCAATAACGGCTACCAGTGGAGTGCGTTTTCATAGGCAAGGAAGTTTGATTATTGGTTAAAACATAAAGAGAGATCGGAGTTTGTGATCGTAAGTTGAAAAGATGTAACACTGGTAGTGATGACCTCTTTTGATCATGGTTACGTGTTTGTGTGTGATGAAGCATTTTCTTTGAATCTCAGGGTGATCAACAGGAAACAGTTCTGCTCTAAAATGCTCCAGAGTAAATTATGAAACGTAAATCAGGGTTGTACCTAGATCTTCCACTTTTGATTATTGGGATGGGGAGATATGCACCACTATATCACTATGATGTACCATGTATAAAAATATGGCTTTGTTTTACTGTATCTATCTTCATCCATCATCATCATCATCATCATCATCATCATCATCATCATCATCATCATCATTCATCAACTCTCTCATCTCTTCATTCATCTTCTTCTTCTTCTTCTTCTTCTCTTCTTCTTCTTCTTCTTCTTCTTCTTTCTTTCTTCTTCTTCTCTTCTTCTTCTTCTTCTCTTCTCTCTCTTCTTTCTTCTCTTCTTTTCTTTTCTTCTTCTTCTTCTTCTTCTCTTCTTCTTCTCTTCTTCTTCTTTCTTCTTCTTCTCTTCTTCTTCTTCTTCTTCTTCTTCTTCTTCCTCTCCTTCTTCTTCCCCTCTCTTCTTTTTCTTCTTCTCTTCTTCTTCTTTCTTCTTCTCTTCTTCTTCTTCTTCTTCTTCTTCTTCTTCTTCTTCTTCTTCTTCTTCTTCTTCTTCTTCTCTCTTCTTCTCCTTCTTCTTCTTCTTCTTCTTCTTCCTTTTCAAATTTGCCTTTAGTGTTAGATATCAAGTTCTTAGCCATTGCTGCTTTTACAGCCTTTTTGAAAGGATGCACAAAAATACCGCATATAAGAAAAAAAATCGATGCTACAGTTTTGAAACTATATATTTGATAGGATCAGTGAGGATGGACGTGGATGAACTCAGCAGCAAAAAGGAAGAACGCCTTGTGGGAATTGAGTTACAATCAGTATCTTATACGGCCCATATCAGTACAACTTCGCCACTTGAACCGAGTATATTTGTTTGGGCATATGCTTAGTTTGGGACTGAACTGTCTGCACAGAAGTCAAACTATATGAGATTTAATCACAGCAGCAAAGTCCCCCGTTTAGGTCGCCAATAAGAGTTTTAAAAACTCAGTGCCATTGCTCCATTGCAGTCTGTGGTAGCTGCCATGACAGTCTGGGCACAATTCCCTTTACTGTCTATACTACTCTTTTACATGCCGTAGTTCACTGGCACTGTGGTTTAAAGGTAATCAGGTGTTAGTGTCGTGGGGTTGGTTTGTGAAATTTCATCTGGTAACACCTCGAAATTTCTAATTTCATGGCCTCTGCAATGGAGGTGAAAACAGTGTCCAGAAGAAGAGAAAGATTAGCATTTTCAAAGACATTTAGAACTTGGGATAGAAATTGACCGTCCAAGAAAACGTGTCGCGCACATGCCCTTGGTTTTAGTATGTTTTTAAACAACGTAGTTCGATGTCCTTTGTGCATCTTAATCAGGTGTGTGTGTGTGTGTGTGTGTGTGTGTGTGTGTGTGTGTGTGTGTGTGTGTGTGTGTGTGTGTGTGTGTGTGTGTGTGTGTGTGTGTGTGTGTGTGTGTGTGTGTGTGTGTGTGTGTGTGTGTGGTGTGTGTGTTGTGTGTGTGTGAGTTTGTGTGGTGTGTGTGTGTGTGTGTGTGTGTGTGTGTGTGTGTGTGTGTGTGTGTGTGGTGCGTGCGTGCGTGCGTGCGTGCTGCGTGCGTGCGTGCGTGCGTGCGTGCGTGCGTGCGTGCGTGCGTGGTGTGTGTGTGTGTGTGTGTGTGTGTGTGTGTGTGTGTGTGTGTGTGTGTGTGTGTGTGTGTGCGTGCGCGCGCGTGGTAAAAGGTGTAGTAGTAATAGTAGTAGTAGTATCATCAGCAACAGCAGCAGTAGTAGTAGTAGTAGTAGTAGTGGTAGTAGTAGTTGTAGTTGTAGTTTGTAGTAGTAGTAGTAGTAGTAGTAGTAGTAGTAGTAGTAGTAGTAGTAGCAGTAGTAGTAGTAGTAGTAGTAGTAGTAGCAGCAGCAGCAGTAGTAGTAGTAGTAGTAGTAGTAGTAGTAGTAGCAGTAGTAGTAGTAGTAGTAGTAGTAGTAGTAGTAGTAGTAATAATAGTAGTAGTTGTTGTTGTTGTTGTAGCGCGCGCGCACACACACACACACACACACACACACACACACACACACACACACACACACACACACACACACACACACACACACACACACACACACACACACACACACACACACACACACACACACACACACACACACACACACACACAGCAACAACAACAACAACAAAAGCACGAAAAACGTTAAATCTATTAAAGATTATTAGCAAGCATGTTTGGGCTCAGGACACAATTACTCTTTTGCACCTTTCTACCGCACTGGTTAGGTCAAAATTAACGTCTGCACAAGAGGTGTTTTTTCAGTGCACCCACATACGTACTGAAAAAACTTCAAAGTATTGATTCCAAAGCATATAACTTAGCCATGGGACTACCAGCCCATGCATCTTGTACAAAAGCATACAGTGCTGCTGGGATATTACCACTGGAAGAATATAGGAATCTTGCATGCACCAAATTTGTTATAAGAAGTTCTTCTGTAGACAATAATTTAGGCCCTGAAATAAATATTAAATCGGACACTGATTTTCCCAAAAGGGCTAAAAACATATTATCTCAAACGACTCTTAAAACATATACTTCCTCGATTTTAGAATCCTCAGATATCAAACTAACATCTATTGCAAACAGATCTATTGTTTCTCCTGTCCCTACCTGGAAACTAATACGAGCACATTTTTATATTGAGCATACAGATTTAACAAGGGCTGAAAATACTAATTTATTGTTATCCAATATCAAAATGCATTTGCATGATCACTACTCCAACCATTTGAAGATATACACTGATGGATCATTAATCGATGAACATGCAGGTGCAGCACACATTATCCCAGGCCTTAACAAAGAAAAGTCTTATTATCTCGGAAAAAACAAATCTATATTCACGGCCGAGTAATTTGCTATAATTACGGCTTTAAAGTATGTTGTTGATTACCCTCAAAATTTATTTAAAGTTGTTTTATGTGTAGATTCCAAGTCAGTTCTTACTGCAATGAAGAATTTTAAATTAAATGTTCGACCTGAGATGATCACTGAAATAAATAATTTAGTACATTTCCTCTCAGTCAGAGACACCGAAATAACATTTCTTTGGGTGCCCTCCCACTGTGGGTTATATTATAATGAAAAGGTTGATGTTCTAGCAAAGAGAGGAGCAAACGATCATCAGATTCGCATTTTGTTAACTTCTGTATGTCAGTGCAAGAGTGCTATACTTTGGCAGAAAAAGTACAATTTTCTCATTTTCATTTGATAGAAAGAGAAAGTGGGTGTTTTGATTTAAACGATGAAATGAAAACTATGCATGAAATGTTAAGTAAGTACGACCAAAACATTTACCGTAGACGTCAGATACGTTCTTGATCTGTAGATGGAAATCGGATTGTTTAAAAACAAAGTATGTCAAAAATATACATTGTATATGTGGTCATAGCATTTCAATTGATCACATTCTTGTGTGTAACTTAATGGAAAAAAATCATTCCAAATACATCTGTACAGCCTATTCAAAATGTTTTCCTGTTTGCAAGTGAAACATATCTTTTCTTTTTTGCATTTAGCTAAAAGTCCAATTGGCAAATACTTATAATCGATAACAGTCAGTGGTGAGACAGAACAGAAGAGTTATATGTTTGATTTTTCTTTTTGTGTGTGTGTGTGTGTGTGTGTGTGTGTGTGTGTGTGGTGTGTGTGTGTGTTGTGTGTGTGTGTGTGTGTGTGTGTGTGTGTGTGTTTTATCTTTGATTAAGGGGATATTCTATTTTTGTGTTATAGTTGTAGATAAGTTAATTCTTTTGACTCGTTGTGTTAACCTTTTTTTCCCAGCCCCGATTTTTTTTTCCGTCTAATATCACGTAATGTGGAAAGACCTAAAAGAAAACAACAACAACAACAACAACAACAACAACAACAACAACAACAACAACACACACACACACACACACACACACACACACACACACACACACACACACACCACACACACACCACACACACACAAACACACACACACACACACACACACACACACACACACACACACACACACACACACACACACACACACACAACACACAAACTCACACACACACACACACGCACCACACACACACA
>CM031608.1:65966421-65971421 GCA_018398815.1 Conus ventricosus
CTGACTAAAGGGACTGGGGTGATGGATCCTTTTTAGCTTAAAAATGGGGACTGCCTAATTTTTTTTTTTTTAAAATTTAACATGCCACAGCTGGATGGGGTAAAAGCTTGTTTGGGGTTTTCACACTACCCACCCTTCTTTTGTTTTTTTTTTTTTTTTTTTTTTTTTTCCCAAAAAGTTTTTTGAGGTTAAAAAATTGTTTCGGTTGTGCAGTAATATCAAATAAGCTAACACCCTAAGGTACAACCCAAAAAAAAAAAAAGTTTTTTTTTTTCCTTCCCCCCCCTTCCCCCCCCCCTTCCTCCCCCCCCATTTCCCCGCCCCCCCCCTTTTTCCCCTCTCTATAATGAGGTGTGTGTGTATGGTGGTTGTGGTGTGTGTGTGTGTGTGTGTGTGTGTGTGGTGTGTGTGTGTGTGTGGGTGTGTGTGTTTGTGTGTGTGTGGGGTGGTGGGGGGGATCCGAAGGGCGGGACGGGGCATAAGTGTGTTTTGGGGTGTGTGTGTGGTGTGTGTGGTGTGTGTGTGTTGTGGTGTGTGTGTGTGTGTGTTGTGTTGGTGGTGTGTGGTGTGTTTTTTGAGTTTTTTGTCACTTCAGATTTGCTGAAAAAATTTCCTGGGCCCCCAGTTTCATGTCACTTGAAAAAGCCCAAATCAAACTTTGTGCATTGTTTTTTTTTTTCCCTCTTTAAACCCCCCCCCCCCCCCCCCCCCCCCCCCCCCCTTTTTGTTTGGGGTCTTTACCCACCAATCTTCAATTAATAGTTTTTTTTTAAATTTAATAGGGCTGGTGGGGGGATGTCTTTAATGTAGACTCAACAATTTAGGTCCTTCCTTTACTGACTTTTTAATCCACCTTGGTCTCAGAAACTCATGCCAAGGTCTGCGCTACGTTACGAGAATGGGGGATGCCGCCCGTGTCGCTGATTAAATTACATGAGGCTGCCGCAATGCAACGCTAAATTTTCTCCAACAAAAGAGGAAAAAGAGAAAAAGGGGAAGGAAAAAGGCGGAGAGAGACTCTCATTTTGCTTCAGCAGACCGTAATTAATGACGCAAAGGGTTTGAATACCTTTAGCTGCTTTTTCATACCTATTTACATTCAATGGGGATTTAGTCTAGAAAGTTTGGATAATAATGTATGGCATTTCCGAGAGAGGAGAGAAAGGGGAGAGAGAGAGAGAGAAGAGAGAGAGAGAGGGGAAAAAAGAGAGAGAGAGAGAGAGAGAGAGAGAGAGAAGGAGAGAGAGGGTTTTCCCTCAATAAAAGCAACAAAAACCCGACAAAATTTTTTTCCCCCATTCCATAATTCAAAAAAACAAAACGGGAAAGGGGAAAAGGGTTTTTGTTGGTTTTCTACGCGGGCTTTCTCTTTCCCCCGGAACGTTCTCCTTTCCCCTTTTTTCCTTCCTTTTTGCCTGGAACAACTTTCCCGCTTGCGTGCCTTAAAAATTCAATATGTTGTTTCCATCCCTTTTTTTTTTTTTTAATTTTTTTTTAAAAAAAGGGGGGGGAAAAAAAGAAGGAAAAGGGAGAGAAAAAAGGGGGGGGGGGGGGGAGGGAGAGAGAGAGAGAGAGAGAAGGAGAAGGGGAGAGAGGGGAGAGAGAGAGAGAGGGGAGGGGAGAAGAGAGAGAGAGAGAGGAGAGGGAGGGGGGAAAAAAAAAAGAGGGGGAAAGAAAAAAGGGGAAAAGGGGTTTCTCAAAAAAAAAAACAGAAAAAAGTTTTTTTCCCCCTTTTCCCCCTCCTTTTTTTCGTTTCAAAAAGGGTCCGGAGGGGGTAGGGTTTCCCCTTTTTTTGGATTAACCTTTGGGTTTGGTTTAAGAATTGGAAAAATCCCTTTTACTGGGCCCAAAATTTTCCTTTTCCCCTTAAGTGTTTGGGTTTGAACCTTTTCTTTTAAAAAAAAAAAAAGGAGAGGGAGGAAAGAGGGAGAGAAGAGAGAGAGGGGGGGAGGAGAGAAGAGAGAGAGAGAGAGAAGAAGAGAGAGGGGGGAGAGAGAGAGAAAAAAGAGAGAGAGGAAAGGGGGGGAGGGAGGAAAAAAGGGGAAGAGAAAAGAGAAAAGGGAGGAAGGAAAGAAGGGGGGGAAGAAACCCCCAACCCCAACGCCCCCAAAAAAAAGGCAGGGGATGGGGGGTCAGGCCTTTTCATTTTAACTAACATTCCACTTTTTAAATTCTACTTACCTAACCACTAACCAACTTCAAACTTCTACCGCGTCCCTCCTCCAAAACTAAACCCGGAAACCTTCGAAAAACACCCGAAACCCTTACCCACCCCCAAAAACCCCCAAAAAAAACCCCAAAAACAAAACACACAACACCCCCACACACCCAAAAACACACCAAAACACACAACAAAACAACACACACACAAAACCACCCAAAACCCCAACACAAAAACACCCACCAACCAGCACAAAACCCCCCAACGAAAAACCACCAACCACCAAAACCCAAAACCCAAAAAAAAACAAAACCAACAAAAACACAAAACAAACACAACCCCACACCACCAAAAAACACACACCACACCACAACCCCAAAACCAAAACCCCAAAAACCACCACCACCACAACCAAAGACACAACCCCACACCACCACAACACACCAACCCCACCACCACCCACCACCACACCAACCACCAAAACACACCACACCACACACACCAAAACACACCCAAAACACAACCCAAACCAAAACAAACAACACAACAAACAACAACAACCAACACACACAAACACAAACACACCACACACAACAAAAACCCACACCACACACACCCCAAACACAACACCCCAAAAAAAATAAACAACACACACAAACCACCCAAACCCCCAAAAAAACCCCCAAAACCACCCCCCGCCCGGGGGCCGATACACCCAAAAAACACACCCACAACACACCCAAAAAAACAACACACACACAAAACACCCCCAAAAACAAAACCCAAACAACCCACACACCCACACACAAACACACACACACACCCCACACACACAACCCCACACACCACCCCGAAAAAACACACCCCCACAAACACACACACACACACAACCCCAAACACACACAAACCCGGCCCCCCCTTACCACAAACAAAAAATGAAGGAAAAACCCAAACCCCCAAAAAAACAGCAAGCCCGGCAAACCCCCCCCCCCTTTCCCCCCCACCCCCCAGGAAAAAAAAGCCCAAACCCAACGCACACCCAACCGTTTTCCCCAACTCCAACCCCCAAACCCAAAAAACCCCGCGGCTTGATCGCAACAAACAAACCAAAACAAAAAGGGTTTTTTTTTTTTTTTTTTTTTTTTAAAAAACCCCCCCTTTTTAAAAGTGGAATCACGAAAAAAACAAAAAAAACCCCACAAAATTGAGACAAAAACCCTTTTTTAAAATTTTCACTTTAAACAAACCAAAAAACCCAAAAAACACAAAACCCTTAAAACAGGAAACCCCCCAAACCCTACACCAACCCGAAATTTTTTTTTTTTTTTTTTTTTTTTTTTGGGGGGGGGGGGGGGGGGGGGGGGGGGTTTTTTTGGGGGGGGGGGTTTTTTTTTTTTGGGTTTTTTGGGGGGGTGGGGGTTTTTTGGGGTTTTTTTTAAAAAACGCCATCGAAAATTTTGCCGACTTTGGGAAAAAAAAATTTTTTTCACCTTTTATTTCCCTTGGGAAAAAAAAAAAAAAAAAAAAAAAAAGGGGAAAAAAAAAAAAAAAGAAAAAAAAATTTTTGGGGGGGGGGGCGCAAAAAATTAAAAACAAATCTTCCCAATCATTTGCTTTAAATAATGTTCAAAAAAAAAAAAAAAATTAAAAAAAAAAAATGGGGAAAATTTAAAAAAAAAGGGGGCCCCAAGGGCCGGGAAACCCTGATTAAAATTTTTTTTTGTTTTTTTTTCCCTTTTTCCCCCTTTTTTTTTATTTTTTTCTTTTAAATCAAAATTTTTTTTTTTTTTTCCCAAAAAGGGGTTTTTTTTTTTTAAAAAAAAAAAAATTTTTTTTTTTCTTTTTAAAAAAAAAAAAAAAAAATTTTTAAAAACCCCCCCCCCAAAAAAAAAAAAACCCCACACAACCACCCCCCACACACCCCCCCAAAACCCAAACCCCCAAAAAAAACAAAAAAATGTTGAAAAACCACCACCCAACCTAAAGGTAATTAATTTAAAAAAAAAAAACACGACGGGCCACCCCAAAAAAAAACAAAAAAAAAACCCCCCCAAAACAACAAAACAAAAACAACAAAAAAAAACCCCCCATTTTAAATTTTATATACCCCCCCCAAAAACCAACCCCCCAACCCCCCAGGACACCAAAGGGGACCCAACCCAAAACCCCAAAACAACACCCAAAAAAAAAAAAAACCAAAAATTTTTTTTTTTCCCCCGTGGGATAAAGGTGTTAATTTTGGGGTTTGTGGGGAAAAAAAAAAAAAAAAACCCCCCCCCCCCCAAAAAAAAAAAATTTTATTTAAAAAATTTTTAAATAATTTAAAAAATTTTTTAAAAAATATAATTTTTCCCCAAAAATCACCACCCAAACCGCCCCAAAAACCCGAGCACACAAACCCACCAAAAAAAAAAAAACAAACAAACACAACCCCAACCCAAAAAAAACCAACAATACACAACCAAACCCCACCCCCACCCCCCCCCCCACCCCCCCAAACCCCAAAATCACAACCCAAACCCCCCCCCCAAAAAACCCCTCACCCATCCTTACCCAAACCCCCCCAACTTGTTTTAAAAACCACCATTTTGAAGGCCGGGGGGCAAACAAAACCAAAATTTTGGGTTTAAAAAAACAAAAACCCAACAACAAAAACAACAACATCCCAACTAACCTATACCAAAAATTTTTCCCCACAACTCTACACTACACTTAACACCCCAACCCAACCCCCGGGGGGGAACACAAAACCCCAACCCCCCCCCCCCACCCCCCAACCCCCACCAACAAACCCCCCAAAACCCCCCCCCAAAAAAAAAACACCCCAAACCCCCCCAAA
>CM031608.1:65980888-65983388 GCA_018398815.1 Conus ventricosus
ACAGACAGAGAGACAGAGGGAGAAGAGAGAGAGAGAGAGAGAGAGAGAGAGAGAGAGAGAGAGAGAGAGAGAGAGAGAGAGAAAGAGAGGACAAACATAAGTGGAAGGTTGGACAAAAAGAGAAGAGAGAGAGAGAGAGAGAGAGAGAGGAGAGAGAGAGAGAGAGAGAGAGAAGAGAGAGAGAGAGAGAGGAGAGAGACTCAATAGAAAAGAAAAAGGGCAAAAGAAAGAAATGACGAAATATGGTTTATTAAGTTGAATGAGTCATTGATATTAAATTTGAAGAATATAGAAGGACGTGAAAATATCGAAGAAAGAAAGATAACGATACCTAGTGAATACATAAATAAGAAAGGAAAAAACAAACACATACCTGGAGAAAAAAAAAGAAAAAGATTAAGGCAGAACGAAAAGGAAGGGAAGACAATCAGAAATGAAAAAGGCACAAATTTGTTTCAAGCTGACAAAAAGATACAGAGAAAATAAAAAGGCAGAGGGGAGACAAAAAAAGAAGAAAGAAAGCAACAGAGAAAGAAACAAATAATACAATTATGATGGGAGGAAAGGAAGGGACACGTAAAGGAAAAGACAAGAAATAACACAAGGAAGAAAACAAGAGAAAGAGAAAGAAAGAATGAATAAAATAAGGATATAACTCAAAAAGAAAATAAAGAAAGAAAAAGCAACACACAGACGGAAGGGAATGTAACATTAAATGTTTCATTGAAATCGGTTTCACACACGTACACACGTACACACACACACACACACACACACAACACACACACACACACACACACACACACACACACACACACACACACACACACAACGCACGCACGCACGCACCGCACGCACGCACACACACACACACACACACACACACACACGCACGCACGCACGCACGCACGCACGCACGCACGCACACACACCACACACACACACACACACACACACACACACACACACACACACACACACACACACACACCACACACACATCATACGCTCGCACGCTCACACGCAGCACCCAGCACGCACGGACACTCGCACGCAGGCACGCACATACACACGCACACACGAACACAAACGCACGCACACAAACACTCACACGCTATCACCCTTCCCTGCCACCCCCCATCCCCCCCCCCCCCCTCACCACACACACACTCTCACACACACACACTCTCACACACACTCTCACACACACTCTCACACACACCAGAAGCCAGGCAATTACATTAGGGCAGAAAAATAAGGGAATGAAATTCAGAAATAAAGCAAAAGAAACACACACACAAACACACACACACACCACACACACACACACACACACACACACACACACACACACACACACCACACACACACACACACACGCACTCACACACGCACGCACGCACGCACACACACACACACACACACAAAACACACACACACAACACTCACCACACACACACACACACACACACATCACATACACTCACACATACACAACACATCTGTATCGATCTATCTATCTTATATCTATATTCTATCTCTAATCTGTCTATTCATTATATCTATATATATATATTATATTAATATAATATATATATATATATATATATATATATATAAATATATATATAATATATATATATATATAATATATATATATATCATATGCACGAGAATAGAAGAATGGATTAATCAATGATAGAAATTAAAGAAAGGAATTACTGATTAAGAAAAAATAACAGAAGTTAAGAAGATAAGGAACATGATAGAAATGAATATTGACCTAAATAATAATATTGGGACGTACGGTGTGTGTGTGTGGTGTGTGTGTGTGGTGTGTGTGTGGTGTGTGTGTGGTGTGTGTGTGTTTTGGTGTGTGTGGTGTGTGTGTGTGTGTGCGCATGCGTGCGTGCGTGCGTGCGTGCGTGCGTGCGTGCGTGCGTGCGTGCGTGTGTGTGTGTGTGTGTGTGTGGTGGTGTGTGTGTGTGTGCGTGCGTGGTGGTTGCGTGCGTGCGTGCGTGCGTGCGTGCGTGCGTGGTGTGTGTGGTGTGTGTGTGTGGGGGTTGGTGTGTGTGTTGTGTGTTGTGTGTGTGTGTGTGTGTGTGTGTGTGTGTGTGTGTGTTCTGAAGGGTAGAAACAGGGCATGGATCAAGAAATCTAATGATTGAAGCGTAATCTGAGCAAATCAGTGAACAAATAAATAATACGAAGATGAAATAAATGAGAAGGGAATAAAGCACAGAATGAAGGCTAAACTAAAGGAGAACACGAAAAAAGCCAGGAAACAACATCAACAAAAATCACATTCATTGCGGTATTGATATCAGATTAGAAAATCAAAGGAATGACGCGAACGAAGCGAAAAAAGCAGAAGGAAATTCTGCTCAAAGAAAGAACTAAAGAAAGAATACATGAAGCATGATGAAGACAGAGCGAAAGAAAGGACAGAAGACAGAGAGAATAAAAAAGAAGGGGAAAGGAATGGAAGATGTAATAAAGA
>CM031608.1:65995888-65998388 GCA_018398815.1 Conus ventricosus
GACGACTAAAATTATTCTCCAGACTGCTGACTGCAGGGGTGTCCCAGTGAGGAATATCTGAAATAACTGGACACAGATTGGAGTCTATGGAAGTCCCTTGGATGCGAATCTCAGTCCCAAGCCGCCATTAGAATCTGTATTGCCAACATCAACACACGTCATCATCACCACAGTGTCGTCATCGTCGCCATCATCACCAACAGCCTCGCCATTGACAGAATCATGTTCACCTCTGACATGATCGCATCACACTGACCTTTGACTGCATTTCGTCCTGTCTTTTCTGAATGTCAAGACTTTACTTTAGCATCAAACACACAGAACCGCTGTCTAGGCTATATAATCTGACGTGTGCGGCTGTTCCGACTCGTACTGTCACAATACTAAGATGTTGACATGATGGAATAGACAGCGGGATGAGGGTACTGTGACGGTGGGGAGGGTGGAGGGGGTAGGTTTGGGATCGGGAACCTGTAAAGCAGATGACGAGCTATTACGTGCCAGAAGAGGGATTTATAATGAGGTAAACGTAGGTAAATGATGTTGTTTCTCAACTGAGCGGATCAGAAACTCATGACGATGTGAAGAACTGAGTGCTGGATTTCCACCATTTCTGCCACCCAGTCCCAGAGAAGAGAGAGAGAGAGAAGAGAGAGAGAGGGGGGGGGGAGAGAGAGAGGAGAGAGAGAGAGAGAGAGAGAGGAGGAGGGAGAGAGGGGGAGGGAGAGGCACAGACAAAAGAAGACCGACAGGAGACAGAGACAGAGAGAGAGAGAGAAGAGAGAGAGAGAGAGAGAGAGAGAGAGAGAAGAGAAGAGCAGAGAAGAGAGAGAGAGCAAGACAGACACGAACAGACGACAGGCGGCAGGCAGAGGCAGACAGACATAGTAGAGAGTCAGGAGGCAGACAGACAGATAAATAGCGACCGACAGAGAGAGAGAGGAGAGAGAGAGAGAGAGAGAGAGAGAGAGAGAGAGAGAGAAGAGAAGAGAGAGAGAGAGGGACAGAGACAGACACACAGACCAGACAGGGGACAGAGGCAGGCAGACAGAACATTAGGTGAAGTAGGCAGGCAGACAGACAGATAAAAGACGACCGAAGAGAGAGAGGGGGGGAGAGATGAGAACACAGAAGAAAGGCAGCAGAGAGAGAGAGAGAGAGAGAGAGAGAGAGAGAGAGAGAGAGAGAGAGAGAGAGGAGAGGACAGTGCAGCAGACAGACAGACAGCGAGACAGTAAGGCACAGACAGACACAAACAGCAACAGACAGAGAGAGAGAGAGAGAGAGAGAGATGAGAGACAAGACAGAAGCAGCAGAGACAGAGAGGGAGAGAGAAAGAGGGAGAGACAAGAGAGAGAGACAGAGCAGAGAGACAGAGAGACAAGACAGAGACGACGACGAGCAGAGCAGAGACGAAATTGCCCATCGTACCAACCATTTCTCTTTGACGCCATAACTGTACCCACTAAACGAACAACTCAAGACTCCTCCCTCGCCTACTTGGAAGCAGAGCACCGGCAATGTGTGGCGAATGAACCTGCCATCCAACCCAACATTCCACAGCATATATTCCGGTAGATAAGCGATCACAAACCATGACACATCCTTAATATCATCATGCAGCTCTCTTGTGATGTCTGCGTTGATGTTATAAAGATGATACGATGTTGTTGTTTCTTGTTGTTGATGTTTGTTGTTGCTGTTGTCGTTGTTGTTGTTGGTGGTGCTTTGGTTTTAGGGGGAGCACACCCGTGTTCTTAGACACAGGAAGCAGATACAAATTCGGTGGGTGCTTAATTCTGTTTCAACTGAGACGTGAGGAGTATACTCACTGCACCTCTCTCTGTCTGACTCCATCTCTACAATCTCTCTCTCTCTCTCATCTCTCTCACTCGGTTCCCCCTCGTTCACCTCCCCTCACTCTCTCTTTGACCTTCTCTCTCTCTCATCAACGACTCTCTCTCATCCTCTGTGTTTGTGTGTGAGTGGGTGTGTGTGTGTGTGTTTGTGTGTGTGTTGTGTGGTGTGTGTGTGTGTGTTTGGTGTGTTGTGTGCGTGCGTGCGTGCGCGCGCGCGTGCGCCCCGAGTTCTTTGTATCCTCATTACTCCATACTCTCTCTTTCTCTCCTCTCTCTCTCCTCACCTTTCCTCTACTCCTCTCTTCTCTCTCTCTCTCTCTCTCTCTCTCTCTCCATTCTCTCTCTCTCCTCATTCGCTCTCTCTCATTCGCTCTCACTCTATCTCTCCTATCTCTCTCACCCACACACACACACACACCCACACAACACACACACACCCACACACAAAACACACACACACACACACACACACACACACACACACACACACACACACTACACGCACACACCACACACACACACATGACACAATCAGCCCTGATGTGGCCTATTTGCGGTCGCTGGGCTATCATAACATTAACTTAATTATCTTACACACAACAATTACACATTATTCTGGCTTCATATTCAAATGTAGGATA
>CM031608.1:66005888-66010888 GCA_018398815.1 Conus ventricosus
TTCTCTGGTTGGGCTGGCCTGGTTTTTGCCCGTCTGTCTGTCTGTCTGTCATTATGTCTGTCTTTCTGACTTCCTGTCATTCCGGTCTGTCTGTCGTGTGACTGTCTGACAGTCTGTCTGTCCCTGTCGTCTCTCTCTCTCTTCCTCACATCCTCTCTCTCAACCCACTACAAACTTCTCTTCTCTCTCTCTCTCTCTGTCTTCCCCTCGCCTCCCGCCCACCGTGGTATGTGGCTAAAACTGCAGAAAAAGATTTATGTAAAAACCATATACACAACAAATGTAACATTCGTGAATGAACAGTGTTGTTCGACTATGGTACATCTGCATCCTCATGTCTCGTTTCTCCCCCTCCTTTCCCCAGTGTTTCCTATTCTTCCCTCTTCCCATTTTTATGCCCCAGTTCATTCACAACAATTTACGTATTACACAATGTACATATTCCATTATTCCCACATCCGATCTGCTCTAGAATCCAATTAGTAGCCGCATTGTAAAATCAGTTCCTTCAGGTTATGCGATCTACATCCGTCATTTTCTTAAATTTTTTTATTGAGAACAAGTATGTTAAAAATGTAATGTATCTCTGAATACAGTACTCGTCACTTGCTTTAAAAAAAAGCGTCCTCACTCTACTCTCTCTCGTCTCGCTCTTACAGTCTCTCTCTCTCCACGCGTCAGGTCTCTACCTTCAACTCTCACACTCTCTCCTCTCACTCTACTCTCTCTCTCGTGCTCTACCTCATCAATCTCGTCTCCTCTGTGGGTTGTCTCTCTTTCTCTGTCTCTGACTCTTTCTCTGTCCTCTTCTCTCTCGCACTCTCACTCGGTCTCATCTATTTTTCTCCTCCTTCTCTCTCCTCTCTTTCCGTGGGTCTATTTCTCTCACTTCTCTCACTCTCTCTGCCTGACTGTCCTGTCTCCATTTTTACACCCTGCCATTCTTGTCTGTCTAATCTGTATCCCCTCATCCCCCCCCTCTCTCTCTCTCTCTCCTTCATTGTGCTCACTCTCTACCTCTCCACTCACCTACACTCTTGTTCTGTTCACCTCGAGGCTTTCCTTCTTCACTGCGCCGTGTCTTTTTCCCACTCTCCCCCCTTCAAAAAAAAACACGACAGAGTTGGTCTGTAAATTGGTCTTTCACCCACAGCTCACTAATGAAAGGCAGGGGGTGGGGGGTGGGTGGGGGAGAATCGACCCCTCACTTCATGAAGGCCGCCGGCCAATTCCAACGGAAAGATAAAGCAGGCCATTCACCGCCTTGGCACCTGTACAGCTGCAATGCTGGAGAGCCAGCACCGCCAAGTTTGCGATGAACACCAATGTCAGAGAGCTGAGTCTTGAGAGTCCTTCAAAGTCTATGGCGACATACCTCAGCAAAAGAGGAAAGTCGACTTTTTATTCTCCTGACAACTTTTTTATAAAGTCTGGAAGAGTTTTGAAAAGTTCTGCGACTAGGGTATAAAGTGGTACGGTTATAAATAACAAAAAGGAACCCTATCGTTGCTGCCATTAATGTACATGCATACATACAAACAATCACTTCGGTTTGTATGAAAGTAGTCTGAGGAATATATAAGATCGATATTGACGCAGAGTTAATTTATAATTTGCCTCATACACAGTTTAATCTTTCAAAAATAAACAAAAGTATCACAACAGATTTTTTTTTAATACAGCTCTAGAAACAACAGCTAGAAAAAAGGGTTGAAGAAACTTAAACACCCTTAGATTATTATTTGTTATAAAACATCTGAGATGAAAAATGTAGAATTTGGCGATAAGATGAAACACAGAACAAACATACGAAAAATTAAAATTTGTCGCACTGTAAATCCTCATTCTCTGACTACTTCACACCAACCCTTCTGATCTGTCTTTCTGTCAGTCCTGTCTGACTCTCACTCACTCACTCTCACTACACACTCTCTCACACTCTTGTCATCTCTCCTCATCTCTACTCGTCCTCTCTCTCTCTCTCCTCTCAGTCTCTCTCTATCTCATCCCTCACACACTCAAAAAAGTAATTAAAATGCTGCTAAAAACTGTTGAGGCACCAGTTCTCAAGACAATGTTAAACATGCCATAATGAAATTACAGAATGAGCAATGAACAGGGAAAAAAAATGGGAATATTTATGTTACGAAATATTTTGACAACACAAAAGATATTGGTGGATTAGAATTGATGTGCTTAAGAGTGGGTTAAGAGGATGGTTATTGTTTCGGGGAATTAAAAGACAGAAAGTGATAGCATCAAATAAACAAAACTGGCATTCTAAAAATGGGAAAACAATGATAAAATACTCAGAGGCATAAAAACGCGAACAAATTGTGAGGACAGAGCACGAGTTAGTTCACGATAGCGAACCGTACGTAAAGCAAAGTCATTGCATGTCGCGCAACATTAGCAGAGTCGTGTGTCTTGCCGGTAGAAACATCGAAACATGTTGTAGGAAATTTAGCCGTTCAGCGTTTTTTTATGCACGATGAGTCATTTGCCATTAGGACTAACCTACGCCACGTGCATCAATGTGAAATTGCAACTCAATGTGGCCCCACAAAGTGGGTGCTATAAATTACCAAACCCCACAAAGTTCAAATCCAACCCTTCCAGAGGCGCCAACAAATGCCGAGACTTTCTCGACAAGATCGTTTGCATATCAATTGTGCAACTGCAGGCCGGGTTCAATGAGGCATTGACGCAATCGCCAACGGAGACCACATTTCCACCGTCTATCGCCTTCTGACCGCTTTCAAGCAAGAAAACACCACAGAAGACGAGACCGAGGAGCGGCAGACTGAGGGTCACCACAGCAGCCCAATACCGCCAACTACCGTTCGTCCCCCCCAGCAGTCGACTGGAGCCTTACCAAACCGATGCCAACACAGCCAGCCCAAACACCGTAGGCAACCATTGTCATGCCCGAATCAGTCCACAGGACCGTGCCGTCTGGCCGACTGAACACAGTTGTCATCCAATGCAGTCGTCCAGCCCGCGACCGTATACTGACACTTACCAGCATCCGCCAGAAAACCGTCGCAGTGGGCCGACAGAATCCACGTGCAAAGGCGCCAGCGGGACTCGGGCCGAGTCCTCAATCAGTAGATGAAAGCCTGGTTCTGCGTCGACGCCAGGCTATAGGCCGCATCCGTATCTGGAGAAGGAGTGGTGGAAGCCGCTTCAACGGTATGCCAACATCACCGAAAGGGACCCATGGGAGTGAAAGCAAACCATGATCAGGGGGGCTATTCGGCATAACATCGCCGTATAGGGCCAGTCCTCCTTTCCGCGAATGTGGTCCAAGACGTGTGTAACGGAACTGCTGTTTCATTACATCGACCAAGTTCTGGGATGCCCCACATCCCTGGCCGCATTTCCACGGCATCCACAAACCTGTTACATCAGGAGCGGCGACCGCAAGGCCGCACACAGCCCATCAACGCAGAACTGTTCCTGAGGCAGAACTCAAAATCAAATCGTGCTGCCTCCACCCAGCCGTTCTGCCGATCCTTGAGCCCCAATAGAGCATTTCTGGGATGCCCTACAGAGGCAGATATGAACCAGCTCATCCCCAGACCCCAGACAGCAGCTCAGCTTGCTGTCTCTGTGGACCAGGAGTGGTGGCAAGTCCCCCGAGATTCATACCCAACCTCTGGTAGCGCTCGATGTACCGCAGGTTCACATCTGAGATTCAATTGCTCGAGGTTGTTCACACCAGATACTAGACATCTGCTGTTACACAGGGTTCAAGGTCAAGTTCACATGGAACCTAATTTTCAACCATAATGAACTTTGAAAATGACACTTTTGCGGTGTTCGATTGCTTATATACTCACTTTCTAAATACCTAGATTCAAAGAATCGGTAAGCCAAATACAATCAAAATTTCTAAACAGTTTGTTTTTCCGCGCGTTTTTTTATTGCCTCTGAGTATAAAACTGGATTCTATGGCTTTAAAAGTATATTCGAAACAGAAAAGTTTATCGATCAGTAGTAACGAGCAGCTGGCACAAAATGGTCTCTCAGACTTATAACAAGGACTCATTGGTCTAAACGCTCCCATAATACATTTTCAACACTGAATCATCTACAGCGTCATCCACCTTGACCATGTGTGGCTATCCTGGGAGGATGAACGCAAATATTGTTTCATTGACAAAATAACAGTGCTGTAACGTGATAAATTGTGTCTTTATTTCAAAAGAATATGTTGCCATAAATCAGGACACAATTGGCGAAAAAGAACCTGAATTAAGACGATAATGTCAGTGAAAACACTTGCCAGATGAATCGCATAGGCATTGTAAAATGCGAACAGGGCTATCGTGAAACTAGAATGAAAGACGTAGTGTAATGAAAACATGAATGCAACAGGTAAGTAGAAAAAATAATTTATTGGTTAAGATAATTACAAATTGTCTTTTATGAAAAGTATCAAATAGATGGTCGAGTAACAATTTTTGCATGTATTACCATGTATTCAATTGAAATTTATGTATAATTTATATATAGTATACAATCGTATCTGATATGATAAATATATGTTATGTGTACCCCCCATGTTACAAAGTCTGAAAATGCAATGACATATAAACATTTATCATGTTACAGTGTATCTCACACCACCTCACTCATCTCTCCTTCTCACAGGCACGTCTCTTACTCTCTCTCCTCCTCCTCTCATCTCTCCTCCTCTCCTCGACCCTCACTCTCTCTCTCTCTCACTCTCTCTCTCTCCTCTCCACTCTCACTCTCTCTCGCTCTCTCTCCTTCTCCCCAGTACGTCTGTTTATGTTCTGACTATCAGACAATTCTGTGTGCCACTGTCTCTGTGTGTCAGTCTGTTTATCTCATCTCTCGTCTCGTCTCCTCTCACTTCGCTCGCTCTCTTACACTCTGCCTCTCAGTCTGCTCTCTCTCTCTCCCTCCCTCCTCCCTCCACTGTCTGTCACTGTCTGTCTGACTGTGAATATCCATCTCTCTCAATCTCTCTA
>CM031608.1:66018388-66023388 GCA_018398815.1 Conus ventricosus
TCAGTAGTAACGAACAGATGGCACAAAATGTGCTCTTCAGACTTAGAACAAGGACTCTTGGTCTAAACGCCCATAAAAGATGGTTCAAAACTGAATCATCTACAGCGTCACCTTGTCCATTGTGTGGCTTCCTTGGGAAGGATGAGTCGCATTTTTTGTTTCATTGTCAAAATTACAGTGCTGTACGTGATAAGTGTGTCATTTTTCAAAAGAATGTTGCCATAAATCAGGACACATTTGGAGTTTTAGAACTGAATTATGACGATAATTCAGTGAAATCACTTGCCAGATGTATCGCAGAGGCATTGAAAATGCGATCAGGGCTATCGTGAACTAGAATGAAAGACGTTGGAATGAAAATGAATGCTACAGGAAGTAGTATAATATTTTTGGTTATGATATTTACATATGTTCTTTTATGAATAATATCAAATTGGATGGTCGAGATACATTTTGCTTGTATTTCAGGTTTTCAATTGATTGATGTATATTTTATGTTTGTTACTTTCGTTTTTGATATGATAATTTGTGTTGCACCCCCCATGTTACAAAGGCTGTAAAGCTAATGACATTAAACATGTTCAGTGTTCAGTGTTCTCTCTCTCTCTCTCTCTCTCTCTCTCTCTCTCTCTCTCTCTCTCCTCTCCTCTCTCTCTCTCTCCTCTCTCTCTCTCTCTCTCTCTCTCTCTCCTCTCTCTCTCTCTCTCTCCTCTCTCTCTCTCTCTCTTTCTCCCCAGTTCGTCTGTTTTGTCTGACTATCAGTCTTTCTGTGGCCTCTGTCTCTGTGTCTGTCTGTTTATCTCTCTCTCTCTCTCTCTCTCTCTCTCTCTCTCTCTCCTCTCTCTCTCTCTCTCTCTCTCTCTCTCCCTCCCCCCTCCCTCCACTGTCTGTCTGTCTGTCTGTCTGTGAATTCATCTCTCTCATTCTCTCTATCTGTCTCTCTGTCTTTATCTCTCTGTCTATTTGTCTGTCTCTCTGTCTGTCTGTCTCTCTGTCTGTCTGTCTGTCTGTCTGCCTCTGTCTTCCTCTCTCTCTGTCTGTCTCTATCCCCCCCCCCCCCCCCCCCAACACACACGCTTCCCCTCTACCTCTCTACGTCTTCTTTCCCCTCTTCTAATCTGCCTGACCCATGTCTCTCTCTCTCTCTCTCTCTCTCTCTCTCTCTCTCTCTTCTCTCTCTCTCTCTCTCCTCTCTCTCTCTCTCTCTCTCTCTCTCTCTCTCTCTCTCCTCTCTCGCTCTGGCTCGCTGGTTGGCTGGAGAGATCTGGTATGCGTGAGATGAATGTGGTTTGGATTTCAGTGGGGAATAGAAAAGCAGTTTGATGTCTGCCCGACGCGCTGTAAGAAATAGACGTCGGACACTTTGACATCGCTCGCCCCCCTCCTCTAGCTCTTGTAGTGAGCAGGGCCTGAAGAGGGAGAACTTTTTTTTCTGTTCCATAGCTGTACAGAATGCACTGTGTGAAAGGCTTGCCTTGCTACCGGACTGTTTCCATGCGCTTACGGACTACACTGATCTTCAAGTATGTCAGCGCACAAGACGTGAAGGTCAACGAATTTAAGAAACGCTTGTAAACAATAAACAATAAGAAGAAACCATAAAAAAAACCTAACTCAGAGTGTGCTTTTTTTTTTTTATTCAAGACTGGCACAGTTTTTTACACTTGAATAAAGTCAGATCAATACAAAGATGAACAATCTAATAGTGGGGGAAAAACAAACGCAGGCCAACGACCCCTCCATCATCATTAATCACTTGGCAAAGGTTAGAACTTAAGGGGGTGGGGGGGGGGGGGTTGAAGTTGAAGAAACTGGGAACATAAAACTAAGAGAATATATTATGAATATGACAACTCTTCACTGGCCTCATGAAGGAACCATAGTAGTCCCTCTCGAAGGCAGATCTATTTGTATTGCCTGCTCCTAGGCCTTTCGTCCGCTGGATCGGACTCATCAGGGAGACACGGCTTATTGCGTCTGTGTTCCTGGGGTCAACAAAAGACGCGCCACGGGTCCATAATACTGTGGTATTCTCACCACCAAGGGTTCAAAAAAGAATCCAACAGCACCCCCAAAGCAGCCAGCGAAGGGTAGTAAATGAAACAAAACGAAAGTTCAAAGGCTTGTACGTTTTGGTGGTAGGCCAAGAGGGCAGAAGACAGGCCATGAAACCTATCATGTAGAGGGGTGACCAACAGTTGAACTAACAGTGGCAGTAACGCAGAGTGCGCTGGCCCCGAGGGACACATTCAGCGGCACCACAACCAGACATGGCATTCGCCTGCCGATGAAATAGCCAGCTCTACCTCTGCAGAATAAAGGTGCACAGCCACAGAATGGGCTAGGTCTCGTAACAAAATGACGGTGATGTGGCATAACTGGCATGTCTTCTTAGAGAATAAAGGCATCCAGAATTGCTTTTTTTATTTTGCAAGAGAGTGTCAAGAGCAAAACTACATTTGATAACACACACACACACACACACACACACACACACACACACACACACACACACACACACACACACACACACACACACACACACACACACACACACACACACACACACACACACACACACACACACACACACACACACACACACACACATGTATGTGAGCATGTGTATAAGTAACGTTGACAAAATGTTATGGTAAGCCGGCAGGACGACAACAAGGCCAAAAAGAATGAAATTCATATGATGGGATATAGAGGTGCAACAGATCGGTCAGATATGACAAACAAGAATGTTTAACTGATTTATCACAGAGGCATGATGTTTAGTAATATATCCTCTGTTGTAAAGAAGATCATTGAAAAGAGGGTGGTGATGAAGTAATGTCCAATGTGCAGGAGCAGAAGTGCCAGACATGTGGTTTTGGACGTTTTGAAATTTACTCATGAAACCTGTTGTGAAGCCAGTCGAGTGGGCGTTACAACTGTCAAGATGAGAGAGTACAAATGCACAGAAAAACGTTTCAGTTGATTCCTCAGAGTGGAGATAATGGATTGAAGCAATGCCACGGAATCCAAGAAAACAAATTCCAGATGAATGAGTAACATGCTGTTGAAAAAAAGGACGATTTCGATCATGAGTCGTTGAGATTAATGGATAATGTAAGACAGAAATGACAAAAACTTGGTGAAGATTTGAATTTGTAATCTGAGCTAGGTCCACCATTGTCGGAAAATCAGAGACTTCAAGAAATACAGGGCCGATTGTCATCAGACTAAGTGTGATGGAAGAGAGAATGTTGTCTTGCAATGGAAGAGGCAGGATAACTAGACAAGACGAAAAGGCAGGCCCTCGGACTTTACCATGAGGAAGGCTTGCCTTGCTACCGGACCAAGTGAGCAAGAGAATAATACATGATGATCAGTAATGTGAAGCTTTGAACAGCTGCAGACTGCATCCGAGAGGCTGAATACATTCTACTATATCTATATGCGGCTCTTGAAGCTGTCTTTATCTATGCTGTTTAACAAATTTTCTTCTTTGAAAGAAAAACCTTCAACGAGAAGAAAAACAATATCACCAGAATGTCAAGTATCTAAAACGTGAGGGTCTTAAATATAGTCCTGATGCATTTTCATGAAATATGAAATAAAGTTAGTTCTGCTACAAAATCAGCGTTCAGCAGTTTGATCTTTGTTATCCAACTCTCTCCCTCTGTGGGGAAGTTTATTAGCAATTGAGAACATCTCTCTCTCTCTCTCTCTCTCTCTCTCTCTCTCTCTCTCTCTCTCTCCTCTCTCTCTCTCTCTCTCTCTCTCTCTCTCCTCTCTCTCGCTCGCTCGCTCGCTCGTTCGCTCGCTCGTTTTCTCATCTTTGATCTCCCATGTCGTTTCCTGGAACTAGCCGAGCAAGTAATCGTGGCGGACATCTAATTCTACATCAATGCCCTTCCTCAAATATCATAAGATCGTAGACAGTAAAAGCCACGTTCTCTGATACATCGTATTCTACAGAATGAACCGACATCTTCCTGTCTCATCCCGCTCATCCTGTACTCCCTTTCTGGACAATAACCGCTCCATCCAATCAGTCTCCCCGCTCTACTTTGCATTACTCCACCTCCTTCAGTTCTTCCTCTTGTCTATCACCCTCCCCCACTCCAGCCATTGAGAACTCTCTCCTCCCCCAGCCACCCCTATACAGCCTCTCACAACCAACCCCATCCCGTCCTTCCTCCTTGGGCTCACAGTGGACTGTATAATGAGGACGAAAAGCAATATGCATGCAGTATCTTTATATTTCAGGGTGTTTCAAGCGGTATGATCATGTGGGGTTTGTTTGATTGCATGCTTGTTTTAATGCTGCTATGTGTCCTTCACGTGTATTAGCAGGTAGGTTATCACGTGGGAATAAGTCTTTATTCTTCTCTAAGCTGGCAATGTTTTATGTATGTGTCGTTACATTTGCAATCACAAGCTTGGAAGTGTCACCGCCTGTCAGTTTAGAAGACATCAAAAAGACAGGGACAAAGCAGATAAGGAGAAACAAAGAGAATTGGGTACAGAAAGAAAAAAAATGTACGTTGAACAGGCATTCGAACAATAAAGGGGTTAAATGTTGTGTCAAACACATGTTTCTTTTTTTTTCTTCTTTCTTTTTGTTAATGTTTTTTGTTTCATTTGGGGTATTTTTTTCGGCAAGTTTCTAGATTTTTTTCTTTTCTTGAGTTACTGTCCAGCCAATCTGCAGTCCGTGTATGTACACATTCATTGCAATCAATTCAGTGATATGTGTTTGTGCATCTCTCTCTCTCCTCTCTCTCTCTCTCTCTCTCTTCTCTTCTCCTCTCTCTCTCTCTCTCTCTCTCTCTCTCTCTCTCTCTCTCTCTCTCTTCCTCTCTCTCTCAATACATGTACACACATATGCACGCACACATAAACGCTTGCTCGCAATCGCATACAGACTCTCTCTCTCTCTCTCTCTCTCTTCTCTCTCTCTCCCTCTCTCTCTCTCTCTCTCTCTCTCTCTCTCTCTCTCTCTCTCT
>CM031608.1:66035888-66038388 GCA_018398815.1 Conus ventricosus
GGGGCATGCAGGATCGTCTGTTTTCCCCCACTTCACCAGGTTTGCATTGAGGGCAGAAGGTCATATGCAGATCTGAGAATGAAGCTGATCCTGAGAGGGCCATGTGCCAAATGTCATTCCAAGTTAGACTTCTTTGGAGTGCATTCTCCCACGCTGTCCATTGCCCTTGCTGGCTCTGCTGGACTGCTTTTTGGAGTCTTTTTGGTCTTCTTCTTTTCTCATCTCCTGAATCATCATGTCTCTTTTGGCTTTTCCTTTGGCCTTTGACCACCATTCAGTTTTGGTCACCCCCAGTCCTTGTCTGTTGGTCTGTGTGTGTCCTGTTATTTCTCTGATCTTGAGACTTTCTTTTGCAGAATCCATCGCCTCTTGAACTTTCCATTTTCTGCCTGTCTTTAGCTGGGCTTGATTGCTTCTACCACCTTGTCTCCTGAGTCCTCCAGCATGCTTTGAAGTCTGATCTTCCCTGCTTTGTATTCCTCCAGGATGGATTTCAGTGGTAGTTTGAGCTTTGCGTGGCGACAGTACAGCGCGATGTCAGTCAGACAGGGTGGGACACCAAGCCATTTCCTTGTGAACTTGTTGATTTTGGCTTCCATTGCCTCCACTGTGCTGGTGCAGATGTCGTATATCATCAGAGGCCATAGGAGCTTTGGTATCAGCATGAACTGCAGACACCAGACCTTGTATTTGCCAGGGAGCCCACACTGGTCAATGGTCTCCAAGCCTTCTTCCGCCATCTGCTTGGTTTCTTTTGCTCTTTGTGTGTCTTTCAGCGTATCATCATACCATCTTCCAAGCTCTTGACTGGTTCTTCTGTGACTGTTGGAATGGCCTGGTTGGCAACACTGAAGACCACAGATTCGGCCACTTTTCCTTTCCTCAGTGAGAGACTCCGTGATTTCTTTGGCTTGAACTTCATTCTGGATGAGGCAACTATGTCGTCCAGCCTCTCCAGCACATGACGTGTCTCGTCTTCTCTGGATGAAATCACTGTAGTGTCATCCATGAAGGCCTTGAGAGGGGGCATCTTGTATCCATCGCCAAGGTCTGTTTGTCTCGCGTTGTTTGTTGCTGCTTTCAAGATGAGTTCCATTGCCAGCACGAACAGTATCGGGGAAATTGCACAGCCCATTGCAATGCCCACTTTGCTCAATACGTTAGTACTCTCGCTCAACGCATCCTGTCCCCCATTCCACTCCGACCCCTGTGGTCGCTTCCTTCGCTTCCCTTGCGCTGCCAATTTTTTTTTTTTTAATTTGTTTTTCCAGTTCTAGCGCCTAATCAGACACGAATTCACTGTGGGTTCTCTTTTTAGCATTATTCTCTCTCTCTTCTCTCTCTTCTCTCTCTCCTCTCTCTCTCTCTCTCTCTCTCTCTCCTCTCTCTCTCTCTCTCTCTCTCTCTCTTCTGGGGTGTGTGTGTGTGTGTGTGTGTGTGTGTGTGTGTGGGGTGTGTGTGTGTGTGTGTGTGTGTGTGTGTGTGTTGTGTGTGTGTGTGTGTGTGTGTTTTGTTGATGTTGTCTTCAATTTTACGTCTTTCCATATAGTGATATTAGACGGTGTGTGTATGTGTGTGTGCGCGTGTGTGTGTGTGTGTGTGTGTGTGTGGTGTGTGTGGTGTGTGTGTGTGTGTGTGTGTGTGTGTTGTGTGTGTGTGTGTGTGTGTGTGTGTGTGTGTGTGTGTGTGTGTGTGTGTGTGTGTGTGTGTGTGTGTGTGTGTGTGTGGTGTGTGTGTGTGTGTGTAGTGTGTTGTTGTGTGTGGTGTTGTGTGTGTGTGTGTGTGTGTCGTGTGTGTGTGTGTGTGTGTGTGTGTGTTGTGTGTGTGTGTTGTGTGTGCTTGTGTGGTGTGTGTGTGTGTTTGTCGTGTTGTGTGTGTGTGTGTGTGTGTGTTGTGGTCGTGTGTTGTTAGGGTGTGTGTGTGTTGTGTGTGAGTGTGTGTGTGTGTGTGTGGTGTGGGTGGTGGGGAAAGTGGGTGTGTGTGTGTGTGTGTGTTGTTGGTGTGTGTGTGTGTGTGTTGTTGGGTGGTTGGTGTGTGGTGTGTGTGGGTGGTGTTGTGTTGTGTGGTGGTGGTGTGTATGGGGTGGGTGTGGGTGTGTGTGTTGTTAGTGGTGTTCGTAGTAAAGTGTACTGTGTGTGTGTAGTGTCTTGGTGATGAGATTTCAGTATCTGCACGCCAACTAATGTTCGAAGATCTTGTCACTGCGCCAAACTCTGTCCACTTCCATTCCGATACAGCCCACCTCTCTCTCTCTCTCTCTCTCTCTCTCTCTCTCTCTCTCTCTCTCATCTCTCCCCCTCTCTCTCTCTCTTCTCTCTCTCTCGTCTTCTGCTAGTCACCCCATACTCAGTAAATTTTTTTGGGCTTTGCATGAACTCCTATTTTTTCCATTACGTGAAAATGGCATGGGCATATGGACTATGTTTTAATAAAAGAAATGGGAGGTGGCGGGTCCTCAGCGTCAGTGCCATGTTTTTATTGTTCATACGTTGTGTTGCTG
>CM031608.1:66050888-66065888 GCA_018398815.1 Conus ventricosus
TAACCGATTATGATGTTCAGGAAACCAGATAATCGCAATGCGGTTTTAGAAGGCAACGAAATCGTGTTGGTTTTCTGGCCCAAAGAAACAACATATATATTGCTAGATGTTCAGACCAAGCGGATTATGAATGAAAACAGAATTGTATGGAAACCGGGTCACTCTGTGTTTCTCATGTCTCTTTGTATGCATTTAAGTATTATACAACATGTATTGAGAAAATATTCATCATCACCATGACGATTGTCATCATATATAATCAGTCATAAATGATGGAAAGAATAAAAATGATGATGATAATTCATCACCTCATGTTCTGTGCCTTTTACTGCATGTCATGAGTCGGTCGAATGTTCTGTCCTTTAGGCAAATTTAGGTAATTTTGCCGATGTTGAGATCCGTTCCTTGGGATCTTCAAGCGTGCGAACTGAGGCATTACCAGAGGGGAATACTCCGAGTCGTATACTGAAGGAGGGAGAGTTACTGGGAAGAGATTCGCATGCCCAGTAGGGTAGTAACAAGTACTCGTCGACCTGCCGGTCCTGTGTGGGGAGAGCGTCCACCTCCACCACCGGCTATTCACTGGGTACTCCAGTGGGCCGCGCCTGAGGGGAGGCGATCGTGGCAGGCGACCGTCACGGTTCGGTGACCGTCGGCCTGCAAGCAGGGCACAGTGACCCCTCAGCTGTTCTTGTCCTGAGGGAGAAACACGCTCTGAGAAGTTTAGGCCTGTTGAGTGCTTAACACCGTGTTGTCTACAGAGTGTAGCAAGCACTTGAAGCATCAGTCCTGGCTTGTCGAGGAGTCCAGGCTGTTAGTACAATGCGTAGCTTCAGAGAATCGAACAGGAGTTGAAATTAGAGGTTATGCATTAACCACTTGGTACTCCACTCTTTGTTGGTGCTTGTAGCTGTGGTGTGTGTGTGTGTGTGTGTGTGTGTGTGTGTGTGTGTGTGTGTGTGTGTGTGTGTGTGTTGTGTGTGTGTGTGTGTGTGTGTGTGTGTGTGTGTAGGTAGGTAGGTAGGTAGGCAGGTAGGTGACTAGTGATTCCATTGGGGGAATAAAAATAACTCAGGTAAACCAGCCGCTGTGGCAAAGTGGTTAGCGTCGCGGACTCCCGGCTGGGAGGTCATGGGTTCGAATCCCATCAGCAGTCATGTGGGCTTTTCTGCCCCGACTGGCTCCTACCCAGAGCTGAGTTGATGCGGACTCAGTTGGGAAGACTGGGACTACACAGTCGATTTACATTCACTTAATGGATGCGTTTCTGAGAGTATTGCTCAATTTCCTGACCAACACTGCAGGTGCCTGTATCTCTTGGGCCTGGTTGACGCCGGGATATATTATGAAAGGAAGCGTAGAGTACAGCTCTGTCATGCAGTCTCAGACCGAAATGGAAATCCGTAGCATCATCTTAATCATCCGTATTCTCATCGATCAGCATTACAAAAAAAATTATCAACTTCTGTGGCCCTTCATGCCCTGCTCTGATGGTGACCTCAGTTTCGATGTCCTCTCCACGTCCGTGGCCTTGGTTTGGTTTCTTCGGGTCACCGGTATCGGCGAGTCCATGGGGGCTGTCGTTGGACAGACGTGGTGGCGCCCTCTGGAGGGAGAGCTCACTCACGCCTGCTCCGCGACTAAGCAATTATTGTCGTCAGTAGGGGGCTTAGTAGGTGGTGTCCTGCGTATGTTAGATCAGAACAGGCCCCACTGAACACCACCGAAGTGACTCGGCAGCAGTGCAGTGTCTCCTCCGGTGGGTTGCCTCTTGACGACTTGACATTGACTGCTCCCCTGTGGATTGCCGGTGCCGGGGCTGCGGCGGGGCCGACCGGGCTGTGGCTGTGGACGGGGTGTCGAAATGGGCAGCGTGGGTGCACTGCCTCTGAGGTGGCGCATAGGTTGGGACAGCAAAAAAATAAATAAATAAATAAAAATAAATAAACAAATTAAAAAAAAACCTCGAGTAGTTATTGGTGCAAATCGTTGTGATATGTGTGTGCTGGTGATTCCATTGGTTTGAACCAGTTTAACTCAGGTTCTCTTTGGTTGAGAACGGATATAAGATACTCGGAAAACCAGGAAGTGTGTGACTCACAAAGGGAAAGTGAACTCATCCCGTCTTGTTGAGGGCTCAATAAATTACAGCGTGAAGCAGAGATTTGCTGTCGCCTCGAAGCCAGTTACAGTGGAAAATTGTCTCCTGGGTAGGGACGTAAGACAGTGGAGGTTGCTGTAGCCTCGGAGCCAATGACGAGAAGAATTGTCTCCTTTGTGGGATGGTAGACAGCAAGATGTGTCAGCCTGTTGGGGCCTAGGCAGGGAGCTGCCTTACAATGGTGCGTGTCTGCAGGAAGAGAAGACCTGTGGAAGAGGCCGACAGGAGCCCTTTCTGTGTAGAGGGTGAAGTTCAGTGGAGTCCGGAAGATTCGGTCTGAGTGTACAACTCGAGCTACGTTGCCAGTGTCCCCCAACTGGGATTTGGCCAATCGGGAGGACACAACAATGTGGCAGCTTCATTGAGCGTAGTCGCACTGAGTGATGAGAGAACTGACAGGTCAACCAAGAAATGCTGGCAAGTTTCGAACGTGTTTTTGTTCTTAAGTTTACAAGAACGTACAACCAGGATAGTGGAATGCTGTCTTTCCTGGTTAATTAAGAGCAATTGAAGGAAAGTGGATGCGATTATGAGATAATCTGTGTGATGTTTACATTTTGGTATGATACAGATAAGTGTGTTGCATAGACACGGTTGGGGACTCGGAGTCAAGTTAAATAGAAGTTGATTATTTTCTATGAAATGTTATTGGTTTCCTGTCACCTTTGTACGGGCCTGATGTGAGTGACAGAGTGTGTGCGCCTATGCGAGAGCACATTTTGGTTGTGAAAACGTGAATGCTTCTGTCTATGCCCCCCTGCATCCCTGCATATGATAATCATATTCCAATAACGAGGGGGAGCGTCGGAGACACGTCACATTGCGTATGCGCATTTTCTGGATCTTTTTTTTTTCATCTTCATGTCCCTCGTGTCATCTTCCACTCTGCATATGCTGCTTGTTCTTCGTTTCCGCATGTCTTGCATCTTCTCCTTCATATTTTACTCATAACGTGTCTTTTCCTTCGTCTGTCCGTATATTCCCCATCACATGTACATGCAATATGCCTTCGTGCCGCGTTTCTTCCTCTCCAGGATCGTGCGTTGCTGTAACGTCTCCACTTCAAAGCATTACTGTGCACTGTATCCCCTTTGTCGAAGCTGAAACGGAAACTAGCATGTGTTCTGCCTTATTTGTGTGTGTTCTTCTTTATCTTAGCGCGGTCAGGTATCTCTGGTCTCGACATTTCTCTGCTGCCGATCTAAAAGCTTCATTTCCTAATGGCTTAGAAGGATCCAGTTACTAAAACGTTGTTGCTTTTGCCATTCATTTGGAGATTTTGTCATCTAGCCAGAGTTTATCGTGCAAACCAAAACCCTACGGGAATAATCAAAGACAAATCCACGTGTGATCATCTTGTCTTTCTTCATCTGTTGTTGTTGTTGTTGCTGCTGCTGCTGCTGCTGTTGTTGTTGAAGTTGTCTTTGTTGCTATTGTTGTTGTCGTCGTGTTTGTTGTTGTTGCTGTTGTTGTCTTCTTCTTCTTCTTCTTCTTCTTCTTCTTCTTCTTCTTCTTCTTCTTCTTCTTCTTCCTCTTCCTCTTCTTCTTCTTCTTCTTTGTCTGCGTGCCTGTTAGTACGGCATACTGTCTGTGTGTCTGTCTCTGTCTTTTGTATGTCCCTATGTCTGCACGTGTGTATCTGTGTTTGTTTGTGTGTTTGTCTGTCCGACTGTCTTTAAGTCTGTCTGTCTGTCTGTTTCTCACCGTCTCTTTCTGTGCATACATACATACATACATACATACATACATACATACATACATACATACATACATACATACATACATACATACATACATACATACATACAGACTCAAAATCTGTTCTTTATAGCTTACGAAATTGGGATGCAAATGTAAGGAAAGACTTAATTTTTTATATAACATTTATGATACATTCCATTATGGCGAAAGGAACTTTTGTAGAGTTTTGCTGGATCCCATCTCATTGTGGTATCTATGGAAATGAAATAGCTGATAAATTAGCAAAAGAGGGTGCTCTTAGAAAAAATCCAGAAAGTAGATTAAAACTGGATAAACATGAAATCATTTCTCTATTAGAAAATTGTATGAACAATGAAAAACTTCCTGCAAAAACGAAAGTGTTATTATGTCAAAGATCATTGTCCAGTATAATTTATAAGATGCGTTTAAACTCGTGGAAAACCAAATTTTCTAAGGATGTAGATTGCGCTTGTGGTCTCCCATTATCTATTCAACATATTCTTTTTGAATGTCCAATTCTAACATCTTTATATAATATCCAAAGGATAGACATTGGTTCCTTAGGGGCTTTACAAGAAATTCTTTACAGCCCCAAAATGTTTGATATAGCAAAGGCTATATCGAGTTCTGTTATCATTCATTTATTGTAATTGATTTATCAGTTTAAAATTATTGTTTGGTCGTTATAGGCAAACTTTCATGCATTTGTGTCCGTGCGCGCGTGCGCGCGCACTCACGCACGCACGCACACACACACACACACACACACACACACACACACACACACACACACACACACACACACACACACACACACACACACACACACACACACACACACACACACACATACGCTCACACTCACACGGGCGCGCGCATGCATGCGTGCATGCACGCACTCGCAAACACACACACACACACACACACACACACACACACACACACAAAACACACACACACACACACACACACACACACACACACACACACACACACACACACACACACACACACACACTCACTCACTCATATAAGCACTTACACACATACACCTTTTTATTTTTTATTTATTTTATTTTTTTTTTTAGTCTAATATCACCACTGTTGTGAAGAGACTCTAAATTAAATCAATCAATACATACATACATACATACATACATGCATACATACATTCATACGTATATACATGCATATATAGTTAAATTGATACAAACATATATGCGTACATGCTTGTATGGATGAATGGATGACTGCAGGCATGTATCCATCAATACACATCAATCAATACACCCTACCATCCATACCTACATGTTTTCGTACATATCAGCTTCATTGCGTTTATGAGAAGAACGCCAGTTCACGAATATAAACACATTTTATAGCTTTCATTCAGTCCATTTATTTATGGGTTTTTTTTTTATTGATTAATGTATTTATTGATTTTTTTAAAATTTAGTTTTATGTCTTTCTTTCTTATTTATTAACGTATTCACTTATGTAATTTATTTATTTATTTACACATTCGTTTATTCATTTCTTTCTTTATCCATTCAGTGATTTATTTATGTGTCTATTTTATCCATTCAGTGATTTATTTATGTGTCTATTTTATTTATTCAGTGATTTAATTTATTCATCTTCTTTTCTGGTTAATTGATTTATTGCCTGACTGATTGATTGATTTAGTTATTTCTTTACCCATCTATTAATTTACTAATAGATAAATTTAATTCATTTTCGTTCATTCAATCGTCTTTCTTTTCCACTAAAGTATCCATCAGTGTATTTATTTATTTATTTTTTTATTCATCGACATTTCTACAAACGTCCATCTTCGAATATGATTGTTTTCATTAATGTGTAGATGCATTAGTTACTTCATTTATTTTTGCTGTCTCCATTGAGTTGCCCGACATTTCATTTCCTCAATCCCATTTGCTTTCTTCCTTAAGAGCTAGCATTTCACAAAGAATTTAGCTTATTTTTAGACCAAGAAAATATATAGAGCAAGATCGTAAGGCGCGCGCGCGCGCGCGCGCACACACACACACACACACACACACACACACACACACACACACACACACACACACACACACACACACACACACACACACAGATCGCGCGCGCAGACACATATATGCACACACACACGCACACACGCACACACACATAAGCGCGCGCGCTCGCAAACGCACGCACGTACACACGCACCCTCGTACATGCACACATGTACGCGCACGCACACGCACACACACATACACACAAACGCACGCACTTGCACACGCACACACGCAGGTGCACACGCACACACGCATGTGCACACGTACGTACACACATGCATGCCCGTGCACACACACACACACACACACACAACACACACACACACCACACACACACACACACACACACACACACACACACACACGTACACACACACACACACACACACACACACACACACACACACACACACACACACACACACACACACACACACACGGACACACGTACACACACACGCACGACACACACACACACACACACACACACACACACACACACACACACACACACACACACACACACACACACGACACACGTACACACACACACACACACACACATACACGCACGCACACACACACACACACACACACACACACACACACACACACACACACACACACACACACACACACACACACACGGACACACTACAAAACACACACACACACAACACACACACACACACACACACACACACACACACACACACACACACGGACACACGTACACACACACACACACACACACACACACACACACACACACACACACACACACACACACACACACACACACACACACACATCCTTTTCACCGCACACCTTTGTGCAAACATTTTACACTCTCCAAGCAAACGCACGTAAGGAGAAACACACGGGGACTAAGGTGATTGTTTTTGTTTGTTTGTTTTTGTTGTTGTTGTTTTTTTTTATCTTATTTTATTAAATATTTACCGAATCATCTGACGCGACGTCAATACACAAAAGCACACCGGGTAGCCAGGCAAAACGACACAAAACAAACACAGTTCATCCACAACACGTCAAACAGCAAGGGAGGAGAAAAGGTGGTCACATTAAACAATCAACACCCCCCCCCCTCCCCTTCCCCCCCCCGAGACAGTGGACAGAGATAGTGAAGAGCGGATGGCATGGACAGAGACAGTGAGAGAGCGGATGGCATGGACAGAGACAGTGAGAGAGCGGATGGCATGGACAGAGACAGTGACAGAGAGTATGGCATGGACGGAGACAGTGAGATAGAGGATGGCATGGACGGAGAGGGTGAGAGAGCGGATGGCATGGACAGAGACAGTGAGAGAGCGGATGGCATGGACAGAGACAGTGACAGAGAGTATGGCATGGACGGAGACATGAGATAGAGGATGGCATGGCAAAAGACAGTGACAGAGAGGATGGCATGGACAGAGACAGTGACAGAGAGTATGGCATGGACGGAGACAGTGAGATAGAGGATGGCATGGACGGAGAGGGTGAGAGAGCGGATGGCATGGACGGGGGACAGTGACAGAGGGATGGCATGGACGGATTCGGATTCGGATTCGGATAATTTAATCATGCATAGGCCATTGCCCCTCATGATGGGGTACACTTTTCAACTGAAAGACTTGACAAAACTTTGCATCTTTCTTAGTAACTATACAGACATTCATACATGCACATATATTTCAGATACTAACACATAGCTACAGATCGTAATTTAAACGCTTTGTACAAGAATATTGATACATTTCTGACAATGCTTTCATTTTTTGACGCCAACAATAAAGTCAAACGAAACTGGCTGGGATGCTTAAAAAATTTTCAAGGTATATACTGTTTTCGTAATCATTTAATGTAGGACAGCACAAAAGAAAATGAATTTCATTTCCTTGGTAATTCTACACAACGGACAAATAAAATCTGTTTCTGTATGTGATCTATAACGATAGTGTGACACGCAATTTCAGACACACCAAACCTAAACCTTGTCAGTATGAATTTCAAATGCTATCTAAATTTTAACTTCAGATAGGTTTTATCTTCATTTACAGTACAAAAACGTTCTATATTTTTAAAAACCGTTCACGGGTTATTTACATGGAAGTCCCATTCTTGCCACCTACACGTATCAATCTGTCTTTAAAAAGATTCAAAAATAGACTTATTTCTTCAACTCCTTGGTTCACCCATACATACCAAACCATACGCATATAATTTGCATCGAATATTTGAGACCCAATTTCTTTTATTCCGTGCATCTAACTCAAATAACATTCTTTTAGGCTTTCCGTGGTAATCTGCCTCTTCTAATCGTGTTAATGTTAACCAGTATCTAATACACCGCACTGCTAAATTTTATATAGATAGGATACCTGTTCGTCTCCCATAGATAAGATCATTTGGCGTTCTCATTTCAACTCCTAAGAACTTTTTAAGTGCGAACATATGTAATTTTCAGGATAAAGCGCTGCATTTTCAAGACCCCATATCTCGTGCACCTTTGGGAACAATCGGTTGAATCTGAGCATCAAATAATTTTAAATAAAGATCAAGAGAATTATTCTTCAATTTGTACAAATTTTGCAATACACACAATGGGGCCCCTCTTGGCTCTGCTTAAAAGGTCCTGGCATGCTGCAGTAAAATTCAGCCTCGTGGGAAAAATAGATTTCTAAATATTTGTATATATTTACCACAGGCATTAAGGTCCCATTTTAAACCATCTTTCTGGCTGCCAAATATCCTCCTTTTCTAAACACTACTATATTGCTTTTGCTCATATTTACATTCAATGAAGTTCTGATGCTGCGCGATGAAGACTGTTTAACTGCGTTTGTAAGCCAACAACTGTTTCAGACATAAAGCTACATCACTGCCAATAACAAAATGAATAATTCAAAATTAATTTCATAATGTGAACCTTGCACCATGTCTCCCACACCTGATTACTTTAATGCCAGTTCATTGATGAATAGTGAAAATAATAGCGGACTAGTTACACACCTTGTTTCACGCCCCGTGTACAGTTAATAAAAGTCTGTTAACTTATCCCCAGATCGGATTCTACTTTTGACATTTATGTACATACTATTAATACACGAAAAGTTTCCCTTTTATCCCATTTTTTAAAAGAATAGGCCACAGTAAATGTCTTTCTATAGAGTCAAAAGTTTTTCTCAAAATCAATAAAAGCTACATAGAGTTTACGATTCATGCAAAATTGTTTTTGTATTAATGCTACCAGCGTGAACATATGATCGATCGGGAATAACCTTTTTTTGAATCCTGCCTGCTGTTCACCTGTAAGGTTTTGCTCTTTATCCATTCCGTAGACGGTTGTTTATTATAGTGCTGTAAATCTTGCTGCTTGTATCACAAAAAGATATCCCTTATAGTTTGTTTGGATCGTTTGGGTTTCCTTTTTTTAATAGAGGAACGACAATGGTTTTTGTCCAGTTATCCGGAAATACACCCTTATCAAATAAAGTATTACACAACTTGACGAAAAAATCAACTACAGGCTCTCCCACATTTTTTATCATTTCCCGATGATCTCGTCGGGTCCGGCAGCTTTGCCATTCTTAATTTTCTTATGGCGTGAAGAACTTCTTCGCTAGATTTTAGGGCGATTCATTAAGCATTTTCCTCTTGTTCGTCATCCATTCTATTTACAACTGTAAAATTTTCTTCTGTTGCCATATCTCCTTCAAGCAGACCTTTAAAGTGCTCAAACCAGTCATCTGTTGTAACATTACAAGCTTGTGTTTTCTAACAGAAATTCTACGTATATTTTCCCAGAATTCTTTTGATTACTAATGGACCCAGTTAATTTATCCAGGAATAAATCATTATGCTCTTTTCTTTTCGCTGTAAAAGATTCTTATATTCTCTTCTTGCTACACAGTAAAGTCACTGTCGGCTGGATCTTTTGTTTGGAGAAAGACTCGTAATAAATTTTTTGCTTTTGCCTTACTTGATTTACATTCTTTATCATACCAGTCACTATTTTTACTTAAATTGTCAAAATAAATTCGTTTCTTCATACAAGATCCATAAGTTTTGACAGTTTGAATAATGCATTCAAAGCTTCATTGTGGTCATGGTCAATCAAATTAAACGCATAATTAAGTAAACTTAACACTTCAGAAGAATGCATTGCATCTATATAAGATTGTGATACATCGCAATTCCACACAAACTTTTCAATATACCTATTCACACTATCAACTCTAGCGGGAGGTTTAGTATTGTTAACCACTTTCAAATAAAATTCAAGTGGCAAGTGATCAGTTTCCAGTCTCTCGAAACTTAATTTACAAGAAGAGGAAACAACGAAGAACAATTCCTTAGATAGCAAGAAATAATCATTGACACTATTTTCCAGTTTGAGACACAAACGTGTAGTGTCCATCAAGATCCCCATTACACAAACCAATTGATAATATAAACACCAAGAGCAGCGCACATATTCAACAAACATTTCCCATAGTGATTCAGTACCTGGTCAGCCGATTTTCTGTCAAATATGCAGAGCGACTTTCGAAAATTAAACCAATTCATCATCATATGAGATATCAGGAAAAAAATTTCCCAGTTCTACTATTTAAATCACCAGAGAGGATCACATGCACGTTAACATGTTCAAGTATACAGTCAACAATACACTCTTCAAGTGAACTAATGCCGTTATCAATATCTAAGTAAGTGTACAAAGGCGAGCCTTCAGGTGGTACATACGAACACACATACAAGACATTCTCTGATAAACCAAGTGAATTCTTTTCAATCAAACAAAAGCACATTGGAATTATCTACCTTGATTTCATGAATGAAAGGCAAAATCTCATTCCAAACGGCAGATAATGCCCCAGATCGCTCCCTTGATTTGAAAGTTTTAACGCTGGTTTCATAAACATTGTATAGTTTGCAAAATGTTAAACGCCCAGATTCTCTACAAACGTTTCTACGAGACATATAAAGTCGAATTTGAAAAGATACGACAGAAAATCTTTATGATGAATTTTAAAAAAGGAGTCCATTCACATTCCAGTGTAAAAAAGAAAACTATTACAATCACAAGTAATATCGTGTGAATTAGAAAATATGGATGATACATTACCCATTCATATCAGCATCATTCGTTCCGGGTCATCCATATGTTCATGTGCATTCTCGCAAACTCACTTTCCACACTGAGATCACTTTTTCCTTTTGATACAAACCCGCCCCACCTTCTGTTTTTTTCATTAACTTCATGAAACACATCATTATTATTTTCATTAGACATGTAACCCTACTCTTCTTCCTCTTTTATTACATCAGTACGCTTGTTTAATGTACAAGAATCTGAAAAAACAACATTATCAAAGAAGAAAAACAAACATTATTAGAAGAATTATTGAAATCAATCGTTTCATCCGTGATCATATCTGACCGCCGCCCTTTCCCCCCGGACAACCCAATGTTAACTATGTCACCGTGCTCATGTTTCACGGTGCACAACTCCGTTTCTGTAAAACTCCGTGCCGTTTTGAGCGAGTAGCAAGCGCGCACAGTTCAGTTGCCGGTGTCAGGGTGTCACTGCGGGCAGGCCTCCCCCCTTTTTAAATTTTCCCGGAGATTTTGTCCATCGACTAGTCCAAACTTTTTACCACAATAAGGAGATGGCGAACACCATAGTGGCACAACTTTCCCCCCACAAACTTTGCTTTCTTGAGATGAGGAGTAAGCTGTCTCCTTATTTCCCGAACTCGGAACGAGAAGTCCTCCCCCAAAGAACACCTGTGTACCTCTTAGTTTCTGTTTTGCCTTTAAACTTTTTTTCCCTTACCTTGAAAAAGGTGCATCCGTCCGATAACGGGGAGAATCTGGCTTAGAATTTAGACGATGAACGCGGTCGAATTGGATGTCATCACTGATTTCAATTTTTTTCCTTGAGCAGGTCCTTCACAACACATTCACAGTCTTGCGGTGTTTCGTTGTCTCTGCGGGGAAGTCCATAAAAAATGACACTATTCCGTTTCGACCGTCCCTCCAGATCGTCCGTCTTCTCTCCAAGTCCTGGATCCTCTTCGTCAAGGTGTCGTTGGTGTTGGCGTGGGTTTCCGCGTTCTCGTGCTGGAGGTCCTTCACCTCTTCCTTCAGGGATTCCACGTCCCCGGGTGTAGGGCACCCAAACCGTCGCAGAATTCCTTCACCTCCGCCTTCATCTCGCCCGAACTTTGTATGGAGAGTTTGAAGCATGGACACGACATCTGTGATGGTCGGTTCTATGCAGGCGACGCATATTTGGGGAGTGCGGATGAGGCGCTCTCGGATCTGCCGTGCTGGTTCTTCGTCCCGCTCCACTGGCCTGGCTGGACTGTCGCAGAGTGCTCTTGGTTGGCCGGGGTTTTGCCCCAACATCGCCGCACCGCAGTAAAAAACCCCCAAAACAAGTAGGTGGGGAGGCATCCAACAACTACACCGTCTGCAACACTCCGAACTCTCAATGTCCCCTTTCGCATGGCAGCTCTGTTTCTTTCCCTCTTTAAAAATGAACGCCACAAAAATGGGCGCCAAAACATCCACATCGTACGCGGAAATCTTGATTTCCAGACGGCATAGTATTTTAGCAGTTAGTATACCACGAATGGAGATTATGTAACGTCTCAATCAGCAGTAATTTAACTATTAATTGCAGAGCAAATCAACCGTGCGTCTTCTTCGCTGAACACAGTTCAAGTCGGAGACAGTGAGAGAGAGGGTGGCATGGACAGAGACAGTGAGAGAGAGGATGGCATGGACAGAGACAGTGAGAGAGGATGGCATGGACAGAGACAGTGACAGAGAGGATGGACAAGGACAGAGACAGTGACAGAGAGGATGGCATGGACAGAGACAGTGACACAGAGGGGGGCATGGACAGAGACAGTGACAGAGAGGATGGAATGGACGGAGACAGTGAGAGAGAGGATGGCATGGACAGAGACAGTGACAGAGAGGATGGCATGGACGGAGACAGTGAGAGAGAGGATGGATGGACCAGAGACAGTGACAGAGGGGGATAGCAGGACAGAGACATGAGAGAGAGAGAGGATGACATGGACGGAGACAGTGAGAGAGGGGAGAGGATGACATGGACGGAGACAGTGAGGAGGATGGGATGGACCCGAGACAGTGGGGAGAGAGGATGGCAAAGGACGGAGACAGTGAGAGAGGATGGCATGGACAGAGACAGTGAGAGAGAGGATGGCATTGACAGAGACAGTGAGAAGAGGATTACATGGACAGAGACAGTGAGAGGAGAGGATGGCATGGACGGAGACAGTGACAGAGAGGATGGCATGGACAGAGACAGTGAAAAGAGAGAATGGCATGGACAGAGACAGTGGAAGAGGGGGATGGCATGGACGGAGACAGTAAGAGAGAGGATGGCATGGACGGAGACAGTAAAGATGGATGGCATGGACGGAGAGAGACATAGAGAGAATGGCATGGACAGAGACAGTGAGAGAGAGGATGGCATGGACGGAGACAGTAAGAAGAGGAGGCATGGACGGAGAGAGACATAGAGAGGATGGCATGGACGGAGAGAGACATAGAGAGCTGGCACGGACGGAGACAGTGAAGAGAGGATAGCATAGACGGAGACAGTGACAGGAGAGGATGGCATGGACGGAGACAGTGACAGAGAGAGGATGGCATGGACGGAGACAGTGAGAGAGAAGATACATGGACAGAGACAGTGACAGAGAGGATGACATGGACAGAGACAGTGAGAGAGAGAGGGTGGCATGGACGAAATAGTGAGAGAGAAGATGACATGGACAGAGACAGTGACAGAGAGGATGACATGGACAGAGACAGGAGAGAGAGAGGATGACATGGACAGAGACAGTGAGAGAGAGGATGGCTGGACGGAAAAGTGAGAGAGAGGATGGCATGGGCGGAGACAGTGAGAGAGGGGATAGCATAGACGGAGACAGTGACAGAGAGAGGATGGCATGGACAGAGACAGTGAGAGAGAGGATGAAATTGGACAGAGACAGTGAGAGAGAGGATGACATGGACAGAGACAGTGAGAGAGAGAGGATGGCATGGGGGGAGAGAGTGAGAGAGGATGGCATGGACAGAGACAGTGACAGAGAGGATGGCATGGACCGAGACAGTGACAGAGAGGATGGCATGGACAGAGACAGTGACAGAGAGGATGGCATGGACGAGACAGTGACAAAGAGGATGGCATGGACAGAGACAGTGAGAGAGAGGATGACATGGCAGAGAAGTTAGAGAGAGGATGGGATGGACAGAGACAGTGACAGAGAGGATGGCATGGACAGAGACAGTGATAGAGAGGACGTATGGACAGAGAAAAGTGAGAGAGAGGATGGCATGGGACAGAGACAGTGAGAGAGAGGATGACATGGACAGAGACAGTGACGAGAGGATAGCATTTGGACGGAGACAGTGAGAAGGAGGATGGCATGGACAGAGACAGTGAAGAGAGTGGCATGGACAGAGACAGTGACAGAGAGGATGACAAGGACAGAGACCGTGACAGAGAGGATGACAAGGACGGAGACAGTGAAGAGAGGATGGCATGGACAGAGACCCGTGACAGAGAGAGGATGGCATGGACGGAGACAGTGACAGAGAGGATGGCATTGACGGAGACAGTGATAGAGAGGATGGCTGGACAGAGACAGTGACAGAGAGGATGGCACGGACGGAGACAGTGAGAGATAGGATTTACAGGACGGGGACAGTGAGAGAGAGGATGACATGGACAGAGACAGTGAATAGGGTGGCATGGACAGAGACAGTAACAGAGAGGATGGCATGGACGGAGACAGTAACAGAGAGGATGGCATAGACGGAGACAGTGGGCAGAGAGTATGGCTGGACAGAGGGCAGTTAGAGAGAGGATGGCATGGACGGAGACAGTGAGAGAGAGGATGGCATCGACAGAGACAGTGAGAGAGAGGATGGCATGGACAGATACAGTGAGAGAGAGGATGGCATGGACAGAGACAGGGAGAGAGGATGGCATGGACAGAGACAGTG
>CM031608.1:66093388-66113388 GCA_018398815.1 Conus ventricosus
CTAGGCCAATCAGGCGGCTTCGCCTGATTGACCTACAAAGCCCTCTCTAACGTGCGACTGTAAGACCACAGCAGGCCTACTGCTGACGTGGTTGGCGCAGTGTGGTCTAGTGGCATTGGGTGTTTGTTGTTTGTTTGTTTGTTTGTTTGTGTTCACTGACTAATCAATCTCAATGTTTCTATTTGAGGAGTAGCACCAGTGGACCTTCCATCCATGTTACACCACACTGTTGGTTTCTACTGCACTCCAAGTGGAAATGAGAGAAGTATCATGTGTTTGCTCTACCAACTCCAGCGGTCCTCGATAGGACCGAACAAAAGAATCACTCAAGCCTACCACTGACGTAAGATCTATTTTTAGATACCGCTCATGCAGGAGCGGTCGGGTTTGTTTAGAGTTGGCTGCTTTAGCAACAGTGCGCGCGACTGTAAGACCACTGCAGGCCTACCACTGACGTAAGATCTATTTTTAGATACCGCTCATGCAGGACGCGGTCGGGTTTGTTTAGAGTTGACTGCCTTGAATTTCCACCAAGCACTTCATGACTTTGTATATATTGCTGTGATTACTGGCTTCACTGCTTCGCTTCAACGTCCTGCTTCAACTTTTTTGGCTGCCGCACACACACGCACGTCCCCCACCCCCACCCCACACACGCACGTCCCCCCCACCCCCCACCCACGCACGCACGTCCCCCCACCCCCACCCCACGCACGCACGTCCTCCCACCCCACCCCCTGTGTACACCACACACACTCCTACCCCAAGTCGCCCCCAAGTTCTTATTAAGTTTTTAATTAAGTCACCCCAAGTTCTTAATTAAGTTTTTAATTAAGTTACTTCAAGTTCTTAATAAGTTCTTGATTAAGTTCTTGATTAAGTCACCTCAAGATCATAACTAAGTCATCTTTAAGTATTCAAGTTATCTTATAATTATCAAAAAAATACAATTTATGTTTTTATCTTAAATAGTAGATGTCTAATATAGTACACACACGCCTCAAAAAACGCGTCATCGTTGAGGATGTCTTGCTCAGCGTTCTCTGCATAGATCTTAAGGAAGTTCTTACATCCTAAGCAACTGCATTGATTACAATTCTGGTCTATGGAGATGTCTTTTATAGACTCCATGTCTTTATTTATTGACTTTATCATTTTATAATACGCCATGATCTATTTTTATTAAAAATTTAAAATATTATTGCATTATAAATGGATCAAAATGATCTTTTGTTGTTGACGGTTTTGGCGTGCTGTTGTCTTTTTCTGTATTTAACGGTTCAGATTTTTGTGATTGCTTTTGTTTTTGTTGCCATGTGTATATATTTTATAACAGTAATAACTGCCCCCAACAGCAGCAATGGCGCCAAAAATGGCGACAGTTTTAAGTTCAATATTCCATGAAGACTTTGGGGCCCTTGAATCACATGGAGTTTTTATAGCTGGCATTGAATCAACTTGTTCTGGCGCTGGCGGTGTTATGTTTTCATGATGAGTTATATTCTGTAACATTAATTTTTTTTGTCTGTTCCACTCTGCTAATTTTCTTCCTGCTTTAACACGCCCAGGATGAGGATGCTTTTCACTGGTCCCCACCTGATTCAGTGTTTTCTGCTGATTTTCTGGCTTGGTTACTTTCTCCACCTGATTCAATGTTTCCTGGTTCTGATGATTTTCTAGCTCGTTCATTTTGAAGGGAAACAAAATCTATATGATTAAAAGTTATTAATCCCATGATTAATGGCGATAACAATGTTCCAAATTATAGTATAGATCACACCCTAGAGACTCTAATGACTTTGTTAAAACTGGATCTTGCGTTAAATCATACGTAAGATCTTGTTCAGAATCATGGGAGCAAATCTACTGACTAGTTTAGTGTACAAACTAAGAACCGTTTGCCCCACACTTTTACCATTCTAGACCCCAGCTGCGCTTCATACCTGTTATGATACTTTAAAATGTCTTGCGGCGACATCTGTTGAATCTGTTCTATGCTGAATTCAGTTCCGAGGAACTGTTTTGTTTTTCCACATGCTGCTAAAGAATACAGCCTCTCCTTTTTGGGCATAATAGCTTGGTCATCAACTTGGTCATTCATAAGTTCAGGAAGGTTTAGGCTGCCTTGTAGCTGTAGGAGATCATCACTGTTCATGTTTTTAATAATTATAATTATTTTATTTTATAAAAATGAGCACCGAAAAAAACTGTTACCAACCTTGTATACCATTCTGCTGTTATTGGAGGACTAAGTGTAGGATACTCAATGCTTGGTAAAAGCCTGTTAAGAATTAAACCAGCAGATCTTGGCAAACTAGACTTGAGGATTCAGCAAAGTGATTGCTATTGTTGCAGCTTCGTTTGCTACGAAAGATTTTCTAGTTAAGCAAGGAATAATTCCAGACAATATAAATATGTAGAAAAAAATACATTTATAAAAAATGGCTTCACTCGCAATAATGATAGGCGGCGCTGTGGTGAATGCGCTTGCTTTTAGCGGAAGTAATTTCGCATTTAGTAAACTGGGGAATGACGGCGAGAGAAAAAGACATAACAAAGCTATGGAGCAACTAGCAGCTGCACAAGACGCTATGAAAGGCAGAGACTTGAGCAGTTAGATTTATATAATGACACACTGAAAAGACAGGGGCATGCAGCTTACACATTTAAAAATGTTGATCAAGCAATAAAACAATATTATCTTGTAACAGGCAAACCAATCGAGACATTGCCCCACCAAAATTCAGTGACTTTTATCAACCATCAGAAAAACAAAAGATGCAAGAAATCGGGTTTATTGTCGTTGGTATGACCGTCGTGTTTTTGTTGCACATAATATTGGCTGAATAAAAATGAACAAAATCTATTATTCGCCCAAAGGATATTGGAAGGGCATCACAGCAATTAAAAAGCTAAGCCAAGCAGCTGGAGTCAGTGAACAAACAGCAAAAGAATGGTTATCTAAACAAGCGATTTGGCAAATTTATTTACCTGCGCCTAGGCGAATACAGAGACCACACTTTGTCAATACAACTCCAAACGACACCATCAAATGGATCTTCTATATTTACCCTCTGATAGGATTAGACGAAAAAGATTTAAGTACGCACTCACAGTCATTGACATAGCTTCAAGGTACAAAGATGCAGAACCATTAACACAAAAGAGTGCTTCTGCTGTTGCTGTTGCCATTACAAACTGATATACCAACGAGGCCGCTAACTTATCCTCGCATGATTCAAGTCGATGATGGAAAAGAATTTAAAGGCCAAGTGAATCAATTATTGTTAAAACATAGAGTTACCATTAGAAGAGGCATTCGGGAGTTCACAGATCACAGGCTTTAGTTGAAAACTTTAACAAACAGTTAGCCGAAAGACTTTTCTCCTACCAGTATCACAGAGAGCTGATTGACAATTCTCGCAACACAGAATGGGTTAGAAAGACTGCCCTCAGTTTTGCGCGCAATGAATAATGAAGATTTAAAGGGCTAAAGCCAGTACAAGCAATCAAAAGAAAAACAATAAATGTTGCTGAAGACTCCAGTACACCCAGCAAACTATTACCGTTTGGTTTAAAAGTAAGGTACCTTTATTTACCGGGGGAAGCAGAAGGGGACACTCGCATCAGGGCAACCGATCCAGTTTGGAGTGTTGATCCATATGAAATAAAAAGAATTGTAAAAATGAATCGCCCGTGTATTATTTACGAGAAACTGGCACAACAAAACAACCAGCTCCTCAAAGATCTTTTGTGAAGGAAGAACTGCAGATAATCCCACCAGACACAGTTCGCTTTAATTATTTTACGGTTCTATAATGTCCATATGCATATGAAAACTCTGGATTTAACAAACACACGTTTTGTGTTTGTTCTATCTAATGACTTCTTTGTTACAACTGTTGTGTTGATCTCATGTAGATTAGATCGCAGTTTTACGTTGTCATGATGAAAAGTCTTATTGCAAACAATGCTTCTTTGTAGTTGTCATGTGATATGTTTGACTGCACAACGATGCGAGATATTCCCTTTGCTTTCTTAATGATTTTCTCCTGGCTCGAAATACTGTACATTTTTGACCTTAACCCCACATACTCCTTGATCACCTTTCCAGATAATTCATCCTTCATCTTTCCTAAAACCTTCTTATTAACGGATGAATGCAAAGGCGAATCTTTAGGGTAATCAGATGTGTCGTACCACCCCACATGCCCTTTAGCTACTTCGGTTTCCATGTCTTTATAGATGTCTTCAGTAGGGATATCTATAACAAAACTATCTGTATCTGTGTAAAGTACTCTGGACTCAGGATACGAGGGCTTAAAGTAGTCATAAAGAAACTCTAACATCAAAAGCTTTGATAATTCTAAAACAGTAAACCCAATAAATACAGGTTTGTCTAATTTGACTTTCTTTTTTTTCATCATTATGCCAAAAAGCTGATCATGAAATCTTCTGAAGTCCTGATAATTAGGTTTTGAAGTCAGCTTAATTGCTTCATTCTCTCTGGTGACCAATCTAACATCTTTACGCTTGTGCGGATTCTCCATAGTCTTACCGAAACAGCTGTTGTTCATCAGCTTAAAAAAGTCTTTTTCTGAGGCATCTGTGGATTTAGTTCTAAGATCAGTGTTCTTCATGATGTATGGTTTCATGAACTGTTCTTGATCAAAAGCAATTATGCGATGAACAGCTGTTAACTTCAAACCATGTCTTAAATAAAAATTGCAGAAGTCTGTAATGACAGACATAATTTTTTTTGCCTCGAAGATTAGGCACAAGTTTAGGCGGTTCTCTTGGATCCATCTTTAGACTTTCTGCTGCTAATGGATAGTCATTATGCAGGTCATGGAGTTCCTGAGGATATTCTAAGTCAACTTCTAGAATGAAACCACGCTGTTGATCAGGCGTTAAACTGCTCAACCACTTTAATGCCTTTTGAATATTATTTGGATCGCCGCCTGTGTACATTTTAAAGTTGCGTAATGGAAGTGATTGCGCCATTGCCCAACCATACAGATTGTTTGCGTCTAAATACATGAGATAGTTAGACCTTTTACTCGGATCATAGTCGTCCAAGTATTTGTTGTTTGCTTTACAGTAATGGTGCGAACGCCATACTAATTCCCCCACGCAATCCGTTTTCAATCATCTGAATCATTGGTAGGTCAGACAATAAATCAATCTGTACTCCAGTAAATTTTAAGAAAGCGTTCCAACTCATCCGGGCGCAGAAATATAATGCGCAGGATCCAGGCTATAATGTTTCATGCAGGTCTTTCTATAATTTTCAAGACGTCCGCCAACAAACATACATCGGCCATCAAGTATGAATCATGATAGTCTCCATCGTTTTACACTCTAACTTCTGCCACGCATCTTGAGCATGCTGGTAATCTGAATCACTGATGTCTTTCTCTAAGACTAGAAAAGAACGCGCCTTTAGGCGGAAGTGTATCTTCGTCAAACCTTTCCCAACTGTTCATGTATTCATAAGGGTAAACACCCTTCTAACAAGAGTTGAGTCAAAATATTTTTCCGTTATTGGGCAGGACTTTAAGGACATAGCCAGTGACTCTAATGAACCCTCATGTGCTGCATAGAGTCGTAGAAAGACATGTTATTTAAAGTGAAACACATGTACTTTTCTGATGACTGTGCAATGCATGCTACCCTGAAGGCGCTGGTTACTGCTTGCATTATAAGGTGAGAGTCATAACCTCGCAAGTTGTGAAAGAATACAGGCAGCTTCCATGTCTTTGGATCAAACTTTAGTTGAAGATTGCATTTGTTATGCGCCGCTCCTCTGAACTTTCCGCTAATGTGATCATGGTCTCTTACTGTCGGATTCTCTGCGTTTGATGAGAGACCTAAACCGCAAATCCAACAATGTGTGGCTGAGTCATACTGTTGTTGGTCTTCAGGTGTCATTATGATTTCAGATAAGTTTAGATTATTAGAACAGGCGTTACGCACTTGCTGCATGCGTTTTAAGAATGTTTCTGCAGCATCTGGTCCTCTATATAATTCTGGCTCTGAATAAACGCCATCCGACCTAACAATAATGAAGGCAAATGAACAAATCTGATGATTACTCATTAGACTGTTTTTCGAAGTTTTTGTGGTGCTGGCCCTTCATAAGGAACAATAAGCGACTCGAAGTCTGCGTAAACTACGTATGGAGAATTTTGCAGCCGTTTCCAGTTCTTAAAACTAACTTTAGATCTGGCGGGGGCGTAGTTTAGTTCTGTCTTACAGTCTACAGAACTTTTACATGTTTTATATGTTCAAGCGCGGCTTGAGCGGTTGGAATTCTTGTTAAAACATTTTCTACAGAATTCTTGTTATGTTCATGCTTTGAAGTATGCGCTAATAATTGCTCATTGTGCGTATCAATGTGTAATGGGGCAGCCCTGCTGGCGAAAACATTAGGAGTAAGTCCACATGACTTTTGGCTGGTTCGCCTATTGTTGGACTGTTCTTGGACACTTTAATTGGCACCAAATTTGTTTCCTCATCCCATGTGTATACATTAACAGTTATTGGGTTGTTTTGTTCTTCAAATGATCAATTTGGTCTACACTAACAGGAAAGGATATTCCATTGAAGTTAAGATCTTTGGCGTATTGCCGATAGTTAGTCACTCTCTCTGCGTGTTCGCGGGACATGATGCAGCCTTGCAAGAACACCACATGAAACATTTGTCGTCTGAATTCTTTATGTTTAAACTGCTCTCTTTAAAACAACTCCCGAGGTAGCGGAATGTAAGCCTTGCCTACAATCGGTGCATACTTAGCCTGTTTTAATCTAATCTCTAAGACTTCGCCCTCTGACCAACCAGAGCCTCTCATTTTAGCTTCTTCAGCGGCAGCGTCAAACTGTGTAAGCAGTTGTCTGCCCAACGGGTGTTAAGTCATTACGAGAAAGAATAGTCTGTGTTTAGTTGAGACCCAGACTTCTAGATTTTCTTCATTTATTGTTACATAGTCAATTAAAACAGCTAACATTACTTTAACTGGCGGGTCTATTGTTAGTTTGCCTGGAACTTGAGAAATAGCATGAGCAACACTTGCCTGTACGTTTGTTGGGTCAATGACTTCTAAATCAATATCATTCAGTGCTCTTGATAAACGCTCTCTCTCAAGCATTCCTTCAAACAATTCGTCTTGTCCTTCATATATCTTAGCCATGCTGTCTTTCTTTTCTAAGCCAACATATTTATTTAAATTAAAAAAAATACAACGGCTTAATCAGAATCAATATCAAACGGTCTTTTTGTGCTTGGACTCATAAACTAAAGTATAAACACCCTTTGGCGTTGTTACTGGCGAGCTGTTTAGAACAGAGTTTAATGTCTCGTTTACTTTTTTAAGCATTCCTTTTTTATCTGCTCGGCGTCTGGCTGTTGAGAAAAACTTGTCTCGCCTTTCTTTGAAGATCAAACTTTTGTCTTTTGTAGTCATCAAAATCGGCTGTAAACGATTAAATTCTTCATCCGTGATGTTTGAGTCAACAAGCGCTTTATTTATTGTCAGTTTTAAAACGAACTAAGTTTAGCGTTATTAGTTGAACCATAGCTGTGTGCTTTTGGAGTTTAGTTTTTAATTTTTTGCCAGCCGCACTTACAGCTAATGAACACAGACCGAGAGCTAAAGACAAACCTCCTAGAGGTAAAGCTGCGGGTGCGCCTATGCCCGTTGCTAAGAGGCCAACACTCGTTCCTGCTGATAGAGCACTTATAGTTGATGCTCCAGTATTAACATATGTAACAGCATTAAAGGCAGCAGAATACCTTCGTTTGGTTTTGCTGTATTTTGAAAGGTCTTGCTCTAGTACTTGCTGCATTTGTGTAATGTTGGTTAATCTGAAGGTTTTTATGTTAGGGGTTTCTACTATCTCTTCTTTTGGCGGCGCTGTAGGCACATTTGGATAAACCTGAACAGACATGCTTTTTATAAAATGAAAAATAATTTAGTATAGTACATCTTTTAATCTGTTATCTCTAATATTCAGTGCACATCATATATTAAAAAAATGTACATTAAGCGGTTTATCGGCTTCTTCTTCTTTATTCAATTTGAATGTTTATTACGTCTCTCACGCTCTCCCGCTTCCATGCAACTGATTATCCTCTGTTGACCTTATGGTCAATCCATAAACCGTATTTCGTTGTTAAATAATCATCAAGCCTAACATTGTGAAGTGTAAATCTTTAGACGCAAGGTCAACTGTTGGATTTCTACACCTCCGCCTCCAAACAGTTTTCTTATTTCATCAAAATGCTGATAAGGTTTAAGCCCGCTAGCGTAGATTTGGTTAGGACTACCCTCACGAACATTGCACTTTCGTTATTTTTAGGATTAAAAAATTTTCACTTGCTCTTTTGAACGGTTCTTCATCTTCACACAGCAATAAAATACCTTTAAGCGATCTTGCTGCGACGCTAAAACTAAAATTCCATATAGTGTCTGCCCTGCTTCTGGGATATGTTGTATGATGAATCACTCTGTCGTAATATATTACTAATTTTCTCTGATATTGTTGCTCAATCAGCTCTGCTAAGAAAGGGTTGCTAACAACGTCAATACTCTAACGAGATGTCAGAAATGCTGTACTTTGCTTCGGTGTCTGATGATTTGATAACACGTTTGTATTCATTAAAAGTTAGTTCATATGACAATCTGTCTTTTAATGCTCTTGAAAGTACGGTGGCATGCGCTTTTAACAAACTCAAAATCTAAGGGAATGGAAAAGCGATTTCCATACGCAAACTTTACGGCTACATACTTTTTGCCGTCTTTAGTATCTCCAGCGCCTATTCTATGTTTTAGTGCTTCTTCATTTTCGATTCCTTGAAACGCAAGATCAGCCCTTTCATTCCCGGTTAGCCATAGATCAGAATAGGTTAAAAATATGTCTGCATTGTGTAAAGAAAATATTTCTTGCCCCTCAAGTTTTATAGAAATTTTCTTAACAATTGCCCGCCCAGATTCTGTACAACTGTCCTGTTTGGGTCTGTTGTTGAACGAGTTCTATTTTGAAAGTAAGACGGGCAGAGCCTGGCACAATCAATTCATCTGCTCCTAGGTCTGGAAATTTGACAGTAAGAATTTGATCTGCATCAATAGTAGATGGATTATTTGGAACAATAATATTCCGTTTATTTCCCTTCACGCCATGGGGCTCTTTCAGACTTCTATGCGGGTTAAGAATCGAGCCATGTGCTTGTTGTGGCATTTTTATGAAGCAAAATAAAAAGTTAATTATTTAAAAACATGGGCAGGAATTGAAGGCGAAGAAGATTATGATGTTTTTGATCGTGGAGACGACATGAGTGAAATGATCCCTTTGACACAGCATCTCTAACGCACTCAATGCGGCATGAATTAAACAGAAAGTAAGGTTAAATCATTTTACGAAAGTTTAGGCCAAGAACCTCCCGAATTTATAGACCCAAATGATTTTGAATTAAAAGATGATCATTTGTCTGTAAAAACGATCAAGGGCAACTTGTTCGGCTTACAACTAAACCCGACCATCAAAGTTTTTAGCCAAGAGTACAATTATACAAAGACTCAGTGTGAAAGATCAAAATCGCCTTGGCCTTGTTAGACCGAAATTAGATAGGATGCAGTTGCTAAACTTCAAAACACGCTGCAGGAACTCCCAACAGCTAACCAAATACAAAACATGGAACTTAAAGAATTAAATCAATCGGCAGATGAAATAATAAATGCATAGAGGCAGAAACCAGTTTTTTCAGAGAAACAGCATTAAAGACTATACACGACTCACCGCTACCCATGCGAGAATAGAGGACCTTGATCATGCTTTAAGAACCATCAGAGGCGAATTAACAAACAATTTAGCAAAACTAGGTGAACTGAGGGCATATAAGAAGAGAAAAAGAAAACTCGTGAGGCTGATGACGCCGACTTAGGGCATGATATTAAAGAAAGAATAACCCAAAGACTAAAAGATCTTGAACAAGAAAGATCACAAGACTAGAAGTGCTAATACTAACGAGACCAATTACGAACTCAAGTGAATAGATAAGAGAAACTATCCGAAAAATTTTATATGAAGACACAACGCTAGCAGAACGAATCCGAACACTGTTTAGAGAGCAAGGAGTCACATTAGTAAGCGTTATAACAGCCTTAGGATTTGCAATAAGTACACTGGTAATGGCTATTACAGGCAGCAGTAGCCAAAGTTCAGTGCCTCCACGCCATCGCCTCCGCCTGATAAATCATGGGTAAAAAACAGCTTGATCATCTTGCAAGTTATTAAAAAAATTAGCTGGTAAAGCCGTGGACGCTTTACCAGGAATATTGGGGAGTATTGTCAGCTGGCTTTTGTCTACTGCAAGCAAAGTAGTTGGCTTTATGGCCGAGCACTTATGGACATTAGTTCTCGTAATAGTTGGGTTACTATTTAGTAAGATAAAGACCAAGTAATCCTATGCCAGTTAATCCAGAACAAGCGCTGTCTTTTCATATTCATGGTCATCGCGAACAGAGTCCGCGAGCTTTGCTGAGTCTTCAATGACTTTTGGGTTTGGACTTCGGGGAATTAGATGACTTAATCTTGGGTGTTCTTTATTGGTTGTAATATTACTGGCTCAGAATTTATGTCGTTTTTCCAACCTTCTGTTCATTGCCTGCTATAAGATTTCATTATTATAGTTTATTATTGTACCTATCTGGAGTCTGAGGTCAGAAGGCAGCATGTATAAACCAGTGCCAACGGCAAAGTCTACTTTCGATCTTGCGTATTGTAAAACATGTTGGTACCTTTGAATACTTAAAGGTAATCAACTGTAGAATTAATGGCGTCCTCTAAATTTGCTAAGTATTGTTTTTGCGCATCAAAGCCAGTAGAAGGATCAGTTATGCTTGATCTTGCCTGTGCTTGCGACCCTAGCAAACACCAAACGTAAGTACGAATAGAGTCGTTTATTCGTTCTATTCCCGCTTAGTTAGGCCTTAGAAGTGTCTAAGATAAATGTTGTCCATGCTGTTTTATGCTCTTGCTCTATGGACCAGGGCTGAACAATTTTGAAAGGAGGTTTCAAGACATATTTATACTTTCTGTGCGTGCCCGAAAATAAGGGGTGCCTAGGCCATGATCAAGATCCAACTTTTGTCTAAAGTCTGTCTTGATGTTAATATTGAATTCGTTACAGATCTTTCAAAAGCCTTCATGTCTATTCTGTTGCTGAATGGATTAAACGATTGTCATTCGGTAATGGTGCTTGCAGTTCAGTCAAAATACGTCTGAAGGTGTAATAAAATGAAATCTGTACACTGACCTCACCAAAGGATCAGGATGATTTAGATGATCAGCATACGACACTCCACACCCAGTTGATGCACAAGACACAGCAAAGTTTAACTGGTTCTGATAAAACTGCAACGGATGACTAAACCACGCTTTCTGGTTGTGCTCGTTTTCAATAGGGGGGTTAAGATAGCTCTTCAATGGAGTACTCACCTTTTTATGAAAAGAGGCAGTTTGGTCACAGCAATGTCAAGAGTATCAGTTGCTATATTTTTAAGATTGTAGTGCGGCCCCAACAGAATATTTGCATCAGTATATTTGAATGCACTCATTTTTATTTCGTTCAAAAAATGTTTGTAACAATAACAACTCAAGACCGTCCTTCGTTTTTAGAACATGCTATTAATAACAATTGCGGGGCCAAAACGGTCGCGCTCCATGAAATATTTTACAAAGTCGAAGGGTTTAATATAGCGAAACCAAGGGGAATAATAAGATTACAAAGTTGTGGGGCTCAAAGCTAACCAGTTAACAATACCTGATGGTTATTACGGGTTTTGCTCACTAAAAGAAGCAATGAGTAAATTCGGCATTACTCTCAAACTTAACAATGCAAATCTAAAAACAATATTAACATTCGAACCTGAAAAAGCAGATTACTTATTTGATAAAGAGCTAGCTAAAATGTTAGGCTTTAAAGTTGACATCAGGTCACTAAAAGATTTGTTGTTGCGCCAAACAAAACTACTTTTAAGGGGGAAAATCCGCTCGATCTTGCATTATATTCATTACTTTATGTTCATTTGGATGAGCTGAGCACTGATGAAAACTTATTATGATGGAAGGCCCTCAAATGTTTTAAGAGCTTTACCGGCGGGGAAAGCTGCATATTGCGATTATGAAATTATACAATTCCCTAATTTACAGTTTAAAAGATTAGTTTGTGGGAGGGTTGGATCATTTAATATAAAAATTGCAGCCAAAGCAGGGGAAAGTTGTGAAATGCGATAACCTACACATTGTTTTGGAAATAAAATAATAAGTTGTTCTAAAAAATGTCGCGCGGGCCAGAAGAACCAGGAGTTACATTAGCGCCTGTAAGGTGTATAACTTTAGAATTAAAAGACCTTGCAGACGTTGCGGACTTTGAACAGAATGGTGAGATAGGGCGCTTTGTATGGTTTTGAGTACACTAAAGATGGTGATTATAAACGCAAAGAGGTTGGCGACAGTAAAAAGTTTCTAAATAGAACAACTGCGCAATCTAGAAGCAATATTGTTGGCCAGTATCAATATAAAATAGTTCGAAAACCTGACCTCAAATGGCACTTAGAACCATATTTAGGAATGGGAAATAAAATTTGAATTCATAAGCCATTTACATATTTTAGCCGTCAAAAAGTTTCAGAAAAGCATTCAACTCTGGCCTTTACATGTAAGTCTTATGCCAGAGGACAATAGTCAGAAAGAGATTGAAATAAAGCCGTATGGGAATAAACAGTACATCCTCCACAGAAGAGAATCAGTTTTGAAAGATGCTTCTACAAAATTACAGTTCATTCCGCAAATGAAATTAGGAGACACGTCACAATAATATTTGAAATTTCTGTCTTAAAAGATGTAAAGAGGGATGGGGTTGTGGGCATTAGTGACGTCCTCTAAAAGGAATTCTAATTAGCTGGCAAAACTTAGACGTTGAAAAAACTTAAAGTACGTCGTCAATCTTCACAATGGTGAGGATATTAAGGTCATAACAACAAGCAACAAAATCAATATTAGTCTAAATAGAAACAATCTTACAGAACTGAATTGGATTAATCTTACACATTTAGATCTTATAGGATTTTATTATACTGAACAAGTTTTAACAGAGAGTATGATAAAACAATAACTGGATTAGATTAAATTCTGTTATAAAAACTATGGAGCAGTTAAACTTTATGATAAAATCCCTCATTGTTCAATGATTTGTGGCGGACTGGTTGTGGAAAAACAATATTTGTCCTAGACTTATTACAAACAGTTATCGCTATAATTTTGATCATATTGTGATTTTCTGTCCAACACTTAAAGGAACAAAGCATATCATAATAGAAGGTTTATATGGACAGACAATGACGTATATTTAGTTAATCCTAGCACTAAATGAGTGAGTGTTTAGATGCTTTTATAAAGTGTTTGAAGGAACGCAGACACTCTTTATTATAGATTGACTGTTCGGCAGAAAAAGATATAGTTAAAAAAAGAACACTTTGTCAAAGCTGGCTTTCAGCGGAAGACACGATGGATAAGTGTGTGGATTTTATGCCAGAAATATAACTCGGTTTTAAAGACTTTAGAGAACAGTTAAAGACTGTAGTGTTATTTCACATGAAAGACAGAGACTCATTTGAAGAATGTTTGCGCGAAAATGATGTTATTGAAAATGACCAGGAAAAACACAGGATTAAGCAAAAACTAAAATCTGAAAGTTTAGTAAATTAGTATTAAAAACGGATAACCCTACACAGTATGTCTGTTTGTAGATAATCGTTATTTTTTGGTTTATTGAAGTCTTACTTGTCAGAGAACAGGAAAAGGCGGCTTTTAGGCCACTTTCGCCCAAAAAACTGGTTGAGGGTGAAAGTGGCTTAGAGTCGGCATATTACTGTTCTCTCGTGGAGAGGACATCGAAACTGAGGTCACAATGAGAGCAGGGCATGAAGGGTCACATAATTTGATACTTTTTTTTATGATGATCGATGAGAATGGGATGATTAATACGATGCTGCGGATTTCCATTTCGGTCTGAGGACTACATGACAGGGCTGTACTCTACGCTTCCTTTCATATTATATCCCGGCGTCAACCAGGCCCGAGAGATACAGGCACTGCAGTGTTGGTCAGGGAAATTCGAGCAACACTCTCAGAAACGCATCCATTAAGTGGATGAAACTTGACTGTGTGGTCCCAGTCTTCCCAACTGAGTCCGCAGCAAACTCAACTCTGGGTAGGAGCCAGTGGGGCAGAAAAATCCACATGACTCTGATGGGATTCGAACCCACGACCTCCCAGCCAGGAGTCCGCGACGCTAACCACTTCGCCACGGCAGCTGGTGTGTCCGACGAACTTAGCCTGCGTGTGTGCCGCTACACCATCACAGAGTTGTTTCGTGTGAGGCGAGCTTTAGAAATCAGGCTGCTAAGACGGCGTGGCCTGGGATTGTGAAGGACGAAGACCACGCTATTGAGGAGGAACACAGTGTCCCGCTCTGGTGGGAGGATCTCAACTGGGGGATATTGACCTTGGTGTCAATGCTACTGTCCTCAGTCTCTCACTCTCTGTGCTTAATCCAATTGTCCACGTCCGTCCTGACGAACTCCCCAGGAATTGGTCAGTGGAGACTGACCTGTGGGTTGGCTGCTGGACTGGATTACCGAAAAAAAAAAATAGTGGTTGCAGTGTGTGCGTGTGTGTGTGTGTGTGTGTGTGTGTGTGTGTGTGTGTGTGTGTGTGTGTGTGTGTGTGTGTGCGTGCGTGCGTGCGTGCGTGCGTGCGTGTGTGTGTGTGTGTGTGTGTGTGTGTGTGTGTGTGTGTGTGTGTGTGTGTGTGTGTGTGTGTGTGCCACCAGACCAGAGTATATGACGCCTGTAATTTAGACGTTTTTGAATGCAATAAAGCGTGCGTGCGTGTGTGTGTATGCGTGATGCGTGCGTGCGTGTTTGTATGCGTGCGTGTGTGTTTGTATGTGCGTGTGTGTGTGTGTGTGTGTGTGTGTGTGTGTGTGTGTGTGTGTGTGTGTGTGTGTGTGTGTGTGTGTGTGTGTGTGTGTGTGTGTGTTGTTTTTACCCCTTCTGAATCTGAGTGTAATCGTCCGGTAATGAAGATATTAAATGCCTGAGCTGCATGACGTTTAATGTGCATTGATCGCGCGCGCGCGCGTGCACACGCACGCACGCACGCACGCACGCACGGACGCACGCACGCACACCACAACACACACACACACACACACACACAACAACAACAACAACAACAACAACAACAACAACCGATGGTAGCGAATGATTTACGAATTTTATTCAGGGAACCCTTTATTCTGCTTCCATCAATGACATACCATTGCATGCTTGTTTCAAGAGCTTTGTTCTTTTGATTCAGCTCGATAAACTCAAAAAAGCTACCTTGCTTACAACATTTAGAGGGATCAATATACGCCCAACTCTACATATAACATGTCACTGTTGTTTTTCTTTCACGTTCACAAACTTTTACAAAAGCAGGTGTGTAATTCCCGGAGAACGGCTTTTGAGAACGGATCGCACTGAACTGGTTGAACAGTTAAGATAAAGTGGAACCGTGTTGGTGCCAAGTCTGGAATTGAAGCCATATCTCAGTTCCATAACTGATAATCGGGATTACTGCTCTGCTCATACCACTGCATTACTATGTCCATCTCATCCTTTTTTCTGTGCTGTGTCTGAGAGCAAGTGCCACTCTATAGTCTTGTTGGGCAAGATGGCCCATTTGTGGGAAATTCCCCTAATTACCTATTTTAGTCTACTGATGACTGCAACAGCCTCCACAATGAAAACAAAGCGGGAGGTTAGGGACACATTTGTTAGAACATGGCAACGTGAGAAGAACTGGGGTTTGAGTTTTGGCTGTTGTTAATAAGTGTAAACGTATTATGAGGCATGACCTCTCTCATGTGGTTTGTGAAAATGTTAAACCGTGTGGGATTTAGTATTTCCCTTCAAACACAATCTCTTTGGCTGCCACAGAATCTGCAAATCGGTGATTTGTTTCGTTAAAGAGAATATTAATCTTAAGTATATCTTTGATTATACTCAAAAACAGTTTTGGCTACGTTAAGCTTGGCTAATTTTTGATAAAGTGCATCTTCACGTGTGTAATCAAATGCTTTATAGAAACAAAAGCAAATCAGCTGTTAAAAGTCCTTTTCTTTTCAAAAATATGATCAATTATCCTGTTAAAAACGAATAAGTGACGTTTTATTCTGGAATGTTTTAGAAATCACGTTATTCTATGATTAATAGATAAACATTTGAATATATTCCAATCTCCTATTGATGTATAGAATTAACTGTATTATAGCTCTTCATTAATAACATTGCTTTTAGTTTTAATGGCAAACGTGAGGGATACAGAAGCTCAATATTTTGCTGCATTTTTTCTTCCCAAGAAAAGCATCAAATAGCATTCAGAACTTTTAAAGAAAAGGCTTTTTTTCTTCTTATAGATTATGTTGAAAACTAGCTATTCTTTCTTACTTCCTCTCAAGACTAACAATAACACTTCTTACAACATGGGTATTGTTAAACCTGGCATTTAATAACCATTTTCTCTCATAGGAGCTTTGGAATATATGGAGTGATCTATAAAAGGGCTATGCTCCTGGCGAAACAGGTTGACCTGCTCTGCAATCACCAAGCGGTCCACAATTAAACTGTGGAGTTTGCTATTGATGCACAGATTATGAATGCTGTCTTCGGAGTGTCTGTTCAACAATGTGTGTTTGACTTCCGTTTATATACAAATTCATGTATGCAATGAAATTGTATGCTGCATACCTTAATACCTCAGTCTATCGTATACAATCTTCTAATGTTTCAGCCAGGGATTGGAATGATCATACAGAACTACATTGGGGAAAAACATATCAACATCTTTTTCTCAGCTCTTGCAAAACTTCAAGAGCGTGATCACGCTAAGAGAAAGAGAACCAAAGAGGACTGTTAATGCAGGCAATGTAAATCAATTCAATCGATGGTCAAACCTCCATCAACCATCTGTACAATACCACTGTTGATCTGAGACAAACAGAACAGTTGTAAAGATTAAGGACATACTTAAACACACACACACAAAACACACACACACACACAAAACACACACACACATAAATATATAATATATATAATATAATATAATATATATATATAATATATATAATATATATATAATAATATATATATATATAATATATATACCAGTTTAAAATAGGATTTTAAAATGAAGAGGTTAAAACCTACAAGCTTGTTTCAAGCTAAAAGCGCTCTCCTCAGGGTATACAATACAATTTGGGCACGCCACCGGTGTTATATATTGTGGTGTGTAGCGTGTGAGTTCTGTGCGTGTGGCACGTGGCCTGCCGGTTTTTTTTTTTGGGGCGCGTTCAGGGGGACGTGCCACGGAATGGTGCATTGACAAAGATTTCCATTTATGCCTGCAATTGTTTATCATTTCTACTTTAGAGTTCAGGGATGCTAGGTGGGGTTTACATAATATCAGCCACTTTTCTGTAGTACAATAAGTTGCATTTTTTAGAAATGTTGTTGTATGGTGTTGCTCTTTTTATAATTTTCCATGATATGTTGTAATCTATTTTCTTATTTTTCAGCTTCCAAATATATTTACTTAATTCTGTTTGGCTTTTATATTTTTCATTTTTGAAAGACTGTTTATGGTTTGCATATCTGGTTTTAAAGTGGTTAGCCGTGATTCCTATATATGTTTCTTTATCACTGTCTGTTGTTACCGTAGCTTGGTACACAATATTGTTGTAGAGACATTTATTATTCAAAGGGCACTGGTCTTTTTTAGTGCAATTACAAGAATCCTTTCCCTCACCCTCTTTGGTTGTGTTGTTTTTGGTTTTATTGGAAGAATCAATTATATTTTTAAGGTTGGGCATAAAACGAGTATGATAGCTTGACGGTATTTTTTTTGAATATTTTAGATAGTACATGTTCTTTTGGGAATGATGTTTTAAGGATTCTGAGGAATTCTTTTCCTACGTTAGTTTTTGTTCTTCCATCATATGGAGGGTTATACCATATAATTTTTTTTTTCCTGTTTTTCCTGTTACTGTTCATGTTGTTATCTGGGTTGTATTGTAATTTATAGTTGTAGCCACTTTTTTTCAGCGCCTCTTGATATCAGCTGCTGCACTGTTAAATTCTTTCTCATTGCATGACAGTTTAGATAATCTTTTGTTTATACCATTAGGTATGGTTTTTAAGATGGAGGGTGGGTGGTTACTATTGATGTCTACGTAGACGGTGTGTCATTAGGTTTTTTTTTATATGGTTTTGTATGTATGATCCTTAAGGTCTAATGTTATGTCTAAATAATTTACTGTTTTTTTGTTGGCTTCTACTGTGATTTTAGGTTATGGCTTTGAGAAATTTTACAAAGTTCTTTTTCTTGTTTTCAATGATTTTTGGTTTATTGTTTAACTTGGCAAGACCGTCATCTCTGTATAAGCCAACCTGTTTACCAAGTATTTTCTGTATATGAGACAACATGAAAAGTCCAACTAATTCACACGTTTCAGCTCCATCATAAGATCCCATCGTGACATCGAATGTGGAATTTCTGCTGTTTTTTTTAATCCAAGTTTCACTGTTGCTATGGAGAAGGGTTTTCTTAGTGTGGAGAATGATTACCATCTCAGAATCTGTCATATTTGTATATTTTTTTGGCGAATCTTAGAGCTTTAGTAAGTAATTCCTCATCAATGGAAGGGTAGAAGTCCACTATGTCAAAAGTAATGAACACTGTATTTGTCTGTTTGTTCAATTCTTTAAACCATTGGATAACTTCATAACTATTTTTCCAGAGATTGTATTCAGTGTTTGTTTTTATGTCCTCTATTGCTTTTTCCAGGATCTTTTTACTAATTTTGCCTAATTCAGATTTTGATGGGTTTATCAATCTACAAGTAGGTTGTTGAGAAAGTTAGGTTTGTGGTCTTTAAGGGTTATAAAGGCTTCTTTCATTGCTGTTGCTTCTATCCTATCACCTAAATCCATCTGGTGCACAAGTTTTTTTTCTTTTTTGCAGATGTTGTCATATGGGTCTTATCAGCTTTTTTTATAATTTTTCTGAATATTTTTGTTGAGGAGTTGAGAGTACTCATTAGTTTCCATTTATAGAAATTGTTTGTCTTGTCCGCCTTATGAATACTTTTTTGTCATTCTGGATTTGTTTTATGTTATTATTCAATGTTGTTTGGAAATTGTTATGTGGTTTTCTGAAATCAATATTAGCTTATTTTTTTCATGCTTTCTTCAAAAGGTTTCATTTCATCTATTATAGGTGGCGATTTCCATGACTTAAACCCATAAGTTTTTTTTATCTTCCTGTTTGGCATCTGGGTTCAAAAAGAAAAACGCTTTCCACCTCATGTTGCGCACAAAAGTTTCAGTCTGCTCTATGATTTTCATGTAGAGTTGTGGATTTTGAAAAAGGTATATTTTTTGGTTGACTGCCCAAAGTTAATTCTCTCCATATTAAATTTAGGTTCTGCTAGGCCACAGTGCTCAACGTGAGGAGCAATCAATAAAATCAGAGTTAAAAAGCCACTCAGGACGTACAAAGTGCTCAACCATGTAGGGAGCGACATACCATGAGGAGAGCGCTTTTAGCTTGAAACAAGCTTGTAGGTTTTAACCTCTTCATTTAAAATCCTATTTTAAACTGCTATGTCGCTCCCTACATGGTTGAGCACTTGTTACGTCCTGAGTGGCTTTTTAACTCTGATTTTATATATATATATATATATATATATATATATATATATATATATATATATATATATATATATATATATATATATATATACACAAAACAATAGTCCAAAAATTGCTGGCACCGCACACATCTGGAGTCTTCAGAGAAGAAGGAATAACAAAAAACAACAAAGAAAACTC
>CM031608.1:66115888-66120888 GCA_018398815.1 Conus ventricosus
GGCACCGAATGCCATTGTCGAAACCTGTCATTGTTTGTTGTTTGACCTCAATGACTTCGCGTCTGTTCCTTTTTTTTCCTGAATCCTCTGATCGCTTTCAGTCGGCGGTCACAAAGTTCGGTTTGGACAGTCTGGTGGTCGTGGTCGTCCCTGTAATGACAATGTCCCTGTCACGGGGTGGTTGCCAGGTAACGTTCCTTGTGGTGGACATCACGGTCATTTTTTGTTTTTGTTTTTTTGTTGTTTTTTTTTGGGGGGGGGGGTGTTAATTGCCACGGCACTATTCATCTGCATGGTTGTCCCCGTGCTGAATACATCATAGTGTTTACAGGAGCGTATTGCTTTTGTCCGCTTGTCTCTCTATGCAAAGTCATGGCAGTGTCCGTTGTACTGACCTGTCCACGTCTTCATGTATGTTATTTTTTTTTTTTTGTAATGCAATAGATCTGTCCATTCTTCATGTCTGTGTATGCATGATTATAGCGGTGTCTTTGGTTCTGACCTGTCCTCTTTCTCCATGTATGAATTGTTACGGTAGTGTTCCTGGTACTGACCTGACTTCTTTGTGTAATGTAGCCCCCCAAAGTAGTGTCCATGGTACAGTCTTCAATTGTATGTAGTCCCCAAGGTAGTGTTCATGGTACTGTCTTCTCTATGTCTGTTTCCCCAAGGTAGTGTTCATGGTACTGTCTTCTCTATATGTGTGTCCTCATGGTAGTGTTCATGGTACTTTCTTCTCTATGTCTGTGTCCTCATGGCAGTGTTCATGGTACTGTCTTCTCTATGTATGTGTCCTATGGTAGTGCTCATGGTACTGTCTTTCTCATGTATGTAGTCCCCAAGGTAGTGTTCATGGTACTGTCTTCTCCATATGTGTGTCCTCATGGTAGTGTTCATGGTACTTTCTTCTGTATGTCTGTTTCCTCAAGGTAGTGTTCATGGTACTGTCTTCTCTATTCGTGTGTTCCCAAGTAGTGTGCACGAATTGTCTTCTCAACATGTGTGTCCTCATTGTTGTGTTCATGGCACTGTCGTCTCTATGTCTGTGTCCTTATGATAGTGTTCATAGTACTGTCTTCTCTGTGTCTGTGTCATCACGTAGTGTTCATGATACTGTCGTCTCTATGTCTGTGTCCTCACGGTAGTGTTCATGGTACTGTTTCTCATTTGTCTGTGTCCTTATAATAGTGTCATGGTACTGTCTTGTCTATGTCTGTGTCCTCATGGTAGTGTTCATGGTACTGTCTTGTCTATGTCTGTGTCCTCATGGTAGTGTTCACGGTGCTGTCTTCTCTATGTCTGGTCCTTATGATAGTGTTCATAGTACTGTCTTCTCTATGTCTGTCCTCACGGTAGTGTTCATAGTACTGTCTTCTCTATGTCTGTGTTCTCACGGTAGTGTTCATGGCACTGTCTTCTCTATGTCTGTGTCCTCATGGTAGTGTTTAACGGTGCTGTCTTCTCTATGTCTGTGTCCTCACGGTAGTGTTTACGGTGCTGTCTTTCTATGTATGTGTCCTCAGGGTAGTGTTCATGGTGCTGTCTTCTCTATGTCTGTTTCCTCACGGTAGTGTTTACGGTACTGTCTTCTCTATGTCTGTGTCCTCATGGCAGTTTTTCATGGTACTGTCTTCTCTATGTCTGTGTCCTCACGGTAGTGTTCTGGTACTGTCTTCTCTATGTCTGTGTCCTCATGGTAGTGTTCATGGTACTGTCTTCTCTATGTATGTGTCCCCAGGGTAATGCCTTGCTACCGACCTGTCTTGTCTACGTAAGTGTCCTCAAGGTATTGTCCATGGCCCTGTCTTCTCTTTGTGTGTGTCGTCATGGTAGTGTTAAAGGCATTGTCTTCTCTTTGTACTCATGGTAATATTCATGGTACTGATCCGTCCTGTTCTCTCTATATGTGTTGTTATGGTCGTGCTAATGGTACTGCTCTGCCCTCTTATCTATGTATGTATTGTCATGTTGGTGTCCATGATACTGACGCGTTCTCTTCTGCATGCTTGTACTGCTGTGGTTGTGTCTAGGGTACTGACCCGTCATCTTTTCTACGTATATATGGTCATGGTGGTGTCCACGGTACGGAGCTTCATCTTCTTTACATTTGTATTGCCATTGTCGTGTCCATGGTACTGGCATGTCTTCTCTATATGTGATTTGTTATAGTAGTATGGTATTGATATTTTTCTCTATGTACGCATTGTTATGATAGCGGCTATGGTACTGTCCTGCCTTCTTCTGTGGCTATGATATTGCGCCAGTAGCGTCCATGGTACTGACCTCCTCCTATGTGTGTGTGTGTGTGTGCTTATTATTATGATGGTGTTCATAATTCTAAGCAGGCCCTCTTCTTCATGTTTGTGTTGTCATTGTAGTAAACTATGATACGGACCTGTCCTCTTCTCTATGTATGTTTTGTCCGAGTTGCGTATATAACACTGAGATGTTCTATTCTTTATTAATGTATTGTCACGGGAGTGGCTAATGTACTGGTCTGTCCTTTTCTCTGTTTATGTATTGTCATAACGTTGTCCACAGTACTGAGTTGCCCTCTCCTCTGTGTATGTATTGCGATGGTAGTGTCCACCAGAGTGACCTCCACCGTACTCTATTTATACACTGTCAAGTAGTGTATGTATATACTGCCAAGTTAGTGTCCTTTATACCGATCCAGCCTCTTGTCTGTGTATATTAAGGTAATGTCCATTAGACTGATCAGGCCTCTCGTCTGTGTATGTAGTGTTAAGGTAGTGCCTATTATGTTGATCAGGCCTCTCGTCTGTGTATGTAGTTGTTAGGTAGATGCCTTTTATGTTGATCAGGCCTCTCGTCTGTGTATGTAGTGTTAAGGTAGTGCCTATTATGTTGATCAGGCCTCTCGTCTGTGTGTATAATGTGACGGTAGTGTCCATTGTACTGATCGGCATTCTTGTCGTGTTTTATAGTGTTAAGGTAGTGTCCGTTGCACTGATCAGACCTCTTGTCTGTGAATGCAATTGGCCATCTTGAACCTACTCCAGGTATCTTTCTTTCTTTCTCTGCCCATCTTTACCACGAACACAACATTCCCATCTTTGTTTCACAGACGGTTCTGTGAACATAACAACCAGTATTACTTGCGCGAATGCTAGGTCCTGCCGTTGATGGGTGTAGACCGTCCTTTACATGACCTTTGCTTTATCTGCATCTGAAGCTGGTAGCAAGAGAGAAAAGATGTTCTCTGAAAAAACAACAACAAAACAATTAAGCATAGAGCATTGCGATCAATATCTCTTCCTTAGCAAAGAGTGTGTCGTCCCTTGTTGACGCTATTTTACAGATCATGATTTTCAGTCGCTTGTGATTGTTTTTTCAAGACATTCACTTTGTTTATCAGCTATATCCCAACCGCTGTGGCTTACATATCTGCCAGTCAGTTTTGTCCCCACATGCATGATTTTCGCATTCTGAAGACCACCCACCACCCGTTTCCCCACAAAGGTCGTATGGCACTAGCAGATAGCAAAAGAGCGATGATAGTGTCTCCTTCTTTCCCTCACATTTTCTGTGATGCTGGCATCGTGCACGCAGCCACTGACATCGGCATCTTCGTCGTCATTGCTCTCACCACTATCATCTACGTCTGCCGTGAGGTCTTTTGCACAATGCAACTCGCTGCTGGCTTGCCAGAAGCGGAGAGAGAAACAGTTTTTCCCTGAAGCGCTGACAGGGTGAGAAGGTTTAGGGTGAGGGTGGAGAAGGAAGGGAAGGTACTGCCTCCGGGCCGCAGTGAAAGAGTTTGGGGACAGTGGCTGAGGTGAAGGAAGGGTCGGAAAGACGGATGAAGACTGGTGGGAAAAAAAAAAAGCGACGGAAAAGGGAGTGATGGGAGAAGGGGAGGCAAGAGCAGCATCGACCCGTATCCTTTCAGAGCAGAACTGTTTGGATTGAAGATTATTCCCCTAACTCAACAGACACAGTCATGACGAACACGACGATTCGGGAAGCAATCCAGAGAGCTAAGGCAGAGAAAAATGACCTCCACGTGATGGCGCGATCTGGCCAAAGCGTATGGATCCACTCTATGCAAAAGGATTGAACGAATCGCGAGATGTACCAACCCCCTACACGTGCTCACCAACACACACACACCACACACACACACACACACACACACACACACACACACACACACACACCACACACACACACACACACTCACACTCACACACACACACACACCACACACCACACACACACACACACACACACACACACAACACACACACACACACACCACCACCACCACCACCACCTCTAAAATCTCTGAAATGCTGAAGTATTTTCATTCCTTCTCAAAGAGGTTCACCGCAGAGGAATGTACAGACTGGATCAGTTGAAAGCTGACATCCGGATGAAGCGTACCATTTCTTCCACACAGTTTATTTTTGTTACATAGGCAACGGATGTACTCCGGAAGACATCAATGACTGGTAACTTTCAGCGGACTTGAAATTTTACGACTACAGTAGGAGTCGAAAAGCTCTGTGGTCAAGACGTCCATCTGCTTACAACTTGGCACTTACATACCTTACTGCCTAGCAGTTGTAGGTTAAATTTACAGTTAATCTAAACGTGCGGGGGTGAAGTGTGATAGGGAGAGAGAGGAGGAGCCGGAGGGAGGGGTGAAGTGTGATAGGGAGGGAGAGGAGGAGCCGGAGGGAGGGGTGAAGTGTGGTAGGGAGGGAGGGAGGAGCCGGAGGGAGGGGTGAAGTGTGGTAGGGAGGGAGTGCAGGAGCCGGAGGGAGGGGTGAAGTGTGGTAGGGAGGGAGAGGAGGAGCCGGAGGGAGGGGTGAAGTGTGGTAGGAGGGAGGAGAGGAGCCGGAGGGAGGGGTGAAGTGTGGTAGGGAGGGAGAGGAGGAGCCGGAGGGAGGGGTGAAGTGTGGTAGGGAGGGAGAGGAGGAGCCGGAGGGAGGGGTGAAGTGTGGTAGGTATGGAGAGGAGGAGCCGGAGGGAGG
>CM031608.1:66125888-66130888 GCA_018398815.1 Conus ventricosus
AGGTGCGTGGTTGGATAAGAAGGGGAGAGGAGTAGGATATGGGAAGAGAGCGAGTTGACACATCAACGTCCACACCAACACCCGCACGTTGGTTGCCTCTCTTTGTTTGTTTGTTTTTGTTTTTTTTCAAATGATGGTTGGATCGAACCAACCATACCAACCACCGACCTATTAAGACTTGAACAATAATAATCACAAACATGAGGTGTTGTATAAAATATATACAAAAAAAACATAATCAATCAAATTAAGCCAAGATTAAGGTGCAGGGTTTAGAACAAAATGCACAAAAGGCCTCCCCGTTGCGAACGGTAGGAGGTAAAACATATCTTCGCAATCAATAACACCATCATATCATAATCATAACATTAACCATAGGCGATCCCCGTTGCTAACGGCAGGATCAACAACATAATAATTCCATTGTCATAACATTCACATTGAGACTCCCCGTTGCGAACGGCAGGAGTTGCATACGGTCAAAAGCATGGATCATGATTTCATAGCGAAGAACAGTACTATAAGTGAACATAGGTATAAGCACACAAACTCAAAATGGAACTCCCTTTTGCAAACAGCAGGAGCAATGAGCAATAAACGAAATTAATTAACATCTAATTTTCAACAGCAGGTACACAATTGTATGGAAAAAAATAATATGCGTAGTGTCCACAAAACTAAAAAAAAAAGGACATTTTGCACATTAACCAGCAAACTAAGGCTGTTTTTCTTTCTCAGCACACCCACCCACCTCAGGACAGTGCGTGCTAGACGCTAATGGCTCCTCGCGTTTCACCTGTTAGGCCCAACAATGGCAGTAGCTTTTCAGCCCTGCAATGGACCCACGGGTGTTAATATATTGAACAAGTGAAACACCCCACAGACTAACAGATGCCGCAACTGAATAAACAAACAGACTGACCGGTGGCTACTCTCGCACAAAATAACCACCTGAGCGCGCGAACAATCGAATAGCATTCACGTAATTAACTGTCTAATTGCTCAGCCAAGTAAGCACGCAACCCATCAGTCGCTCAAAAAATGAAAGAATCAAACAAACAAATAAAACACTTGTTTGTAACAGGTAGCAACCCAGACACACAGAGGAATAATCAAACTACCTTCACTGACAGTATCCTAATCATTTGCACAGGCTGCCACGCGCTTTCGTCACTGTGACTTAACCCTACCCTCGCCAATCAATACGGGCTACGTTTACAAGCCAGTTTGTCTAGTGTTCGAACACAAGGAACCTGCAGGGCGCGCGTTAAACTTTATCCACTTATCACAATAAAAGACAGCAACGTCTGTAATCTATATTTTCTGGCATCGAATTGTTGATTGCTAACAATAAAATACGTGACAATAGTGAATAACTGTTTTTGATTTCATTCTCTTTAAAAGCCAGCCCCTATTTAGTTGCAGAGTTACTTCAATAATTGACGGTGGAAATTTGGTATATAACATTTCCAGTTAATACGAAATTGGAGTTTGTACAATAAAAATGTGAGAACATAGAACCTTTAACTTCCATTTACTAGTGTTGTTTCACGAAGATAGTACTCTATCTGCCCTCACTCCAGTAAAACATAGCCAAACCAATGGCAAAAACCATCAACATACCTTTACATTCACAAACACCTGAATAACAGAACCAGCGTCACAGCCTTCGCCACATTCTGGTCAGTGAAGAAATGATCTCAGAGCCAGAACGCAAGGAGTATATAGGCCTTCCAGTCTCTTTCAACGAGATCTTTCGAGAAAGTGCTTTGTGGCCTGAGTCACAATGGAACCACTACAAGCGTCTAAAGTGTCTAACATCTGGCTTCGCAGGGACATTTCATAACAATTTGTTTGACATGTATTTTTCAGAGAGAGAGAGAGAAGAGAGAGAGAGAGAGAGAGAGAGAGAGAGAGAGAGAGAGAGAGAGAGAGAGAGAGAGAGAGAGAGAGAGAGAGAGAGAGAGAGAGAGAAATCAGACGATCCGAAATCCGCCAACACATTGGGGAAAACAAACAGCATTAATGCTTCTCTTTCTAATTTCGTGAGAAACAAAATCAGGGGGGAAAGCATGATCGCTAACTATTTGAATGACAAAATGCATTAGTTTTCCATGTTGAACATCAAAAACACCGAGGAGCATGCTTAATGATCGTATTATTCGATGATGAATGTCTGTTTCGCTGACAGAATTATAAGGTAGTCCTAAATGTGTCAAATACCTTATACACTCCTTTGTTGTTGGAGGCCATAATTCACTGTTAAAAGCCGTTGATCTGGAATATGGTGCGTATTTTATACCTTGATATTGGTAACAGTGCTTATTTGTAGCGCATCGCTTAAAAAATGAAAAAGAAAAGAAAAGAAAAATGTTGAGGGCACATTCCCAAATTCTGATGACCAAACGGCTAGGGAACTGTGAGGTCGGAGTTCAAACGCTGTCTTTCGCTGCTTACTACTTTCCTGAACTGAATCAGAGAGCTGCTTACTGCTCCTTAGAGTCGTAAAATTTTGTCCCACAAATGATTAAACGTAGATTTAATTAGCATGTTCTAAAAAAAAAAAAAAAAAAAAAAAGCAAAGCGCAAGATGAAATAATCACCATCGTTTTCATTACCTTCGCCGTCATTATTACCATCTGCATCATCACATTCACCATCTTCATCATAATAATAGTCGTCATTATAAAAACCAACATCATCACATCATCACTAATACTGACGTCATGGTCATCATTGATCTCATCAGTATCATCATCGTCTACAAAAAAACCCGTGGCAAACGCTTAGGTAGACAGGGATGTTCAGCCTTCTTTGTTATCAGTCATGTTACCCACACGTCTATCTCTATCAGTCTATTGAATCGACCATGTATCACTCCTTCTTTCCGCACCTGTTGAAAGGCCCCTCCAATGTACCCTGCAGAATGTCATGGAACACTTCCAAGCAGATTACAGGCTGGTATCATTTATTCTAGAGATTTGTCATGCTAAGTTCGTTTCTGTCGCCATATAGAGTGAACTGCTGACTGGCACGGCGATTCTTCTGGTGTATGTGTTGGAAGAAGAAAAAGAAGCCCGACACATCTTTTCTTAAAAGCCTCGATTTTTCGCGTGAGCTCTCCTGTCAACGTCTTGTTTTCGCTTTTATGCAAGGGAATGGATAGGGACAGCGAATTGGGAGTAATGTTTAAATTGGAAAACGGAGAGAAATGGCTTAGTAAACAGCGCGTCGTCTTATTATAGCAGACATATTGGACGGAAATTGATTTGAACCTTTGATTAGCACTTGTCTTTGTGGGAATAGACCAATGATGTATCTATGCAGGATACGCTCGGGCGAACACGCACACACACCACACACACACACACACACACACACACACACACACACACACACACACACACACACACACACACACACACACACACACACACACACACACACACACACACACACACACACACACACACACACACACACAACGCACGCACACACACACACACAACACACACACACACACACACACACACACACACACACACACCACACACACACACACACACACACACACACACATTTGCATGATGTGATGAAGAGACTTTCGCATGAGCCCAGAAGGAACGTGAAGGCTCTCCACGAGTTGGAACAATTATCTGTTTCTCGGCTTCTTCATGTGTTTGTTTGTTTTGAACAAGCATTATCTTCTGTTGATATGGAAATTAATTCAAATTGAACATTATTACTTGGATTATCGTCTCTCGAGAACTAAATTTTTCGGAATATAAGATTTTGATTAATATGATTATTTGATTTTAGTTTTTTATTGTTGTTTTCTTGTTTGTTTCTTTGTTTGTTTTTTCCCCAGTCATTGTGTCTGTGGTGTGTTCTCAATCTGCTCTCTGCTACATCGCACGTGTTTCATGTGTAATAACTTTGCTGGAAATTCTGCTGATTGGTTTCGATATCATCAAGGGCATGGTTTTGTTGAGATGGGCTCCTCAAAAGGCTGTGTGCGTGTGTGTTTGTGTGTGTTGGGTGTGTGTGTGTGTTGTGTGTGTGTGTGTGTGTGTGTGTGTGTGTTGTGTTGTGTTGTGTGTGTGTTGTGTGTGTGTGTGTGTGTGTGTGTGTGTGTTGTGAAGTGGTGTGTGTAGTGTGTATGTGTGGTGTGTGTGATGTGTGTGTGTGTGTGTTGTGTGTGTAGTGTTGTGTGTGATGTGTGTGTGTGTGTGGTGTGTGTGTGTGTGTGTGTGTGGTGTGTGTGTGTGTGTGTGTGTGTGTGTGTGTGTGTGTGTGTGTGTGTGTGTGTGTGTGTGTGTGTGTGTGTGTGTGTGTGTGTGTGTGTGTGTGTGTGTGGTGTGTGTGGTGTGTGTGTGTGTGTGTGTGTGTGTGTGTGTGTGCGCCTTTGAAACATACGTATTTGTGGATGTTTAGCGCTCTTGCTTTGATTTGTGTATTAGATAACCTTTACTCTTGTCTCTGTTCATGCTAGCTTCACCAAAGAACGCATGCTTTCATCTGTCCATCCCTCCCCCTCTTGTTTGTGGATTTTGCTTGCATATTTGCACTGTCCTATATTGTCTCAAATGTATATCTAGTAAAAAAGATACACATTTATGACCACATAGGCCTCTGCAACTATGCAAGAAAAAGGAAAAAAGTAGAGTGTGAGGAAGGAAAGATTCTTGGTGAGGCTAGCATGGACAGAGGTAAAAGTAAACCTTATCTAATACACAATCAAAGCAGAAGAGCTTGCAACCTGGTTTTTCTCCCTCCCTTTCCCGCTGCCCCCCCCCCCCCCCCCCCCTCTCCCCCTACTCCCGCCCCCGCGCCACCACTCCCGTCCCGTCAAAAGAAATGAAAAGAGCAGACGACGTCATCTGTGATAGCTATCGGTGACAGCGGCTTGTGTGGGGTTTGTTCAAGTTCCTGGCAAATCTTGTGCATGATTATTTTCAAGACTTTGACTGTTGCAACAACATTAACTTTCTGCTTGATGG
>CM031608.1:66140888-66145888 GCA_018398815.1 Conus ventricosus
GAATAATGCAATCTACAGCTAAATTTGCCTTGACATTAATATATATGGTGACTTATTCCTGGACCCTGTGAATTGACGAAGAAGTGGTAAATTGTTTCAAGTCCACTTGTTATAATATTAGGTACTGTTCGGCGGAGTCTGCGGCTTTATAACTACATGTAAAGTTTTTTTGGCTGGACAAAAACAATGTTATGAGATCATGAACTGAGTAGGCGTCTGTCTTGATGCTGCGTTTTATCATGTGTATTGTTGAGACAGTGCCAGCTTTTTTTCCCTACTGGATGCAACACTTCGTCACAAGTATAGCTAAACATCATGATTTTCTAAATTAGGTGTTACTCTTTACTACAAGTGCTTTTAAACTAGCGTTGCTTTCATGGCTGTGTAACACAATCGCTATCACAGGTATTGTTGAATTAGCTTGGTCTTCTGACTCTCTGTCTCTGCCCCCCCCCCCCCCCCCTCTCTCTCTCTCTCTCTCTCTCTCTCCTCTCTCTCTCTCTCTTTTCTCTCTCTCTCTCTCCTCTCCCTATGTGTTATGTGTGTGTGTGTGTGTGTGTGTGTGTGTGTGTGTGTGTGTGTGTGTGTGTGTGTGTGTGTGTGTGTGTGTGTGCGTGTGTGTGTGTGTGTGTGTGTATGTGTGTGTGTGTGTGTGTGTGTTTGTTTGTTTGTTTGTCTGTGCATCTCATCTATTTCTTTTGAGCTCAAAGCACAGCTCTTTACATAAGTTGTTTTACGGCAGTTCTGTAGTCTCGGATTGATCCAGAACCATCCCTAGATTTTTCCACAGAGGAAGAGAAATATGTCAGCACATAACACGATCTTTCTAAGGTAATATTTGGGTTTCCGACTTTTGAAGCTGATTTTGATTTTGCACTTATAAGCTCGTTGTACACACATGTCCTTCATTTTCAATGTAATCGCATTCATCCAGTCTGCAACTGCCTTCGTTTCATTAATGTAGGAACAATGTTAAGGGTGGAGGGCAGAAAGACTGTATGCCGTATCAGCCACTGTGGCGCTGTGGATAGCGTATCAGATGTGCAGACTTGAAGCGTGTGGGTTCAATCCCAATGAGAAACACATATTTGTGAGTTTTTTTTTCTGCCATTGAAAATATACCTACAGTTGAGTATACTACTCTCTATTTTACCCCCTTTGTTTCTTTATATAAGTTAACTGAATGTCACTGGCGAGACTGGCATTCAAAAATTGCCGAAGACGTGTAAAGCTTGATAAATCTGTTATATTGGATCCAAATTATTTCCCAGTGCAAACTATCAGGCATCTTAAGCGAATATTGACCCAGTTCATACCCGGCATTCATGAACTGAACAGGCATTTCTATTACTAAAGGCGGGTTGCCGAAAGCGATTTATGATGTCTTCTTTGTAACTATGTCATTGACGGTGAAATACATTGTAATCACGTGTCCATGCTTTTATCAACTTTTAGAGCAACGCATACCTACTAAAATACTTGTAACCCACGCATTTTTAATTTGACCATGAATCTTACATCGAACGTAATACATAATAAAGTAGTGTACGATTTATTTGTATAGGTATTTAAAATTAGAAATACACCTGTAAAGCAGAACAAAAATATTAGTTCGATATTTTGTGTGAGAAATAAATTGAAATGGTCACATTGTGTCATGTTTTATCCGCTTCAAATGTGGCCAAAACCTTCTCAAGAAACATTTGCATTCATAATTGTATTCTCACACACACACACACACACACACACACACACACACACACACACACACACACACACACACACACACACACACACACACACACACACACACACACACACACACACACACACACACACAACACACACACACACACACACACACAACACACACACACACACACTGCAAGCTATCTTTCGTGAAGAGTTGATTAACTGATGATTGTGTCCTTTTCATTCACTTACAATACTGTCAGTTACGTCATAACCATTGTTCTCTTTCTTCTCTGTATCTGAAGCACGTACGTTTGTCCCCGTTTTACAATGTGTGTCCCACAGGAATCTTCTTTGTAGGCTACCTCTAGAAACCGAAATGAAATTGAATACATTTCTTCCTTACTTGTTTTGTTTTTCCTTTTCACTTATGACACTGGATAAGAAGAAGGAGAAGGAAGGCTTCCTTTTACATATTTCATTTTCTGCTCACTTTTGTTACGTTAGAAAATTCCACCCTTTTTTTTCCCCACTAGCTTGAAAGTTTGTCATTTTTCCATCATTTCGTGTATGCATAAAGTTTGCGCTTACAATCATACATACCCACACTCACCCACCACCAACCCCCACACGCACATACAGAGAGAGAGAGAGAGAGAGAAGGAGAGAGAGAGAGAGAGAGAGAGAGAGAGAGAGAGAGAGAGAGAGCGAGAGAGAGAAGAGAGAGAGAGAGAGAGAGAGAGAGGAGAGAGAGAGAGAGAGAGAGAGAGAGAGAGAGGAGAGAGAAGACTTGCGTTTAGATGACAGGGGAGGAAATGTATAAGAAGAAGGTGATGAAAAGCGGAATCTGTGTACAACAAAAGTGAAGAAAGCCTCGCAGACAGACAACATGGTTCCGTGATGTGTGAGACTTTCGCCCTTCGTTGACAGCGCCAAAGGTCAACATGTCTGACCTTCGGTCCTGACGAATTGCCCTATCTACTGTTCAATTTGCCTTGGCATTAATCTATATGGGAACTTATTCTTGGACTCTGGAAATTGAAGAAGTGCTAAATTGTCTCAGAACTACTTGTTACAAATATTAGGTGTGTTCAGCGAAGACCGCGTCTGACAACTTAATATAAAGTTTGGGCTTGGACCCAGCAAGGATATGAGATTATGAATTGTCTTGTCGCATGATTTAAAAATACTGCGTTTTACCACCAGGATGGTTGGACTAGCAGTCACCATTTTCGCCGCTGGATGCGACAGCATACTGCCTGTGTAGCTCGAACATCATGTATTTTTCTCCTCTGCAATCTATTTATGTGTGTGTTGTAAAACCAGTGTTGCCTTTCGATGCTGGATGTTACATTTTGCTACTACGTGTTCTTTTAAACAGATTGATCCCCGACCCCCCCCCCCTCCCCCTCCTCCTCCTCCCCCCTTCTGGCCGTGTCTCTCCGCCTCTACCTTTGCTCTCTGTCTCTGTTTCTCTGCCTCTCTGCTTCTCTGCATCTGTCTGTCTATCCGTCTGTCCGTCTGTCCGTCTGTCTGTGTCTGTGTCTTTGTCTGTGTGTCTGTGTGTCTGTCTGTCTGTCTGTCTCTCTCTCTCTCTGTCTCTCTCTGTCTCTCTCTGTCTCTGTCTCTGTCTCTCTCTGTCTCTGTCTCTCTCTCTCTCTCTCTCTCTCTCCTCCTCTCTCTCTCTCTCTCTCTCTCTCTCTCATGTAGTCCCTACTCAGAGCGAGGACCGGAGGTAAAAAAGCGCAATAGCGCTTATCTATGTTCCTCGTAAAAATAGAATGTTTATCTTCTCTCTTCTCTCTCTCTCTCTCTCTCTCTCTCTCTCTCTTCTCTCTCTCTCTCTCTCTCTCTCTCTCTCTCTCTCTCTCTGCCCTCCCTTTCTCTGTTTTCTGTCTGTCTGTCTGCCTCTATGTCTGTCTGTCTGTCTGTCTGTCTGTCTGTCTGTCTGTCTTCTGTCTCCTCTCTCTCTCTTCTCTCTCTCTCTCTCTCTCTCTTCTCTCTATCTCTCTCTCTCTCTCTCCTCTCTCTCTCTCTCTCCCCTGTACCAGCAGGTCAGTATAACTTTTCTTTGCTGGATGCCACATATTACTACACGCATTGTTGAAACAGCTTTGTCTTGTTTTCATTACAATCTAACTGGAGTCTTCATTTTACATTATCGTGCTTGCTGAATACTATACTTAGCCTCAAACTCTGTTAACATCTGGTGCTGTCATTCATGACGTGTGTCACACAGCCGACGTTACCTCCCTGCAGACCGTACGGTACATTTTACTGCGAGCATTCTGAAGCCAACACTGCTGTTCTCTACACGATGCTGCACAGTTTGCATCTTAAGTTCAACATGAAATACAACACTTCAGTTTACTAGGGGCATTGTTGGGTCGGCATTATCTCATTTCATACAAGAAAACGTGTTGCTACGTGCATCATGAATTCAGCATTACCGTTATCCACCAAATGCTTAAGTTTACTACATGCATTTTTTTACGTCAGCGTCATCATAACTCAACCGATGATAATTAACGTTGCTACATTTATTATCAATTCAGTATTTTCGTCACTTACTTAATGCTACATTTGATTATGTGTGTTGTAAATATAGAATTGTCCTTATATACGCGATACTTCGTTTTCGCTATGATAGTTGTTAATTCAGCATACATGTATTTCCATGCTACCATACTTTACTACGTGCATTGTAAATCCAGTGTTGTCTTTATCTACACCGGGCTGCGTACTCCTGGGATTAGTGCTAATTCAGCGTCACGTTTACCTAGCTGATGCTGTCTTTTACTGTGTGTAATGTTTAGTGAGCATAACCCGTGCCCTACCACAGCGTCACTTAGCGTTCCATGTGACGTTTAAGTGTAAGTCGGCTAGTTCTTACATTCCTGAGTGCTACGCCGATGGTGTCCCTTTTCGACCAGCTGGTATCCTTTGCTATGATTTACTTTTCTTCCTCTCTCGTTGTGCAATATTACAGTACATTATGTTCATATACCTATGCAAAATAGACCCCCCCCCCGTCATCATTACTATTCGATCTCCAACCTCATGTACCCTCTTCATATGAACCCCCATACACATAATCACACAAAAAGTCTACTTCACCGAGAAATAATTAGATTACACACAGACACACAGACACACAGACACACAGACACACAGACACACACACACACACACACACACACACACACACACACACACACACACACACTCACACACACACCACGCACACACACACACACACACACACACAAGCACGCTCGTGCATACACACATCACATCACATCTCGAAA
>CM031608.1:66158388-66165888 GCA_018398815.1 Conus ventricosus
CACACACACACACACATGCCTAAGCGAAGGATTCTTTCTTAATACACAGCGGAGGGAGGGGGGGGGGGAGAATTAAGGGGACAGGGACAAAACGACGGAAGAAACCTAGCAAGAAAATGGGGTTAGAAACAGCATTCGGGAAATGGGTGGAATCTTGTGGAGTGACAGAAAGGAGGACATGTGTGGGAGAGGAGCGGAGCGAAAGAGCAGACTTTCAGTGAAGGGAGACAAGGAGGGCACCAGCGTATTGGGATCAAAGAAAGACATCTGGAGGAAAAAAACAAAAGCAACAAAAACATCAGAACTTGAAAACAAAGAACACAGAGAAGGAAAAAAAAATCAAAAGCAAACAAAGAAGAAGAAAAAAAAGACAACAACGAATAAAAACGCATCCCGTGAGAAGCGAGACATGTGGCAATGGATGACAAACCTGATTAAGGAGCACGAGCCTGCATCTTAGTGGGTCATCTTACTTTTTTTTTTACCGGGGTTCACCTGATCAGGCAGATCGTCTGGAATCCCTCCTTCATAATTGCATTCTCTGCTGGCGTTGCCATTTTGCTACTTGCAATTATGTCAAAATATAAATAAACAGACAAAAGCAAGGTGCAAAGTAAAGTGTATTGAAAACACCATCCGAAACAGACTATCAAATTGAATTGCCGACAGACAGCCTTCTTTCAGCGTTACAAATAATCAATGTTCAAAAATGCACGAAACAATACTCCCAAGATAGCAGCCAGTGCATAGGCTTCCTTTCTTGCTGCAGTGGTCTTAAATCGCTAGAGTAGTATCGATTAGAACTCGTGTTAATGAATTGTTCAGAATGGTAATGCAAAAAGATGCTTACTTTGTATACGGCGAATGATAAAAAATGAAAAGAAAAGAAACAAATAAGGAAAATTGGGGGGAAGTGGATTGACAAGAAGCACGCAGTCAATGAATGGAATCGTGTGGAGTGAAAGACGGAAGGACATATAAGAATAGGAAGTGGGAGGGAAAGGGGAGACTTCAAAGAAGGTAAAAAAAAAAAAAAAGCAGAGGGGCGGCTTTGCACTAGGATCAAAGAAGAAGAATCTTGACGAAAACAAAATTCAGACAAAATTACTGAGGGCAAGACCAGAAAAGGAAATCTAGAAGACATTAAAGAAAAGCGAGGTGAAAAAGAAAATAGCAAATGCAAACAAAGAGCAAGCAAACAAGCAAACAAAGATCCCGCGAGAGGCGAGACATGTGGCAATGAATGACACACCTGATTAAGGAGCCCACGTTTGAATGGCTCGTTCTTTTATTCCATCCAAAAACATCTTCTTCATTTGTTCGTTGAATTATCCATTTCTTTACCGTTTTGTGTGAGATCGTAGGAGTCTGCTGCAGCTATGTAATCTATTTTACCTGTGAGTAAGACTCTCGTGTTCTCCTGACCAGGCAGACAAAACTACAATCCCTCCTTGAGATTTGCATCATCTGTTTGTCCTGGTATATTCTCGGTTGCATTTATGCCAAAATAAAAATAAACACAAAAGGCAAGGTGCAAAGTAATGTCTATTTACAATACAACCCAAACACACAAGTATATTGACCACAGTCTTCTTTGAGCGTCACAAATAAGGAACATCCAAAATGCAAACGACGACACTCTCTAGATTATAATCGGCTTGAAGTTTTTCTTACTAGTTGCAGATGTCTGAAATCGTTGGAATGATATCGATTTGAACTGGTGTTAATAAACATGTTCAAAATAGTCTACACATTATCTTGTGGAAGAGGACGGTGAAAGATTTATAAAAAAAAAAAAAGAAAGAGGGAAAGTTTGAAAGAAAATGGAGTTACAAAGAGCACGCAGGGATTAGAGAGAAGCTTGTAGAGTGATGAACGGAACATATATGGCACGGGGTGGGGTGGATGGATGGAGGGTGGGGGGGGGGATGTGGGACGGAAAGGGTTAACTTGCAGAAAAAGAAAGCAAGGGGTGCAGTCGTGAAGTGGGATCACAGAAAGGAATCTGCAATGGGGGAATCAGGTGAAGTGAACGGGGGCAAAACAACAACAACAACAACAACAAAAAACCCAAGTGCACAGAAAACAAGCAAGCAAGCAAACAAACAAAAATAATAAAGAAGAAACAAAGAAAGAAACAGAGATCAAACAAAGAAAGAAACAGAGATGAAACAAAGAAAGAAACAGAGATCAAACAAAGAAAGAAACAGAGATGAAACAAAGAAAGAAACAGAGATCAAACAAAGAAAGAAACAGAGATCAAACAAAGAAAGAAACAGAGATCAAACAAAGAAAGAAACAGAGATCAAACAAAGAAAGAAACAGAGATCCTACGAGAAGCAAGACATATGGCAACAGATGACAAACCAGATTAGGGAGCATACGGTTTTGCATCCTATTGGATCACATTTTTCAACCTTTTTTTCATTCTGTCTTTCGGTCTTTCCTTCTCTGTCTCTCCTTCTGATGGTTTTGCGTTAGATACAGAGAATCTGTTGCAGCTGTGATGTCTACTTTGGTTGTGGATTTCTGGTGTTCACCCGATTGGCCAGATCGATTCACAAATCCCTCCTCCAGAAATTCCGTCGTTTTGTTTGCTCTGCTATTTTTCTTGTTGCAGTTATGCTCAAATACGCACAAGCGTACAGAATAGGTGCAAAATAAAGTTTTCTCTAAAATACAATCCGAAAAGATAATCAAATTGCCCACAGATAGCTTTTTTTTCAGCGTTACTAACAATGAGCATCCTAAATGCAAAAAAAGAATACTTTGAACATCAAAATGAGCAAGGTCTCCCTACTTGTCAAAATTGTCTTAAATCATTAGAGCAATATCGATTTGAACACGTGTCAATGAATGCGTTCAAAACAGCATTGCAAACGATTCTTTCTTTGAATATAGCAGAAGCCAACATATAATGAATACGGGAATTTTGAAAGGAAATGGAGTTACAAGACGCACGTGTTGAACGGATCCAATCTCAAGGAGTGATGGATGGAAAGATATGAACGGGAAGGCAGAAGGGGGAAAGAGCAGGCCTGCAGGACAGAGAACCAAACAGGGAACAGTGGATTGAGATCAGAGAAAATGATCGCGAAAAAATAAGAAATCAGAAAAAAAGACAAATAAAAACAAGAACACAGAAATGAAGTACAAACAAGCTAATAATCTTTGTTCCTGAGAGAAGTGAGACACGTGGCAATGGATGACAAACCTGATGAAGGAGTACACGCCTTTGTCGTAACGGTGTCAGACAATGAGAGAGTGCTGCAGCTGGGTTATCTAATTCGGTTGTGAGAAACACTCTTGTGTTCACCTGATTGAGCAGATCAAACTCGAATTCCTCTATACAATTGCATTCTGTGCTTGTCCCGCTAATCCCTCGTGTGCAGTGACGAAGTAATACAAACAGACCAAACCAAAGTGCAAGGTAACATTTACTTAAAACACAATCCAGGATGAAAAGGTATACTGTCGACAGATAGTTTTCTTCAAGTGTTACAAACAAAGAACATCCTTAATGTACGAAATAATCCTTAACCGATTATTGCTGGCATGATGCTTTCCTTATTTCGTGCAGATGTTTTAATCGCTGAGTAATATGGAATTGAACTCATGTCGATAAATAAGTTACAAATAACGATGGTAGTCTGGTCTATACATCGTTTGAAACTAATTTGCAGGGACTAAATGTATGTCATGGATTGTTGCTTGTCAAAATCTTAGTTTAATTTCTGCAACCCCATTTTTTTTTAAACATAAACTGTGAAGAAAGTCTGAGGACATTCTAAAGAGATTATGCGTCGAAAATCTTTCCTCATAATCAAATAAAACAAACTGCAATGAAATGTAGAATGTAGCTACTCATGAGGCAAAATACAGCGTGATGCAAAATACAGCCCTGCCGTTGTTTCTCTCTATCAATTAAATGTTTTGCACCCAAATGAAAACACGCAACGGTTCGATTCCCAATTGACAGTCGAATCACTTTGGAAAATATATATTAAGATTTTGACCCCCCCCCCCCCCCCCCCCCCTTTCCCCCTTTAATGAGATCGAACCGATTGCACACCAAAAATCGGATAGGCAGCAATTACCGTCCCGAGTTTAAAGACTAGTTAGATAACTATTATTTCTTTCTTTTTGTACTCCCAGTTCATATAGAACAGGGAGTACTTTAGAATGGGAACGAAGAAATGCTGTCTGTCGTTCTGTCTGTCTGTCTGTGTGTCCGTGGTCAAAATTTGTTCCACTCGCTCCAGACAAAACTACTGGGCCGATCTTTCTGAAAATGTGTAGGTATGTTCATTGTGGCCACGGATGATGCCCGAAGTTTTAATTTACCGGTATAGCCACTACTAACGGCTGTAATGGCCTATAACGGTTTTTCTTCTTTATGAAATATCTCAGAAAGTACTTGGCGAATTTATAAGCGGTTTGGATGATCTCGTGACAAATTGGAGTCTCTGTACATATGTAAGTGATGTAATGCTGAAAATGGATTAAACAACCGTTCAAAACCGTTATTCTGCCGTTATTTCTTTTATATATATATATATATATATATATATATATATATATATATATATATATATATATATATATATATATATAATATATATATAATATATATATATATATATATATATATATATATATATATATATATATTATATAAAAGAAATAACGGCAGAACCGTTATTCTTGACATATTGTCCGATTAAGATGAAATTTGGTATGTACACAGGCTTTAGCCCAGTGAGGACTAAAATACCGGTTTCAAAAGTGTATATCGGTTATATAACCATTATACCGTCATTCTGCCGATATTTTTATATATTGGTGGGTTTTAATGAAATTTTGTATATAGAAAGGTTATCACACACAAATGACACTTCCGTGTAGTGTTTCAAAATCTGACCATTAAAAACCGTTATTGTTGACATATTGTCCGATTTGGATGAAATTTGGTATGTACACAGGCTTTAGCCCAGTGAGGACTAGAATACCAGTTTCAAAAGTGTACATCAGTTAAGTAATCGTTAAAACCATTATTTTGCCTTTATTTCTTATCTCACAAAGCACTTGGCCGATTAATAAGCGGTTTGGAAAACTGGGAGTACGTTTATATGCTTCGCATCTTGTTTTTTAAGTGCCGGTTTTGCAATTTCCTGGTCCATTTCATGGGCGGAACTGGGAGGATGCGGTAGACACTCCTCTTGTGGGTGGGTCAATGGAGCCACCCTGCACAATGCCCAGCCTTGCAACGAGACCGATTCACAGAACCTCCCATGTGATTTTTCAAGTCATTGAAAAACGAAGTTAACAACGGTCAGCCATGGTTTATCGGAATGGCACGATCTCTCTCTCTCTCTCTCTCTCTCTCTCTCTCTCTCTCTCTCTCTCTCTCTCTCTCTCTCTCTCTCTCTCTCTCTCTGTGAGCCTGTGGTTTTGTATGTTTGCATGTGCGTGTGCTTGCGGGCGCGCGCGCGCTCATGTGTGTATGAGTATATATATATATATATAATATATATATATATATATATATATATATATATATATATATATATAATATATATATATATATATATATATATATATATATATAATATATATATATATATATATATATATATATATATATATATATATATATATATATATATATATATATATATATATATATATATATATATATATATAAGGCAATGGTAGTAAATACCAGCAGAGATTTTTGAAAAATGCTCAACCGGACTGGGAGCAACATTTGTTAAAAGGCAAGGCTTGAAACTATCTACAACGTTGTTTCATGCGGATGCAATCGTCAGGATGTGGTGGGTCTGTGCTGCCGGTGTTTTATAACTGCTTGTGTTGTCTGTCATCACGTGCTGTCTGTGTTTTTCGTGTGTTTCTGGTTCTTGTTCACTGATAGGAATTTTCACTTGTGCCTGCAGTTGTTAACCATTTCTATCCTAGTATTTAAAGTTGCCAGTTGTGGTTTGCATAGTATTATGTACTTTTCTGTTGAGCATAGGTTACATCTTTTTGAAATGTTGTTGTATGGTGCTGCTCTTTCTATGATTTTCCCAGGATATATTGTAGTCTATCTTTTTCTCTTTGAGCTTCCAGATGTATTTACTCAATTCTGTTTGGTTTTGTATCTTTCTTTGTTAAATGACTGTTTGTGGTTTGCATATCTAGTTTTAAATTGGTTTTTCAGTGATACCTATATATGTTTCTTCTGCGTTCTCTGATGTTACAGTGGCTTGGTACACAATGCTGTTGTAGAGGCATTTGTTGCTCAGAGGGCACTGTTCTTTCTTGATACAGTTGCAGGATTTCCTTTCATCACCCTCGTTTTTCTCTGTACTGCTTTTCATTTTGTTGGTTGAATCAAATGATGTTTTTAAGGTTGGGCATACATGAGTATGATAATTTGATGCTGTTTTTTGTTGAATATCTTGGATAATTTGTGATCTTTTGGGAATGATGATGTTAGGATTCTAAAGAATTCTTTCCCCAATTTGTTTTTACTCTTCCGTCATATTTTACACAGTACCATATGATCTTTCTTTTCCTGTTTCTTCTTGTGTCTGCTCATGTCATTATCTGGGTCATATTGTAGTTTGTAGTTGTAATCTTTCTTTTCCTGTTCTTCTTGTGTCTGCTCATGTCATTATCTGGGTCATATTGTAGTTTGTAGTTGTAGCCACTTTTGTGTAACGCTTCTTGATATTCAGCTGCAGCGTTATTGAATGCTGTTTCATTGCATGACAGGTTAGATAATCTCTTATTTATGCCTCTGGGTATTGTTTTTAATATGGAAGGTGGATGGTTACTTTTGATATTACATAGACAGGTGTATCATTTGGTTTTTTGTATGGTTTATATATGTGCTGGTTGAGGTCTAACATTGTATCTAGGTAGTTCACTATCTTTTTATTTGCTTCTATTGTGATTTTTAGATTTTGATTTTGGAAGATTTTACACAGTTCTTTTTTTCTTATTTTCAATGTTCTAGGGTTGTCCTTTAGCGCAGCGAGGCCGTCATCCCTGTACAGTCCGACTTGTTTTCCAAGTGTTTTTTTTTTAATGTTAGATAGTATGAATAGTCCGACAAGTTCGCAAGTTTCGGCGCCATCATACGATCCATTGTGACATCAAAAGTTGAATTCTTGTTTGCGCTCTTGGTCCAGATTTCATTTTGCTGTGTAGTAGAGTTTTCTTTGTATGGAAAATGATTTCCATTTCTGACCCTGATATTTCAATGTATTTGTTGGCAAATTTTATAGCTTTGGTGAGTAGATCTTCATCTATAGATGTGTAGAAGTCTTCTATATCAAATGTTATAAAAACTGTATTTTCTTGCTTGTTGAGTTTCTTGAACCATTGTATGGCTTCGTATGTGTTTTTCCAGAGGTTGAGTTCAGTGTTCTCTCTTATGTTTTTTATGGCTTTTTCTAAGATTTTTTTGCTGATTTTTCCTAATTCAGATTTGAT
>CM031608.1:66167485-66184495 GCA_018398815.1 Conus ventricosus
GGGATGTATTTTTTTTAAAAGGGGGTTAAGAACTGCTTAATGGAGACTCACCATTTTATAAAAGTGTTAGTCTGGGTCACAGCAAGTCAAGGTTCAGTTGCTATATTTAAAAATTGTAGTGCGGCCCAACAAATATTTTCATCTTTAGTATATTATAACGGCTCATTTTTATTTCGTTTAAAAAATGTTTTAACAATAACAACTCAAGACAGTCCTCGTTTTTAAAACATGCTTTTGAGAACGATTGCGGAAACCCAAAAGGGTCGCGCTCCATGAAATATTCTAAAAAGTCGAAATGGTTTAAATAACTGAACCCAAAAGGGGAAAATAAATTAAAAAAATATAAAAGGGGAACGACGAAGCGCCAGTTAACATACCTGATGGTTTTTACGGGTTTGCTCTAAAAGAAGCAATGAGAAACTTAACATTACACTCAAACTTAACAATGAAAATCTAAAACAATATTAACATTCAAACAAGCACAAGTTACAAATTTGATAAAAAGCTAGCTAAAAAGTAGGCTTTGCAACGACAGTCAGGACGCTAAAAGATTTATGTACATCAAACAAAACACTTAGAAGAGAAACCGCATCTTAAATTTACATTCATTACTCTTTGTTCATTTGGATGAGCTAAGCACTGATGAAAATTTATATGAGGAAGGCCCTCAACTGTTTAAGAGCTCTTCCATCGGGGAAAAGCTGCTTTTTTTGCGATTATGAAATTATAACAATTCCCTAATTTACAGTTTAAAAGATTAGTTTGTGGGAGGGTCGGATCTTTTTAATATAAAAATTGCAGACAAAACAGGGAAAGTCGTGAAATGTGATAACCTACACATTGTTTTGGAAATAAAATAATAAACTGTACTAAAAAAGTCGCGGGCCAGAAGAACTGGAGTTACATAAGCACCTGTAAGGTGTAAAACCTTAGAATTAAAAGACCTTGCAGACGTTGCGGACTTTGAACAGAAACGGTGAGATAGGCACTTTGATGGTTTGAGTACACTAAAGATGGTGATTTAAACGCAAAGAGGTTGGCGACAGCAAAAATTTCCTAAACTAGAACAACTGCGCAATCTAGAAGCAAATAATTTTGGGCCAAAGATGAATATAAAATAGTCAAAAACCGACCTCAAATGGCACTTAGAACCAATTTAGAATGGGAAATAAAATTTGAATTCATAAGCCCATTTACATTTTTAGCCGCAAAAAAGTTTCAGAAAAGCATTCAACTCTGGCCCTTTACATGTAAGCCCTTATGCCAGATGACAATAGTCGGAAAGAGATTGAAATAACGCCGTTGGGAATAAACAGTACATCCCCACAGAAAGAAACGGGTTTTAAAAGATGCTTCTAAAAAATTTAAAATTTCCCATTCCGCAAATGAAATTGGGAGACACGTTCACAAGATATTTGAAATTTCTGTCTTAAAAGATGTGAAGAGGAAATGGGGCTGTGCGTCATGACGTCCTTCTAAAAGGAATTCTAAATTGGGCTGGCAAAACTTAGACGTTGAAAAACTTAAAGTTACCGTCGTCGTTCTTAACAATGGTGAGGATATTAAGGTCATAACAACAAGCAACAAAATCAAAAATTTAGTCTAAATAGAAACAATTTTACAGAAACAAAATTGGATTAATCTTACACATTTAGACCTTATAGGATTTTATTATACGAACAAGTTTTAACAGAGAGCATGAAAAAAAACAAAAACTGGTTTAATTAAGTCCTTTATAAAACTATGGAGCAGTTAAACTTTGACAAAAACCCCTCATTGTTCATTAATTTGTGGACAAACGGTTGGGGAAAAACAATATTTATCCTCGACCTGTTACAAACAGTTTATCGTTATAATTTTGATCATATTGTGGTTTTCTGTCCAACACTTAAATGGAACAAAGCATATCACGATAGAAGTTTTATATGGACAGATGATAACATATTTTTAGTTAATCCTAGCATAAACTGTGTGAGTGTTTAGAACACTTTTATAGACTTTTGAAGGAACGCAGACACTATTTATTAAGATGACTGTTGGGCAGAAAGAGACATAGTTTAAAAAAAGAAATACTTGTAAAAACTGGCTTTCAGTGGAAGACATGCTGGAATAATGTGGGGGATTTTATGTCAAAAATATAACTGGGTTTTAAAAGACTTTAGAGAACAGTTAAAGACTGTAGTTTTATTTCACATGAAAGACAGAAAACCATTTGAATGTATGCGTGAAAATGATGTTATTGAAAAGACCAGGAAAAAAAACGGGATTAAAAAAAAACTAAAATCTGAAAAGTTTAGTAAATTAGTATTGAAAACAGATAATCCAACACAGTATGTTTGTTTGTAGATAATCGTTATTTTTTTGGTTATTGAAGTCTTACTTGTCAGAGAACAGGAAATTTCGGCTTCTAGGGCACTTTCCCCCCGAAAACTGGTTGAGGGCGAAAAGTGAGCCAGAAGCGGCATATTACTGTTCTCTCTCCTCTTTTTAAATTGATTTATATATAAAAAAATAATAATATAAATATATAATAAAAATAATAAGTGCATTTCTTGCGCCTAATCTTTAAAAAACCCTAAGCGCTTACAATAAAGAATAAAGAATAAATAAATCAAAAGAAGCAACCAATATGATAAACAACAAAAGGGAAACTTCCAAACACACACACACACACATTTCTACATGCTTAAGCTGAGCACACAAACACACACACACACACACACCACACACACACACACACACACACACACACACCACACAACACAACAACACACACCACACACACACACACACACACACACACACACACACACACGCAGGCAACCACACAAAACACACACACACACCACACGCACACACGCCAGGTGTAAGGGTACATCTCTTTCGACAGAAGGAGGGAAGGGTCATGACTGGAAGAGGTAATCTTAAGAGAAGACTTAAAGGAAGAGAGGGAAGTCGCAGAGCGGAGAGATAAAGGAAGGTTATTCCCAAAAACAGGGGGCCTGGAAAGAGAACGAACGTTCACCGGGGTCCTAGTGCGGAAGCGAGGAATTTGAGAAGAGAATGTCAGAGGAAGAACGTACTGTCAAGAGAGAGAGAGAGAGAGATATAAAATAAAATATATATATATATATAAAATATAAAATATATATATAAATAAAAATATATAATACATCAGTAAAATTTAAAATGCCTAAAACAATTTTTTTAAATGCCCAACCCCTTGGGAGCAACATAAGTTAAAACAAGTTAAAAGAGAATCTTAAAACTATCTACAAATTTGTTTCAAGCGTGTTGCGCTGTCATCAGGATCATCACCTTGGGAGCAACATTTTTAAAAATCATACTCCTTTTAATATTTGATTTTAACAATTATATATATATATATATATATATAAATATATATATAAATATATATAATATATAAATATATATATATGTGTGTGTGTGTGTGGGGTGGTGTGTGTGTGTGTGGTGTGTGTGTGTGTGTGTTTTGGGGTGTGTGTGTGTGTGGGGTGTGTAAAAGATCCAAGGGAAAGCAAAAAAAGATGGGCAGTTAACATACAAAGGGATGGCACCAAAAACCCTTTTTGGTATTCTCCGCTTTGTCAATGTGGGATGAACGTTTTTGAGACTGAAGTTACATTACACTGTTAAGAATCATAATAAATAATTGCTTTTCGTACCTGTTAATCCCATAAAACCCTAATTAAACACACGCAGTTCCTGGCAGGTTTGGCTGTTCATTTAAATTTATAGGGGGAGAACTTTAGAAGAAACACACACACACACGCACACAACACACACACCAAAACACACAACAACCACACACCACAACACACACACACACACACACACACACACATCACACACACACACACACACACACACCACCCACACACACGCAAAGCACGCACGCACGCACGCACGCACGCACGCACACACACACACACACACACACACACACGCACGCACGCACGCACGCACGCACACACACACACACGCACGCACGCACGCACGCACGCACACACACCATCTTTGTGTGATGTGTTTTCAGATTTAAAGTTTTCTTCAGTGTTGTTGTTTCTTTCTTTAATTTTAGTCCAGTTAAGTTTTTTACTTTAAGATTGTCTGCAGGTGTGTTGTAGGGATGTTTTAGAGGGACATTTACATGCACAGAGATGACCATATTACGTATGCACATGCATAGTCAGATAGATTAATGCATCTCTCTCTCTCTCTCATCTCTCTCATCTCTCTCTCTCTCTCTCTGTCTCTGTCTCTCTCTCTCTCTCTCTCTCTCTCTCTCTCTCTCTCTCTCCTCTCTCACTCTCTCCTTCTCTCTGTCTCTCTGTCTCTCTCTGTCTCTCTCTCTCTCGCTCGTAAACAGAAACTGAAGGGTACAGAAGTATTTGTTAATGAAGATTTTTTCCTTTCGGGTAAGAGAAATAAGAAAGAAACTTATCCACACTTTAAGTCCGCTCGGCACAAGGAAAGAAAGTGTCAATGGTATATGACCATCTTGTAATTGACAGTAAAAAGTTTGGTGTGGATGTCTCCACGTGCTGACACATTAACTGGGGCAGTGAACGATTCTGGTTTGAAGCAGGTAGGCCTATGTGTTGAAATCCCGTGCAGTTTGTCACTGACATCGGTGTGGACGCAATGGGTCAGATGTTAATAACACACGATCGGTAATGTGTCAACTGTGGAAAAGCTGGATTGGACTGTTGGCGGTCATGTTTCGTGCAATATGTCTTCCATGGTACATAGCTATGTTATGCCATCTACTGTAAACACTGGTGTGAGTGAAACTCAACACAGTGTATTTGAGAGAACACGTGGGGCTGGGCGGGGAGGCTGTCGTGATGATTGTGTACTTGCTGCTGAAATAGATAAAAGTGTTGACAGTATCAGTGCAGATGTAGCTAACAGTCTTGATGATCTTGTACCTTTGCATGATGTTGTTTGTGCCAATGATGGGTGAATGATGGTAATGATTGTGCGATGGAAGATGGAATTTTAAGTCATGGCGGTGACAGTACGACTGAACACGAACATGACGCGAAAACAAATACACATATCCCTTTGACGTCTTCTGTAAATAAGTGTTAAATAGTGTGTCCTTTCTTCACTGGAATATTTGTGGATTGTTTCGTAAATTACACGACGGAGACTTTATCCACTTTATTCTTCTTTTGATTTTGTATGTTTGGTTGAAACTTTTGCTGAATCATTGAGCAACTATTTTTCCAGACCATAGATTATTTGTAAAACCGGCTGTAAGGCTTACGAAGCAGGGTCGGTGTTTCAGGAGGACTGATTGTATGGACGGAAAAGTCTTCTTCCGTATGTTCATCAAGTGGATTGTGACCATCAGTATTCAATGTTATTTATGCTTGATAGAGACTTTTTTCGGTTTTAGTAAAAATGTCTTACTTGTATGTGTGTATGTCCCTCCGGAAAATTCACCTTTCTATTCCAAGTGTGGTTTTGATGATGGTATTGAATTGGTGGAGAATTGTGTTGTCAACAACTTGATGTATTTTGATGATATTGAATTATTATTTTGTGGTGACATGAATGCAAGAACTTCAAACATTTCTGCGGAAATTGTATGCGAACGTGAATTATACATTAATTATGACAAGGAGGTTAATATTATATATGAAAGATGTTCTCAAGACAAGGTATTAAATTTGTATGGAAGAAATTACTTAACATGTGCACTGTATTAGGACTGATAATTCTGAATGGTGTATGTAATGGCGACCTTGAAGGTCGTTTCACGTACATTTCTGATGTAGGGAGCAGTGTGAATGACTATTTTTTAGCATCTGTATACTTTTTTGGAATTATTGTATGAAAGGATTTCTCTTACTGTGATGGAAAGATACGATTCTGATCACTTGCCACTAGTGATGTGTATTGAAATTGCAGACTGATTCAGCCAACATACCAGTATTGCTCCTAGTGTACAGTGTGGTCAGGGTAGTCAGTTCATTGTTTCAGTATTGCTGGAATTCAGATTATGGTCAACAGTTTACGGATCTTATGAATTCACCACATGTTCAAGAAAAGTTGAAAGCTGCGGAAGATCTTATTCATGTGGACGTAACAAGGCACTGTCTTTATTTAATGAAACTGTCAAAGAACAAGCTGAAAGTATGAGGAAAAATTAAACCAGTAAACAAGAAAATTTGAGCAGAATTGGTTTGATCAAGAATGTAGGGCAGCCAAAAGTAAATTACGTAAATTGTACAGAATGTTTTTGAAAACGCTGGATAAAAAATGACAGAGTATCGTTCTGTATAGCAAGAAGAGAATACAAAAATTTAAATAAAAGAAAAGAGAAAGAATACAATGATTCTCTTTTGAATGATCTTATGTCCTCAGTCAAAAATCAACAGTTTCTTCTGGAACACTATACACAAAATTTCAAAAAAGAAATCACAACCTATAAATAACATTCCAATGGAAGATTGGTTCCTACATTTTAAAAATTTGTTGGAAAAAGATGACCAAGTGTACAGAGTGACCAATGTGGAGATTGATAATGAAGAAATATATATGATAGACCAATATCCAGAGAAGACATAATACTAGCCATTAAAAAGTTGAAAAATGGTAAAAGTGCTGGACCTGATGGTATCATTGGTGAGTTTTTCAAGAATTCTGATGAGACCGTTGTAAGCTTTTATGTAAATTCTTTAACTTTCTTTTGACACGGGGGTTTATCCAGAGGAACTGGAAAGAATCCATAATATTGCCCTTGTTTAAAAAAGGGGAGGTAAATGATGTAAACAATTATAGGGTATATCTTTGTGCAATATATGTAGTAAACTTTATAGTTCCGTTATCAATAACCGATTACATGAATGGATATCTCAGAATAATATGACAGGAGAACACCAAGCAGGATTCAAGAAAGGCTACTCTACAATTGACCATATGTTTAGTCTTTTAGCCGCAGTTCAGAAACAATTTGTGAATAATCGAAAGTTGTATGTTGCTTTCGTAGATTTTGAAAAGCCTTTGATTCAGTTTCACGGATATTGTATGGCCTATTTTATTGAAGAATGGAATTAAAGGTAAACTGTACCGTTGTGTAAGGAGTATGTATAGTGAAGTGAAAGCTAGGGTCAGATCTGGAGCAAAATTATCAGATTATGTCATGTGTACCAAGGAGTTAAGCAAGGGGATGTCTGCAGTCCAGTTTTGTTTTCCTTGTTCATAAATGAACTGGCCATGGAAATTATTCAAAAGGTAGGCATGGTGTAACTTTTGACCTTTTGGAGATCTTTGTCTTGCTTTTTGCTGACGACATTATTTTAATGTCTACAACTGTTGTTGGTCTTCAAAGACAATTGAATAGTTTGTATTCCGCTGCATCTAGATTAGAATTAAAAGTAAATATGAATAAGACAATATTAATGTGTTCCGTAAAGGTGGATATTTGGCTCGAACTGAGAGATGGGTATATGGTAGTCAGTATATTCTTGTTGCCAATGCATATAAGTATCTTGGTTTTTATTTCACAACCAGATTAAGTTTCACTTTTGGATGCCAAGACCTTGCAAATAGAGCAGAAGAGAGCAGGTCGCTGTTATACTTCACACGTTATATAGATTGAATTGTAATGCATTTTCAGTGTTCTCAAAGCTATTTGATTCTCAGGAGCAGCCAATATACAATATGGGGCGGAAATTTGGGCTCTTGAGAAAAGTGTTGAAATAGAAAATGTCCATTTGTATGCAATGAAAAGATTTTTAAATGTAGACAGTTGAACACCGAATGATCTAGTTTATGGTGAGCTTGGACGATATCCAATCTAATGTTAACTCCGTTTTTGAAATGTATTATATACTGGCTGAAAATAACTAGAATGGAAGAAATCAAAATACCTCTTAAAGCTTACAAAGTGTTAGAGAAATCTGGATTGCAATGGCAAAAAGACATGGGTTACTAAGTTCGCCAGTGCTTAACTTCTTATGCTTTGGTTATGTTTGGGACAACCAGGAGTTGAAAATATACCAGGATTTTTTAAATGTTTTAAACAAAGAGTAATTGACTGCAGATGGCAGGACTGGCATGATCACATCTATAGTAGTGACAGATTTGCGCAATACAGACTCTTTAAAACAACGCATATGATAGAACCGTACATTAAAATGGATATGAATAGATATGTTAAGAGTGCACTGAGTAAGTTCGATTTGGTGTTTCTGACATTGCGTGTCATCGTTTTAGGTATAGTACCATTAGTGAAAATGAAATGATATGCCGCTTATGTAATCTGGACAGGGAAGATGAAGTCCATTTCCTTTTTTGCTGTCCTGCTTTTCATGACCTTAGAGTGAAATTTATTAAGCCAAAGTATTTTTCTGAACCCTGTAGCTTTAGACTGAACTTACTCCTCGCATCAAGAAATGAACATACTCTCTTAAATCTTTCTCGGTACATTTATGAAGCGCAACAAGGCTGCGTACCGTTTATTCTTGATATCATTGCATTGTGCATATATGTTTGCTTTTTCCTTGCATATCCTTCATGATAATATTTATATCATGTGTATTGCAGGTATCACCCCTTCAATATGGGCCTCTGGCCTTTATCTGAATAAATTTCGCATTCGCATTCGCATTTCGCATTCTCTCTCGCTCTCTCTTACACACACACACACACACACACACACACACACACACACACACACACACACACACACACACACACACACACACACACACACACACACACACACACACACACACACACACACACACACACACAAACACACGCACACACACACACGCCACACACACACACACACACACATACACCACCTCTCTCTCTCTCTCTCTCTCTCCTCTCTCTCTCTCTCTCTCTCTCTCTCTACTCTCTCACTCACTCTCTTCATCTAATATCACACATGTGAACAGGCATAAGACTGAAGTACTGCTACTGCTGCTACTACTACTACCACTACACTACTACAACTACTACTACTACTACTACACTACTACTACAACTACACACACTCACACACACACACACACACACACACACACACACACACACACACACCACACACACACACACACACACACACACACACACACACACACACACGCACGCACGCACGCACGCACGCACGCACGCACGCACGCACACACACACACACACACACACACACCCAACACACACACACTCAGACAAGAGTTAGTTGGGTGGAGCCTGTCGGCCTGACACTGTAACCCAATAACGGCCAGTGGTCTGCATTTTGCATCGCAGTCTTTCTTTCGCGCACATGGGACCTGCTTTCGTAGGAATTGTCACGTATGGCGGCACTGAAAAAAAATCGTTTGGAAACCAGGATGAACACACCACACACACACACACACACACACACACACACACACACACACACACACACACACACACACACCACACACACACACACACACACACACACACACACAACCACGCACGCACGCACACACACATACACATACGCACACACAACGCGCACACACACACACACAGACACACACACACACACACACACACACACACACACACACACACACACACACACACACACACACACACACACACACACACACTCACACACACACACACACACACACCACACACACACAACCACGCACGCACGCACACACACACATAAAAACACGCGCACACGACACACACACACACACACACACACACACACACACACACACACACACACACACACACACACACACACACACACACACACACACACTCAAAAACGTACGCTCGCATGCAGACATCCTCGCACACACATAAAGTCGCATACACAGAGGCACGCCCGCGCGCACGCACACACATACACACACACACACACACACACACACACACACACACACACACACACACCACACACACACACACACACACACACACACACACACACACACACACACACACACACACCCACACACACCACACACACACACACACATACACACACATGACTATGCGAAAGATTCTCTCTTGATATGCATCGGACGGAAAAGAAGTTAAGGAGACCAAAAAAAAAAAATCAAACAAACAAACAAACATACATTCATACACACAAACAAGCGAAGAAGGAAACTTAGGAAGAAAAATGAGGCTAGAAGTAGCACGCGGCAGATTGATGGAATCTTTTGGAGAGTTGGGAGGAAGGGACATATATGGGAGAGGAGCGGAGAGAAGAGCAGACTTTGCAGGAAAGGGGAGAAGCAAAGGGGCACTATTGGCATTGGAATCACAGAAAAGAATCTGGAAGGGAAAAAACAACATCAGACATCAAAAAAGCAGATAAAAAAGGGGGGGTGGGGGAGAACATACGGGAAAAGAAACAGAAATCGAAAGCAAACACAGAAATAAACAAACACATAAACAGAGATCCCATGAGAAGCGAAACGTGCGGCCATGGATGACAAACTAATAAAAAGCACACCTCTGCATCTTAAGGGGTCACGGTTTTTGTTTTTGTTGTTTTGTTTTTTTCCGGTTTTTTTTTTTTTTTTTTTTTTTTTTTCGATTTTGTGTTAGATGGTTAAATGAAAAGAAAGTCTGCTTCTCAAATCCCTCCTTCAGAATTCCCATCCTCTACTGGCCTTGCAATTTTCTTATTTGCTTTCGACCAAATAGAAATAAACAGACAAAAAGCAAGGGCAAAGTGACGTTTTTGGAAACACATTCCAAACCAGGCTATTAAACTGTCGACAAACAGACTTTCTTTCCAGCGTTACAAACAAACACATTCCAAAACAGGCTATTAAACTGTCGACAAACAGACTTCTTCCAGCGTTACAAACAATCAACATAAAAATGCACGAAACTCTTCTAAATGGCACACAGCATCTCGGCTTCCTTCACGAAACAATACTTCTAAGATGGCCCCCAGAAATCTCGGCTTCCTTCACGAAACAATACTTTAAGATGGCACACAGAAATCTGGGCTTCCTTCACGTAACAATACTTTTAAGATGGCACACAGCATCTCGGTTTCCCTTTCACGAAACAATACTTCTAAGATGGCACACACCCATTGGGCTTCCTTTCCCTTTTTTGTACCTGTTTTCATTCTTCAGAGCATTATTGATCTGCATTCGCGTTAATGAATTTTTTTGTTTCAAAAATGGTAAAAAAAAAAAGTCCTTTCTTTGTATAACAGCAGTTGAACGAACAGTAAAAGAAAAGACTCAAACAGGGAAAGTGTGGAAGAAAATGGATCGGCAAGGAGCACGCCGTAAATGAATGAAATCTCATGGATGTGAAGACGGAAAGACATGTGAAAGGGGGAAAGGGGGAGAGAAAGGGGAGATTTGCAGGAAAGTGAATCACAGGAGGAGAGGGGGGGGGGGGGGAGGCCCAGCAAAATCGGGATAAGAAAAAAGAATATGGAAGAAAAAAATTCAGACGGGAATTACTGAGGGCAAGACCAGAAAAGGCATCAAGAAGACACAAAAGGAAAGTGAGGTAAGGAAAAAACAGCAAAACAAACAAAAAACAAAGACGCAAAGAAAGATCCCGGGAGAGGTGAGACATGTGGTAAGGGGATGACAACCTGCATGCTCTGAATGACTCGTTCTTTTATTCTATTAAAAACATTCTTTATTTGTTCGCTTATTCATTCACTTCTTTTACCGTTTTGTGTGAGACGCAAGAGTCGCTGCATCCATGCAATCTATTTATTGTGAGTAGAACTCGGCTGTTCTCCTGATCGAGCAGTCAGATTCCAATCCCCCTGAAATGGAATCCTCTGTACGTCTGATAGTTTCCCTGCTGCAGATATGCCAAACAGAAATAAACGAAACAAGCAAGGTGCAAATTTATGTTTATTTTAAATACAATCCGACATGTTATTGACGACAGATTGAGTCTTGTTCGAGCATTACAAATAATTAACATTCAAAATGCACAGGACAATACCCTCAAGACCATAACCCGCACACAGGTTTTCGAAACATGTTGTAGCTGAGGGAAATCGTCAGAGTAATATCGATTGAACTCACGTGAGTAAATACTTTCCCAAATAGTAATATTAAAGATTCCTGTGTGCAGCAGGCGATAACAGATTAAGAAAAAGAGAGAAATTTGAAGGGAAATGCATTGCAAGGGGCATGCAGTAAATGGATAGAATCTTGTGGAGTGATGGATGGAAGGAAATGTATGACACATGTAGGGGGGGGGCGGGTACATGTGTTGGGGGTGTTGGATGGAAAGGGTAGACTTGCGGAAAGGAAAGAAAGGGGGTCTGGTAGTGACGTGGGATCAGAGAAAAAATCCGGAAGGGGGGAAAACCAGTAAAGTTAACAGGGGCAGCATTAGGAAAGGAATACCAAGAACACACACAAGAAAGAAAGCAAATCAGAAAAAAAGAATAAAGAAACAGAGATCCTACGAGAGGCAAGACATATGGCAATAGATGACAAACCGATTAGGTAGCACACTTTTTTTTCTTGTATCCTATGGATCAGATTTCCCTTTTTTTCATTCTGTCTATCGGCCTTTCCCCTCTACTTCTCTGTTTTGTGGTTTTGTGTTTAGATTAGAGGATCTGCTGCGGCCTGCTATCAATTTTAGATCTAACTTTCTGGGTTCACGGACTGGGCGAATAAACACAAATCCCTCCTTCAGAAATTCCCCCCTTTGCTTGTCCCGGTATTTACCTCTATGTGACTGCATCCTCGTCCGTTCTGCTACTTTCCTGAGTCCCAGGCACGAAGTAAACCGATAACGGACACAATCAAGGTGCAAAGTAACGCGTATTTGAAACCACACACACACACACCACACACACACACACACAACACACACACACACACACACAACCACACACACAACACACACACACCCACACGTACACCACACCACACACCACAACAAAATCACACACACACCCACAAAACACACACACACACACCCACACACACACACACGTCGACTGATAGTATCCTCGGCATTGTGGCTTTGACATCTAAAACTTTGGCTGTAACCTTGCAGGTGTTCACCTAATTGGGCAGTTTCAAGCACAAGTCCCTCCTTCAGAAGTTCCGCTCTTTGCTTGTTCTGCTGTTTGCCATTTTGCAGTTATGCCCAAAACACAAACCACGCACAAAAAAGGCGCAAAGTGAAGTTCATTTCAAATACAAACCAAAGCAGACAAGTGAATTGTCGACAGATAGTCTTCATACAGAGAAAAAACTTTTGACACCCTAAAGGCAAAACAACACTTCAATGATCACAATCACACGAAGATACCGAAACTTGTCAAAATTGTCCAAAATCATTAGAGCAATATTGTTTTAAAAACGCGTTTTTAATGAATATGTTCTAAACAGCGGAGCAAAAGATTCTTCTTTGCATACAGCGAATATAATTTTTAAAATCGAAGGAAAAAATTTTAAAGGAAATGGAGTTACAAGGAGCACGTGTTGAATGTCTCAAATCTCTGAAATGAGAATGGAACGATTGGAACGGAAAGGCAGAAGGGGGAAATAGCAGACTTGCATGATAGGGAAAAAAAGGTGGAGCAGTGGATTGTGATCAAAGAAGAAGTCGGGAAGAGAAAAAAAATCAGAACCCCCCCCCCCAAAAAAAAAAAAATAAATAATAAATAAAAATAAAAAAAAAAAAATTTAAATAAATAAAAAATAATCAATAAAAAATAAAAAATCAAAAAACACAGAAAAAAGCAAATAAAATACAACCAACAGATAAAAAGCTCCCCCAAGAAGTGGACATGCTGCATGGATGACAAACCTGATTAAGAAACGCAGGCATGCATCTAATGGTTTTTGCGTCGGGTATGAGAATCCACTGCATCTGTGCTATCTAATTCGGGTAGTGAGTAAGACTCTGGTCTTCATCTGTTAGGTAATTAAACTCGATTCCTCCCACACAGTTGCATCCCTGTTTAATCTGCTATTTTCCCATGTGCAGGTACGAAGTAACACGAACAAATGGACACAATCAAGGGTGCAAAAACAACGCGTATTTGAAATACAATCAAAAGACACACAAACAGTCGGGCAGAGGAGAGAGGAGAACAGAGACACAGAGAGAGAGAGACAGAGACAGAGACCCCAGAGAGAGAGAGAGGAGAGGGGAGAGAGAGAGAGAGAGAGGGGACATACAGACAGACAGACAGAGACAGAGAGAGACAGATAGAGAGGAAGAGAGAGAGAGGAGAGAGAGAGAGAGGAGGAGAGAGGAGGAGATGAAGAGGGGGGGGAGAGGGAAAGAGAGAAGAGAGAGAGAAAAGAGAGAAAAGAGAGAGAGAGGGGAGAGAGAGGAGAGAGAGAGAGATTGAGAGAGACAGACAGACAGAGACAGAGAGAGTGAGAGAGAAGTGTTTACTGTGGCCTTTTTTTCAAAAGATTACGAAGTCAAAGGATAATCAATTCTCCGATCTTTTTTTTGATAAGGATTCAGGGGAGAGAAGTCTGACAGCCAGAGAGACAGCAGTCTGGAACCACGCCAAGATTTGGGCGACAACCCAGGACCTGTCATCAGACACTTCATTGTCCTACATTGTCGTAAAGTTGTCCTATTTTTCCCACACTGTCCTATTTTTTTCTTCTACCGTTCCCATCCCACCCCATCCGCGCCCCTTTCTTTTTAATTTTAATTTTTTTTCCTAAGAATTTGTAATTCTACAACTTCCCCCGCAGATTTAAAACATTTTTTCCTATCCACCGACCAATTTTCCCCCTTCATCCTTAAGTCTCACCGCTCTCTGCTGCTTTCCTAAATAAATTCCGTTTTATGCGCTCGCACACACAAACACACACACACACACACACACACACACCCCACACAACACACACACCACACACACACACACACACACACACACACACACACACACACACACAACACACACACAACCCCACACACACACACAGGCACGCACGCACGCACCCAACACCCACGCACCCACGCACGCACGCAAGCATGCATACGCACGCACCACGCACGCAAACACACATTTCACGCGCACGCGCGCGCGCGCGCACACACACACACACACACACACACACACACACACACAACACCACCACACACACACACACACCCACACAACACACACACACACACACACACAACTATTCGTAAGATTCCTTTTAATGTACAGCGGAGGGGAAAAAAAAATGGAATTAAGGGGACAAAAAAATGAACGAGGAAACTTAACAAGAAAAACGGGGTTACAATTATTACGCAGGGAATGGATAGAATTTGTGCAGTGATGAAAGAAAGAAAGGTCGGACATAGTTGGGAGAGGAACAGAGGGAAAGAGTAGCTTTGCAGGAAAGGGAAACAAGGGAGCCCCCACAGTGGTATTTGGGGTCGAAAAAAAGAAAAAAAAAGAAAGAAAAAAATCTGGAAGGAAAAAATACAGAACTTGAAAACCTAGAAAAACGAAGAACGTTAAGGAAAAAAGAAGAAAAAAAAAAAAATCAAAAGCAAACACAGAAAAACAAACAAAAAACGAAAAGGGGTCCGTGGAGCGAGACACTTGGCGACGGATGACCAAAACCCTTATTAAAGAACACACCTCTGCTCTTAATGGGTCATGTCATTATTTTTGTTGTTTGCGGTTGTTGTTGTTGGCCAGTTTTTTATCTTTTATTTCTTTTTCTTTTTCCTCGTCATTTCATGTGTTAGATGATGATGAGAGTCTACTGGGTGCTGTACTATATAATTAGGTTTAGCAATACACTGATTTTCAAACCCATTCGGACAGATCGCCTGGGACTCCTTCCTTCAAACTGAATCCTCTGATGAACTTTCTATTTTCAGCTTGCAAAACGATAGATAAAACATAAATAAGCAGACAAAAGCGAGGTGCAAAGTGACGTTTCTTTGAAACTAAACTGCAACAAACTATTAACATGTTGACAGATAGTCCCCCTTCAGCGGGTTACCAATAAATGATATCTCAAATGCACAAAACAATACTCCCAAGATTTTCAACATTTAGCACATAGGTTTCCTTCTAGTTGCGGCTGTCTTAAATTGTTAGAGAAATGTCGATTTAAATCGCGTTCATGAACTGTTCAAAATGGTAAAGCAAAAAGATGTTTCCTCTGAATCCGGCGGATGATAAAAAAAATAAATTAAAGGGAAATATACAAACAAGGAAAATTTGAAAGAAAATAAAGGGAAATATACAAACAAGGAAAGTTTGAAAGAAAAGAAGGGAAATATACAAACAAGGAAAGTTTGAAAGAAAATAAAGGGAAATTTTACAAACAAGGAAAATTTGAAAGAAAATAAAGGGAAATATACAAACAAGGGGAAAATTTGAAAGAAAATATAGGGAAATATACAAACAAGGAAGTTTGAAAGAAAATAAAGGAAATATACAAACAAGGAAAGTTTTGAAAGAAAATAAAGGGAAATATACAAACAAGGAAAGTTTGAAAGAAAATGAATTGACAAGGAGCAAGCAGTGCTTGGAAAATCTTGTGGATTGAAAGACGGAAGGACGTGAGTTGAAAGGGGAGTGGGAGGGAAATGGGAGACTTGCAGGAAAGTGGAACAAAGGAAGGGGGCGGGGGGGGGGGGGGAGAGTCGGGGCAGCAGAGAAAGAATCTTGAGGAAACCAAATTCAGATAAGACTATTGAGTGCAATAAGAGAAGAGGCATTCCAAGGAAAGAAATAATGATAGCAAAGGGGAAAAAAGAAAATAGCAAAAGCAAACAAAGAACAAACAAGCAAACAAAGTCTCGTGAGAGGCGAAGCATGTGGTAATGAATGCCAAACCGATTAAGGAGCATGCATTAGAATGCTCTTTCTTTTATTTCTTTTTTTTAAATGTATTTACTTCCTTGTGTTTCATGTTTTAAAAACATTTTATTGTTTTGTATAAGATCGAGAGAGTTGCTGCAGCTGTGCAACCTATTTTATCTGCCAGTAAGACTCTCGTGTTCTCTGATAGACAGAAAATTTAAATCCAATCCTTCTTG
>CM031608.1:66185495-66197995 GCA_018398815.1 Conus ventricosus
CTTAATGGGTCACGTTTTGTTTTTGTTTGTTTTGTTTTTTTTCGTTTTTTTTTTTTTTTTTTTTTTTTTTTTACGATTTTGTGTTAGATGGTTAAATGATACTGAAAGTCTGCTTCTCAAATCCCTCCTTCAGATTGCATCCTCTACTGGCCTTGCAATTTTCTTATTTGCAGTTCGACAAAATAGAAATAAACAGACAAAAAGCAAGGTGCAAAGTGACGTTTTTTGGAAACACATTCCAAACCAGGCTATTAAACTGTCGACAAACAGACTTCTTCCAGCGTTACAAACAATCAACATAAAAATGCACGAAACAATGCTTCTAAGATGGCACACAGCATCTCGGCTTCCTTCACGAAACAATACTTCTAAGATGGCACACAGCATCTCGGCTTCCTTCACGAAACAATACTTCTAAGATGGCACACAGCATCTCGGCTTCCTTTACGAAACAATACTTCTAAGATGGCACACAGCATCTCGGCTTCCTTCACGAAACAATACTTCTAAGATGGCACACAGCATCTCGGCTTCCTTTCTCTTTGTACCTGTTTTCATTCTTCAGAGCATTATTGATCTGCATTCGCGTTAATGAATTTTTTTTTTCAAAAATGGTAATAAAAAAAAAAGTCCTTTCTTTGTATACAGCAGTTGAACGAACAGTAAAGAAAAGACTCAAACAGGGAAAGTGTGGAAGAAAATGGATCGGCAAGGAGCACGCCGTGAATGAATGAAATCTCATGGAGTGAAAGACGGAAAGACATGTGTACATGGGAAGGGGGGAGAGAAAGGGGAGATTTGCAGGAAAGTGAATCACAGGAGGAGAGGGGGGGGGGGGGGGGGGAGGCACCAGCGAATCGGGATAAGAAAAAAGAATATGGAAGAAAAAAAATTCAGACAGAATTACTGAGGGCAAGACCAGAAAAGGCATCAAGAAGACACAAAAGGAAAGTGAGGTGAGGAAAAAAACAGCACATGCAACAAAGAACAACAAAGACGCAAAGAAAGATCCCGGGAGAGGTGAGACATGTGGTAATGGATGACACACCTGATTAAGGAGCATGCTCTGAATGACTCGTTCTTTTATTCTATTAAAAACATTCTTTATTTGTTCGCTCATTCATTCATTTCTTTACCGTTTTGTGTAAGATCGTAAGAGTCAGCTACATCCATGCAATCTATTTATTGTGAGTAGAACTCGCGTGTTCTCCTGATCGAGCAGATCAGATTCCAATCCCTCCCTGAAATGTGAATCCTCTGTACGTCCTGATAGTTTCCCTGCTGCAGATATGCCAAAACAGAAATAAACAGACACAAGCAAGGTGCAAAGTAATGTTTACTTAAATACAATCCAGACATGTTTATTGACGACAGATTGAGTCTTGTTCGAGCATTAAAATAATTAACATTCAAAATGCACATGACAATACCCTCAAGACCATAATCCGCACACAGGTTTTCGTACATGTTGTAGCTGACGGAAATCGTCAGAGTAATATCGATTTGAACTCACGTGAGTAAATACGTTCAAAATAGTAATATTAAAGATTCTCTGTGTGCAGCAGGCGATAACAGATTAAGAAAAAGAGAGAAAGTTTGAAGGGAAATGCTATTGCAAGGGGCATGCAGTAAATGGATAGAATCTTGTGGAGTGATGGATGGAAGGAAATGTATGACACATGTAGGGGGGGGGCGGGTACATGTGTTGGGGGATGTTGGATGGAAAGGGTAGACTTGCAGGAAAGGAAAGCAAGGGGTCTGGTAGTGACGTGGGATCAGAGAAAAGAATCCGGAAGGGGGAAAACCAAGTAAAGTTAACAGGGGCAGCATTAGGAAAGGAATACCAAGAACACACACAAGAAAGAAAGCAAATACAGAAAAAAAGAATGAAAGAAACAGAGATCCTACGAGAGGCAAGACATATGGCAATAGATGACAAACCAGATTAGGTAGCACACTTTTTTTTTCTTGTATCCTAATGGATCAGATTTCCCCTTTTTTTTCATTCTGTCTATCGACCTTTCCCCTCTACTTCTCTGTTTTGTGGTTTTGTGTTAGATGTAGAGGATCTGCTGCGGCCGTGCTATCAACTTTAGATCTAACTTTCTGGTGTTCACCGGACTGGGCGAATCAAACACAAATCCCTCCTTCAGAAATTCCGCCCTTTGCTTGTCCCGGTATTTACCTACTATGTGACTGCATCCTCTGTCCGTTCTGCTACTTTCCTGAGTGCAGGCACGAAGTAATACCGATAAACGGACACAATCAAGGTGCAAAGTAACGCGTATTTGAAACACACACACACACACACACACACACACACACACACACACACACACACACACACACACACACACACACACACACACACACACACACACACACACGTACACAACACACACACACACACACACACACACACACACACACACACACACACACACACACACACACACACACACACACCACACTGTCGACTGATAGTATCCTTCGAGCATTGTGGACTATTGACATCTAAAACTTTGGCTGTAACTTGCAGGTGTTCACCTAATTGGGCAGATCAAGCACAAGTCCCTCCTTCAGAAGTTCCGCTCTTTGCTTGTTCTGCTGTTTGCCTTGTTGCAGTTATGCCCAAAACACAAACCAACGCACAAAAAAGGCGCAAAGTGAAGTTCATTTCAAATACAAACCAAAGCAGACAAGTGAATTGTCGACAGATAGTCTTCATACAGAGTAACAAACATTGAACACCCTAAAGGCACAAAACAACACTTCAATGATCACAATCAACACGAAGATATCCGAACTTGTCAAAATTGTCCGAAATCATTAGAGCAATATTGATTTAAACGCGTGTTAATGAATATGTTCTAAACAGCGGAGCAAAAGATTCTTTCTTTGCATACAGCAGAATATAATTTTTAAAAATCGAAGGAAAATTTGAAAGGAAATGGAGTTACAAGGAGCACGTGTTGAATGTCTCAAATCTCATGAAGTGATGAATGGAACGATTGGAACGGAAAGGCAGAAGGGGGAAATAGCAGACTTGCATGATAGGGAAATAAAGGTGGAGCAGTGGATTGTGATCAAAGAAAGAAGTCGGGAAGAGAAAAAAAAATCAGAACCCCCCCCCCCCAAAAAAAAAAAATAAATAAATAAATAAAAATAAAAAAAAAAAAAAATAAAATAAATAAATAAATCAATAAAAAATAAAAAATCAAGAACACAGAAAAAAAGCAAATAAAATACAACCAACAGATAAAAAGCTCCCACAAGAAGTGAGACATGCTGCAATGGATGACAAACCTGATTAAGAAACGCAGGCATGCATCTTAATGGTTTTTGCGTCGGGTACTGAGAATCCACTGCATCTGTGCTATCTAATTCGGTAGTGAGTAAGACTCTGGTCTTCATCTGTTAGGTAGATTAAACTCGAATTCCTCCTACACAGTTGCATCCTCTGTTTAATCTGCTATTTTCCCATGTGCAGGTACGAAGTAACACGAACAAATGGACACAATCAAGGTGCAAAGCAACGCGTATTTGAAATACAATCAAAAGACACACAAACAGTCGACAGAGAGAGAGAGAGACAGAGACACAGAGAGAGAGAGACAGAGACAGAGACACAGAGAGAGAGAGAGAGAGAGAGAGAGAGAGAGAGAGAGAGAGACATACAGACAGACAGACAGAGACAGAGAGAGACAGATAGAGAGAGAGAGAGAGAGAGAGAGAGAGAGGAGAGAGAGAGAGAGAGAGAGAGAGGGGAGAGAAAGAGAGAGAGAGAGAGAGAGAGAGAGAGAGAGAGAGAGAGAGAGAGAGAGAGAGAGAGAGATTGAGAGAGACAGACAGACAGAGACAGAGAGAGTGAGAGAGAAGTGTTGACTGTGGCCATCTTTTCAAAAGATTACGAAGTCAAATGGATAATCAATTCTCCGATCTTTGTTTGATAAGGATTCAGGGGAGAGAAGTCTGACAGCCAGAGAGACAGCAGTCTGGAACCACGCCAAGATGGACGACACCCAGGACCTGTCATCAGACACTTCATTGTCCTACATTGTCGTACGTTGTCCTATTTTTTTCCTACACTGTCCTATTTTTTTCTTCTACCTGTTCCCACTCCCACCCCATTCGCGCCCCTAGTTTTTAATTTTAATTTTTTTTTTCCTAAGAATTTGTAATTCTACAACTTCCCCCGCAGATTTAAAACATTTTTTTTCCATATCCACCGACCAATTCCTCCTTCATCCTTACAGTCTCACCGCTCTGCTGACTCTTCCTAAATAATTGTTTTATGCGCGCGCACACACAAACACACACACACACACACACACACACACACACCACACACACACACACACACACACACACACACCACACACACACACACGCACGCACGCACGCACGCACCCACACACCCACGCACCCACGCACGCACGCAAGCATACATACGCCACGCACGCACGCACGCAAGCACACATACACGCGCCGCGCGCGCGCGCGCGCACACACACACACACACACACACACACACACACACACACACACACACACACACACACACACACACACAGCTATTCGTAAGATTCTCTTTTGATGTACAGCGGAGGAAAAATCAATGGAATTAAGGGGACAAAAAATGAACGAGGAAACTTAACAAGAAAAACGGGGTTACAACTATTACGCAGGGAATGGATAGAATTTTGTGCAGTGATGAAAGAAAGAAAGGTCGGACATAGATGGGAGAGGAACAGAGGGAATGAGTAGCTTTGCAGGAAAGGGAAACAAAGGGGGCCCCACCAGTGGTATTGGGATCAGAAAAAAGAAGAAAAAAAAAAAGAGAAAAAAAATCTGGAAGGAAAAAATACCAGAACGTGAAAACCTAGGAAAACGAAGAACGTTAAGGAAAAACAGAAGAAGAAAAAGAAATCAAAAGCAAACACAGAACAAACAAGAAATAAACAAAGAGTCCGTGAGGAGCGAGACACTTGGCGACGGATGACAAACCTTATTAAAGAACACACCTCTGCATCTTAATGGGTCATGTCATTATTTTTGTTGTTTGCGGTTGTTGTTGTTGGCCAGTTTCTTTATCTTTGATTTCTTTTTCTTTTTCCTCGTCATTGTCATGTGTTAGATGATGATGAGAGTCTACTGCTGCTGTACTATATAATTAGGTTTAGCAATACACTGATTTTCACCTATTCGGACAGATCGCCTGGACTCCTTCCTTCAGAACTGAATCCTCTGATGAACTTTCTATTTTTCAGCTTGCAAACACGATAGATAAAACATAAATAAGCAGACAAAAGCGAGGTGCAAAGTGACGTTTCTTTGAAACATAATATCTGCAACAAACTATTAACATGTTGACAGATAGTCTCCTTTCAGCGTTACCAATAACTGATATCTCAAATGCACAAAACAATACTCCCAAGATTACAACAATCAGCACATAGGTTTCCTTTCTAGTTGCGGCTGTCTTAAATCGTTAGAGTAATGTCGATTTAAAATCGCGTTCATGAACTGTTCAAAATGGTAAAGCAAAAAGATGTTTCCTCTGAATCCGGCGGATGATAAAAAAAAAATAAATAAAGGGAAATATACAAACAAGGAAAGTTTGAAAGAAAATGAATTGACAAGGAGCAAGCAGTGCATGGGAGAAATCTTTTGGATTGAAAGACGGAAGGACGTGAGTGAAAGAGGAGTGGGAGGGAAATGGGAGACTTGCAGGAAAGTGGAACAAAGGAAGGGGGCGGGTGGTGGTGGGGGGGGGGGGGGGCAGCAGAGAAAAGAATCTTGAGGAAACCAAATTCAGATAAGACTATTGAGTGCAATAAGAGAAGAGGCATTCCAGAGGACAGAAATAATGATAGCAAGGGAACAAAGAAAATAGCAAAATCAAACAAAGAACAAACAAGCAAACAAAGGTCTCGTGGGAGGCGAAGCATGTGGTAATGAATGCCAAACCTGATTAAGGAGCATGCATTAGAATGCTCTTTCTTTTATTTCTTTTTTTTTTAATGTATTTACTTCCTTGTGTTTTAATGTTTTAAAAAACGTTAATGAAATGAGGTAGGGAACAGTAAACGATAAACAGTAAACAAGTGGAGTATGCTTTGCTCCCATAAGGAAACCTAACACAGAGTAACTTTTATTCAAGACTGGCACAGCCTTTTAAACTTGAATAAAGTCAGACAAATACATAGAAGAACAATCTAATAGTGAGGGAAAAACAAGCGCAGGCCAACAACTGAACTGTCTGGCAAAGATTTGGACTTGAGGGGAGGGGAGAGGGGAGTTTGAAGATGGAGAAACTGGGAAAATGAAATTAAAAAAGAAAAAAAATTAAATTAAAAAAAAAATTACAGATATGAAAACTCTTCACTAGCTGCATAAGGGAACCATCGCAATCCCTTTTGAAGGCAGATATATTTGTATTGCCTGCTCCGAGGCCTTTCGCCCGCTGGATCGGGACTCATCAGGGAGACACGGCTGGTTGTGTCTGCGCTCCCGGCGTCAAATAGAGACACACCACAGTCCATAATACTGTGGTGTTCTCCCCACCATGGGTGCAAAAAAGAATCCAATAGCACCCTCAGAGAAGCCAGCGAAGAGTAGTAAATGCAACCAAACGAAAGTGTGGGGAGGAAAAAAAGTTGCTGTCAAACAAAGACATTATGCAAATAATATAAAATGTAGGGGACAGTCTTTGAGCCTTTTTTTTTTAATTTTTTTTTTCTTTTTTTAATTTCATTTTCCCAGTTTCTCCATCTTCAAACTCTCCTCTCCCCTCCCCTCAAGTCCAAATCTTTGCCAGACAGTTCAGTTGTTGGCCTGCGCTTGTTTTTCCCCCACTATTAGATTGTTCGTCTATTTATTTGTCTGATTTTTATTCAAGTTTAAAAGGCTGTGCCATTTCTTGAATAAAAGTTACTCTGTGTTAGGTTTCCTTATAGGAGCAAAACATACCCCACTTGTTTACTGTTTATCGTTTACTTTTCCCCTACCTCAATTCATTTCTGATTTTGCTTTGATTAATTGAGGTTATTTGTATTTGTTTCTGTCCGTCTGTGTGTTTTGTCTTTTGATCTCCCTTGCATCTTTGGGTGGATCCTCAGGCGTAGGCTCAAAGACTGTCCCCTACATTTTATATTATTTGCATGTCTTTAGTTTGACAGCAACTTTTTTTCCTCCCCACACTTTCGTTTGGTTGCATTTACTACTCTTCGCTGGCTGCTCTGAGGGTGCTATTGGATTCTTTTTGCACCCATGGTGGGGAGAACACCACAGTATTATGGACTGTGGTGTGTCTCTATTTGACGCCAGGAGCGCAGACACAACCAGCCGTGTCTCCCTGATGAGTCCCGATCCAGCGGGCGAAAGGGCCCTCGGAGCAGGCAATACAAATATATCTGCCTTCAAAAGGGATTGCGATGGTTCCCTTATGCAGCTAGAGAAGAGTTTTCATATCTGTAACATTTTTTTTTAATTTTTTTTTTTCTTTTTTAATTTCATTTTTCCCGTTTCTCCATCTTCAAACTCCCCTCTCCCCTCCCCTCAAGTCCAAATCGTTGCCAGACGTTCAGTTGTTGGCCTGCGCTTGTTTTTCCCTCACTATTAGATTGTTCGTCTATGTATTTGTCTGACTTTATTCAAGTTTAAAAGGCTGTGCCAGTCTTGAATAAAAGTTACTCTGTGTTAGGTTTCCTTATGGGAGCAAAAACATACCCCACTTGTTTACTTTTAAAAAACATGTTATTGTTTTGTATAAGATCGAGAGAGGGCTGCTGCAGCTGTGCAACCTATTTTAATCTGCCAGTAAGACTCGTGTTCTCACTGATTAGACAGATTAACTCCAATCCTTCATTGAGATTTTTATCGTCTGTTTGTCCCGATATTTTTTTCTGCTGCAATTGTGCCGAAATGAAAATAAACACACAAAGCAATGTGCAAAGAAATTTGAGTTTACAATACAACCCAAACACACAAGTATACTGACCACAGTCTTCTTTGGGCATTACAAATAACGAACACCTAAAATACAAAACGACCACACCCTCAAGATCATTGTCAGCTCGACGGTTTTCTTACTAGCTGCAAATGTCTGAAATCGCAAGAGTGATATCGATTTGAACTCTCGGTCATAGAAGTGGTCGCGGTTGTAATGCTGCAGATTGTTGTGCAGCAGGCGGTAACAGATAAAAAACAAGAACAAACAAAGAGGGAACGTTTTGAAAGACAATAGAGTTACAAAGAGCACGCAGTGAATGAATAGAACCCTGCAGAGTGATTAGCAGAATGATGTGTGTTTCGGGGGTTGGAGGGTGGGATGGGGTTAATTTGGGATAGAAAGGTAGACTTGCAGGAACGGATTCAAGCAAGATGTGCAAGTAGTGAACTGGGGTAAGAGAAAACGAATCTGGAAGGGAAAAATCATATAACGTAAACGGGGGCAGAAACTGCAAAAAAAAAAATATACCCAAATGCACACACAAAAAGAAAGCAAATAGAGAAGAGAGAAAGAAACAAACAAACACCCTACGAGAAGCAAGACATATGGCAACAGATGACAAACCAGATTAGGGAGCACACGTTTTTTTTTTTTTTTTTTTTTTTTTTTTTTTTATCCCATCCTAATGTATTGCATTTCCCCCTGTTTTTCATTGTCTTTTGCTCTCTCTCTCTCTCTCCTCTCTTCTCTCTCTCTCTCTTCTCTCTCTCTCTCTCTCTCTCCCCTCTCTCTCTCTCTCTCTCTCTCTCTCTCTCTCTTTTTTCTCTCTCTCTCTCTCTCTCTTTTCTCTCTCTCTCTCTCTCTCTCTCTCTCTCTCTCTCTCTCTCTCTCTCTCTCTCTCTCTCTCTCTCTCTCTCTTATGGTTTTGTGTTAGATGTAGAAAATCTACTTCAGCTGCACTGTCTACTTTGGCTGTAACTGTCTTGGTGTTCACCTGGCTGCGCAGACCAAGCACAATCCCCCCCTTGGGAAACCCCATCCTTGGCTTGTTCCCCATCCTTGGCTTGTTCCCCATCCTTGGCTTGTTCCCCATCCTTGGCTTGTGCCGATAGTTTTCTTATCGCAGTAATGTCCAAATACAAACAAGCGCATGCAAAGTGCAAAGTAAAATTATTTGCTATACAAACCAAAACAACCAGATGCATTGTCGACAGATAGCCTTTTTCGAGCGTTAGATATAATGACGATCCTAAATTTACAAAACAATCCTTAAAGATCACAATCAGCACGAATAGTGCCCTACTTGTCAAAGTTGTCTTAAATCATTAGTGCGATATCGATTTGAACTCGCGGTAATGAATGTGTTCGAAACACGGTGCAAAAGATTATTTCTTTGAATACAGCATACGATTAAAAACATCGAAGACGGAAAGTTTGAAAGAAAACGGAATTACAAGGAACACGTTGCTGAATGTCCCAGATCTTATCGAGTGGTGGACGGACGGACATATGCAGTTGGACAGTGGGAAGGAATTAGCAGACTTGCATAATAGGGAAACAAAAGGGGAGTAGTGGATTATGATCAGACAAAAGAGTTGGGAATTTTTTTTAATTAAAAAAAATAAGAAGAAAAATAATTGAAAAAGAACACCAAGAACAAAGAAGAAAAGCAAATAAAATACAAACAAACAAACACATAACAGAACTGCCGTGAAAAATTAGACATGTGGTAATGGATGACAAACCTGATTGAGGAGCACACGCCAGCATCTTGATGGTTTTGTTTCAAATACCGAGAGTCTGCTGCAGCCGTGCTGTCTGATTCAGACGTGAGTAACACACTGGTGTTCACCAGATTAAGCAGATCAGACTCGATTCCTCCTGTACGATTCCCTCATCTGCTTGTCCTGCTATTTCCGCATTGGGGCTCACGAATTATTACAGATAAAACAGACAAAACTAAGGTACAAAATAACATTAATTTTATTAAAGCATCATCCAGTGAATTGCCGACAGATAGTCCGCTTCAAGCATTGCAAACAATGAACATCCTTAATGCAAAAAAAAATAAATAAATCTTTCCAAGATCAAAGCTGGCACGAAGCTTTCCTTCTTTCTTGCAGTTGTTTTAATCGGTCAGATAATATCAGTGTGAATTCACGTCGATAAATATGTACACTAATGACAATAGTGTGGTCCGAACACTGTTAGACACTAATCTGCAGTAGATAAATTTACACAAGGGATTGTTGATTGTGAAAAGCTTGGTTTACTTTCCGCAACACCAATTTCTTTTAAAATGTGAAGAAAACACGTCTTCTTTGTTAAAAAAAATCATATCAGTTCTTAGGAGTTTAATATACATAGACAATCTTTTCTCATCATCAAGTCAAAAATGTTCAATGCAAATTTGTTGTTGCTTCAAATCCAAGTCATGTATGCATCCGAATGAACACTGGTAATGCTTCGATTTTGAATACACAGACGGATCACGTTTAAGATGTATATTAGAATTTGGATTCTTTCCTCTTTATGAGAGCAAACCGATTGCAGATCAAAACAGGGTAGCCAACAAGTACTGTCCCTAGTTAAGGATTAACAGAGAGTTATAATTTCCTTCTTTTTATTCTCTATGTACCCGTCTTGCAATTTCCGAGTCCATTTCGTGGGAGTAACTGGTAGGCTGCGGCAGATACTCTTCTAGTGACTGGGCTTGTGGAGACGCCCTGCGCAATGCCCAGCCTTGCAAAATGACCGATTCCCAGAACCTCCCATGTGATATTTTCAAGTCATTGGAACACTAAGTTAACAACCCTCTACGAAAGTTTCTTGGAATGGCATGCGCTGTATGTGTGAGTGTATGTGTGAGTGTGTGTGTGTGTGTGTGTGTGTGTGTGTGTGTGTGTGTGTGTGTGTGTGTGTGTGTGTGTGTGTGTGTGTGTGTGAGTGTGTGTGTGTGTGTGTGTGTGTGTGTGTGTGTGTTGTGTGTGTGTGTGTGTGTGTGTGTGTGTGTGTGTGTGTGTGTGTGTTAGTTTCAAATTTAACGTCTATCCACTCTAGGTGATATTAGACGAAAAAAAAAAACCAACCAACCAAACAAAAACCTACATCAATGAAAACAGTCAAACAAAACCTCTTGATAAAGTGATAAAGCAAGAAAGCTACAAATGGTTTTGATATGGGAGAGAACAGTGAGAGGTAGGGGACGGATAAGGATGGTCCTTTCGTATATGTTATGTAAATTTTAGTAGTAGGTTAATGATTGACTCACTTAAAAGTAACCTCATAAGTATGCGTCAATAAATGTAAGAAACTATATGTCAGATCTGTCGCCTGCCTGTCCTGTCGTCGTTACCATGGTCACACTGTCACGAGCTACGCGCAATCGGTTCGCACTCTGTCATCAGCAGTCAGTCTGTGTTAGCGACAGTTTTTGGGGTGTTGTACAGCGCGACCGAGGTAGTTCAATAGAAGTTTATTTTTAAAACCGTAGGGATAAACTAGTTCGTGTTTGGGCCTACTCAACGCCTTTAGTCTATTTTTAGACCAGGAGAAGCGAGTCAGCCGGTTTTCTGACACTGGCCGTGTGTGTGTGTGTGTGTGTGTGTGTGTGTTCCGTTGACAAAGGGGGGGTCACTCAGGTTTTCTCAACAGGTGGCAGGATTAGAGCACGTCTGCGCACGAATCGGCGTCATCGTGAGTTCTTTTTGATTTGGCTGGCAAGACTGCAGGAGGTGTGGTTTTGAGCCAGATAGTTTTTCTTACGGGTGATTTGTTCACCGAGAATGTTAGACTAGTGTCTTGTGGCGTATTGCCTAGCTAGTCTAAGTAGTCCGGTGTCCACGTTCTGCTGTGTTAGGCGGGAAGAGGAGCCTGCAATACCAGTAGCTGTACTGTTTAGTGTCAGAATGAAGTGAGTCGGTGTAGTTGTTACGTAAACCTCACTGGGCCTCAGCTGCGTGAGCGGCTGACAGAACCTTGTTGCAGTGTGTCTCGTCTTGTGCCCTGCAAAGTGGCTGTTGTCAGCGCGTGGCGTTACTTCTGACTAGTTGCTGTTTGAGTGGTAGGTGGTGTTTGCATTTTCCGTTCGTCTGGTACTTTTGGTATATATGGTTCGTGCATGTGGTATGAATGGTTCGTATGTGTGGTGTGGAGGTGTCGTCTGAGGGGGATATAGGTGTTCACTGGGATGTGGAGTTATTATGGAGAGTTCACATTCAGTTTAGGACAGGCGCTTGAATGTATTATGCAGGAAGGTATAGGGCAATAGGGTTTTGAACTAGGAATTATTATTATAGTGTGTTTGCGCTGTGATGGCTGCATTATTTTGACATCGTGTGTCGGACGGATTGTTGTTGACACTGTGAGTGGGCAGAGGGTGATGTATAGGGCTGTCTACTTGGTAAATGCAGTAAACGGAATGTTTGGGGCTCTTCGTTAGTGCATTGCATTGTGGTAGTTACTGCGGGTGTTGGTTAGGCTCGCAGTGTTCATGATTGGAAATTTTGACAATGCTTGGTAAAAACCTTATGCTTTGAACTCTGTC
>CM031608.1:66202995-66210495 GCA_018398815.1 Conus ventricosus
TTTCCAGGGGATATAGCTGCATGTTTTTGTTTGCTTAATTACTTTCTTTTCAAGCACACGTAATGCTGATGGAAATATCACATGGGTTTTGTTCCTATTCTTCAGTTTAAATTCTCCTCTTGATAACTTAACATTAAACAAATAACACAGAGAGGAGGATATGTAGGTGCACTGTATGAGTAAATAGTAAAAGTTGAAACGAGAGAAAGAAGAAGGAAAACGAACACTTGTACACAGGAGTAATCTGATTCACATATGCGTCAACGTTTGTTGTCTTCCTCATTGCTGAAGCCCTTTGTTATTCGTCTATGTTGCCGTATGTGACAGTCTCTGGTGAAAGCCAGGTCCCATGTGTGTGGAACAAACTCCAATGAAAAATGCAAACTCGCTGACTGCTGTTGATATGCGGCTGGAGGCGAGTACGCTCCATCCAATAGGTGGTGGGTTTGTGTGTGTGTGTGTGTGTGTGTGTGGTTGTGTGTGTGTTGTGTGGTGTGTGTGTGTGTGTGTGTGTGTGTGTGTGTGTGTGTGTGTGTGTGTGTGTGTGTGTGTGCTGTTGTTATCTTGTTGTTGTTGTTATTGTTTTTGCCGTTGTTGTTTTCTTTTGTTTTGTTTATGGACGACTCTCTCTCTCTCTCTCTCTCTCTCTCTCTCTCTCTCTCTCTCTCTCTCTCTCTCTCTCTCTCTCTCTCTCTCTCTCTCTCTCTAAAGGATCGAATTCTAGTCACGGATGTCTGCAACCCCCCCCCCCTCTCATGCACAATACACTCGTATTAAATACCATAAATTTTCTATGCACTCGGATCTGGTTTCCCCTCATGACCACCATAAACAGATCAACACAATTCCCCCTGTTGCCTGCCTTTTTACCCCGCTTTTTTTTCTTCCGTCTGCTCTCTCTCTCTCTCTCTCTCTCTCTCTCTCTCTCTCTCTCTCTCTCTCTCTTCTCTCTCTCTCTCTCTCTCTCTCTCTCTCTCTCTCTCTCTCTCTCTCTCTCTCCTCTCTCTCTCTCTCTCTCTGACCGTACCAGTGTCTGCCTTCTACACTTTCTCTTCTCTCAACCTACTGACCGTTTTTCGTTGGCGTTTTTTTTTTTTATAATCTATTTATTATTTTTTTTTATTGAAGTCTTTTGTTTCAATTATCTCACTGGCGTGATGTATTTAATGACATCACAACCTCTCCTTTCTTAGCCTCTGTCTAAGCCTGTTTCTCTTTCCAGCTGATAATCCCACAAACACTGGTCTTCGCCGGTCTACTAATAAAGATTTCCCATAATCTTCGTGTTCAGTTCGCCTCAGCTTTTTCTGTAGTGTAGTAATTGCTCATTTTAATCTTGAACGAAGGATGTGCAGCTCTAAGTTAGCTTTCCACAATTGGCTCTATATTAAGGGCTTCAGTCCTAGCTTTGTTCTAGATCTGTTGGCACACCCCAACTTACACATCCTCCTTGTGCCTGTCTGTCTATCTGTCTGTCTGTCTGTCTGTCTGTTTTAGTCTGTCTGCATGCCGCACGCGCAAGCTCGAGCACTCGTTCGCGCACGTGCGTTCGCACACACACACACACACACACACACCACACACACACACACACACACACACACACACACACACACAAGCACAACACACACACACCACACACACACACACACACACACACACACACACACACACAAGCACACACACACACACACACACACACACACACACACACACACACACACACCACACACATATGGTATTATGGTATTAATGTGTGTGTGTGTGTGTGTGTGTGTGTGTGTGTGTGTGTGTGTGTGTGTGTGTGTGTGTGTGTGCACATAAGATTTACAGTGTGCAACAGCCAGAAAGAAGGAGAAAGAAGGCAAAAAATGGCAGGAAATGAAATTACAAGGACCACATGGCGTTTGTATTGAATCTCCTGGAGTGCTGGAAAGTTGGAGAAGTAGGTCAGTGGAATGGGATGGAAGGTGAAGATGTAAGGGATGGGGAAACAAAGTGTGTGTGTGTGGGGGGGGGGGGGGGGGGGGGTAGGGAAATGAAAAAAAAATACATTAAACAATTTAAACATTTTTTTTTACTGAAAACAAGATTGAAAAGTATTATTTGAAAAAAGAAGACTATGAAAAAGGCGGTATATAGCACAATACCTGAGAAATCAAATTACTGAGGACACGTTGGTATCATCATTGGTTGCTTTTGTTGTTTTTGAATCAGAAGCTGACAGCATGCTTAGGCTGAGAAATATGATGGTGTCAATCTGGTCAATTGCGGCTCTTGGGCAGTAGGGGGGGGGGGGGGGGGGGGGGAGGGATTTGAACCTCTCTTTCAGTAACACAAAGCCTACTTTGACTGCTATTTTCTGAACTCAGATGCAGATTAACATGCAGATACTCACACACACACACACACACACACACACACACACACACACACACACACACACACACACAACACACACACACACACACACACACAACACATGGAAACACAAATTGTTTAGGAGGAAAAATAAAAGATCAGTAGCAGATGGGATGAAAGATGAGTATCAGTCTGTCTATTTCACACTGTATAGATGTGAGTGTCTGCTTAACACTGCACAGTGGTGAGTCTATCTGCGTCACGATGTAGTCAGTTTGTCTGATTCCCACTATGCAGTGGCAAGTCTGCTGCCGCCCTTTATACAATTGTCATTGCATCTACGTCACTTTGTGCAACAGTTAATTCAGCTCCACACTGACCTGATCCTCTTGTTAATCATTTCGCCAACGTACATGCAAAATACAGTCACAATCGCCCTCTTTTCCAACTATTAAGTACTACTCTTTATTCCCCCCCCCCCCCCCCCCCCCCCCCCCCCCCCACACACACCCACACATTACCTCCCCTGCCTTCATATGAAGGGCGTCAAGCAGGAGACTTGAAGCAATCGTCTGTGCTAATGGATTTTTTTTTTTTTTTTTTTTTTTGCTGTCCCAACCTCTGCGCCACCTCAGAGGCAGTGTACCCACGCCGCTCATTCCGACACCCCGTCCACAGCCACAGCCCGGTCGGCCCCCCCGAAGCCCCGGCACCAGCAATCTACAGGGAGCAGTCAATGTCAAGTCGTAAAGAGGCAACCCACCGGAGGAGACACTGCACTGCTGCCGAGTCACTTCGGTGGTGTTCAGTGGCGCCTGTTCTGATCTAACATACGCAGGACACCACCTACTAAGCCCCTACTGACGACAATAATTGCTTAGTCGCGGAGCCGGCGTGAGTGAGCTCTCCCCCCGGAGGGCGCCCCACGTCCGTCCAACGACAGCCCCCATGGACCCGCCGATACCGGTGACCCCGACAGAACCAAACCAAGTCCACAGACGTGGAGAGGACATCGAAACTGAGGTCACCATGAGAGCAGGGCATGAAAGGCCACAGAATTTGAGACATTTTTTTTTTAATGCTGATCAATGAGAATGAGGATGATTAAGATAATGCTACGGAATTCCATTTCGGTCTGAGACTACATGACAGGGCTGTACTCTACGCTTCCTTTCATAATATATCCGGCGTCAGCCAGGCCCGAGAGATACAGGCACCTGCAGTGTTGGTCAGGAAATTTGAGCAACACTCTCAGAAACGCATCCATTAAGTAAATGAAACTCGACTGTGTGGTCCCCGTCTTCCCAACGAGTCCGCAGCAAACTCAACTCTGGGTAGGAGCCGGTCGGGGAAGAAAAAACCCACATGACTTCTGATGGGATTCGAACCCACGACCTCCCAGCCGGGAGTCCGCGACGCTAACCACTTCGCCACGGCGGCTGGTGCTCATGGATTTTTTAATCAGACCTTGCTGTCTTCTCACAGCCGATAATATCGTTTGATCGCAAAGGATGTAAAAAAAAACCAAGAAAACCTTGTCTATAATTTGGCATGAATAAGAACAGTTACTGTTCCAGAGGACATAGTAACACGTTTTTGTTTGTTTGATTGCTTTCCTTACAGCCGCACTTCATGCTGATGGGAAAACTTTGACATGAATTTTCTTCCATTTTTTAATTTTTTTTTAATTTTTATGTCTGTTCAGTAAGTCTTAATATTAAACAAATGACAGAGGGGAAGGGAGGGGGGTGGGGGTGGTGTGGTGGAGGTGTATGGTACGAATCAATTGTAAAAGTTCACATAAAATGGCTAACGAACAGTTGCACACGGAAGTAATCTCATTCACATATGTGTGGACGTACGTTGTCTTCCTCATTGCTGAAACTCATTGTTATTCGTCCATGTTGCCGTATGTGACAGTCTCTGGTGAAAGCCAGGTCCCACGTGTGTGCAGAACAGACTCCAATGTAAAATACAAACTCGCTGACTGCTTTGGATTTGCGGCAGGAGACGGGCACGCTCCATCCAGTCTGTGTGTGTGCGCGCGCGCGTGTGTGTGTGTGCGTGTGTGTGTATGTGTGCGTGCGTGCGTGCGTGCGTGCGTGTGCGTGTGTGTGTGTGTGTGTGTGTGTGTGTGTGTGTGTGTGTGTGTGTGTGTGTGTGTGTGTGTGTGTGTGTTGTAGTAGCAGCAGCAGCAGCAGTAGTAGTAGTAGTAGTAGTAGTAGTAGTAGTAGTAGTAGTAGTAGTAGTACTTTAGTTTTCCGTCTGTTCACATCTGTGATATTAGACGAAGAGAGAGAGAGAGAGAGAGAGAGAGAGAGAGAGAGAGAGAGAGAGAGAGAGAGAGAAGAGAGAGAGAGAGAGAGAGAGAGAGAGATGTCTGTGACTATGCAAGTTAATGCATAATCTGGTTATATAAGTACATATAAATGTCTCCCTTTACATCGCTACAACATACCTGCAATTAATCTTACAGCTAATGTATAACCGGACTACCAATTAAAGGAAAAAAGCCACGTTGAAGGCAAACTTTGAATCTGAAAAGACATCACATAAAGACATGCCTGATAACGGTGGTAAATGTGCTTGAAGGGGTAAACAGTCAAACAACAGATGCTTGCTGGTTATTCTTCGTTCTCCACAAATACATTTTGCTTCGCTTATATATTTAGTTTTTATGGCATCAAGTTTTAATTATAAAATATTAAAATGACATTTCTGTATTGATACACTGTTTCCACTTGTAAATGAGGAATGCTGTTTACATGTTCATAATTAATTATATGAGTATTTTTATCAGCCACACCAAGCAACGTATTTTAGTAGTGTTTTCTGAATCGGCACCAGACGGTTTGCTTTAATAATTGATCGACTTCTGGCAAAGAAAAGGGTATATTCAATACCGTGGCGCACTTTTCATGTCTGGCTCCTCTCTTTGCGCATATATCAGCGAGGTCATTACCCAAAATACCACAATGCGATGGAATCCAACAGAAGATGACATCAGTTCCTTTACGTATCAAAACATGAATGAGATGGCACATTTCATTTACAAGAAAATTATTCGAAATGGTATTTGAAAATTTTATGGATTGTAAACAGGCATTGAATCCACACAAATAACTACTTTTAATATTGATTGTGGCAAGTCAATTATTTATGACAACAACATAATAATAGCTATCATTTCAGCGACAAATATTGATCTGCCTTTTCCTAATGAATATATACTGTTCAAAAAAAGAAACGCAAAATGAAATTTTGCCACCTGGGTTGGACCATACAGTTGAGAACACGCCAAAAACCGCCCCTGATGTATGTCTTGAACGTCGACGTGCTAGTATAACATTGATTCAGGTTGTCACTATGTGCACGTGCGTGTTGTGGGCCAGGTGCGACAGTGCAAACATTGGGTTGTGCTTCTGTTGTTTCGCCTGCAAAGCATGCCCAACTCAGTGGTGAACACACACACACCATGGTCATAGTGCAGTATAAAAGCCGGGTCATTTTGGCAACCGGCAGGCACACCGTACCAAAAAACAGCATGCCACGTTTGAGCCCAGCAGAGAGAGAAAACGCCCTGGGTCGTTTGCAAGTTGATCAGAGTGCAACTGATGTGGCCATGCTTTGAATGTCTCCCCAGTACCATATGCCGACTTTGGACTCGCTTCCAGAGGACAGGGTCATCAGCTGATGCCCCGAGGTCAGGCCGACCTCATATCACAACGCCAGCCCAGGACCGCTTTATACGGCTCAGACATCTCCGCAATCGCTTCCTGCCGGCCTCGTCCACTGTCCAGGCATGCGCTGGTGTCCGTCGCATCTCCGACCAGACTGTCCGGAACAGGCTGCATGCTGCTGGGCTGAGGGCTTACAGGCCCCTACGTGGCAACGTAATGACGGGGCGCCATCGACAGACCAGACTGCAATGGGCTACGCAACACAGACACTGGACACTGAGGAACCATTGGCGACACGTCTGGTTCTCGGATGAGTCACAGTTTCTGCTGCAGCGCCATGACAGGAGGCGAAGGGTTTACCGCCGGGTTAATGAACGCAACCAGCAGAACTGCGTCGACGAGGCACCTCCGCATGGTGGCGGCAATGTCATGGTATGGGGGGCCATCAGCAACACAGGCAGGAGCCAGCTGGTGCGCGTGGAAGGTCACCTGACAGCCCTGCAGTACGTCCAGGTCATTGTTCAGCCACACGTCCTGCCTCTAATGGCCACTCCCAGGGCCGTGTTCCTGCAGGACAACGCCAGGCCCCACACAGCACGCCTGACCACAGCCTTCTTTACCGCCAACAACATCAACTCCCTGGCCTGGCCCTCTCTTTCCCGGATTTGAATCCTATTGAGCACGTTTGGGACGTTTTGGACAGACGCCTGAGAGTGAGGGCCAACGCCCCAGCGACTCCAAATGAACTGTTCGGGCATTGCAGGCCGAGTGGGCGGCCATCCCACAGCAGACAATCAGGAACATTATTGCTTCATTGCCCCGCAGATGCCAGGCTACCATTGCAGCCAGAGGGGGTGACACCCGTTACTGACTTTGGAAGCGGCCTGGCGATTTCCCTGAGGGTCTGGGGCTGGTTCTTTACCACAGCATTACAGGGGAGACTTCTGTCCTACTGATGACCTGTTTTTGTCATTTTCACATTAAACGTGTTGTCACACTGAGCTTCAATAAATTGTGTTTCAAATCGGCAGCTTGGCATTTTGCGTTTCTTTTTTTGAACAGTATATCTTTTCAACCTTTTGTGATGTATAACAAAAGCAGAACCAGACTGATTATTAGACAATACTGAACCATCTGTGTAAACTTTAAGATGTTGAGAATGTTTGTCTTGTATATGCATCTTTACAGAATGCGATACATATTTGGTTGGTCAGTTTTGCTCACATCAGTGTGGTCAAGATCAAAATGTGCTCTGTTTCTTTCCCAAGCTGGAGGAGAAATCAAGGCCACCTTCGCTAATGTCTCAACACTGACTGTTGACTCTTTCAAAAGACTTTCTGTATAAGAACCAATGGTAGAATAAGACAAAATAGTCTGAGCTTTAATTTGGATAATGAGATTCAGGTTTACAGCAATCTCTTTTTCATTCACACTTATGAGCGTTGAACTTGTCATTACA
>CM031608.1:66215495-66217995 GCA_018398815.1 Conus ventricosus
TATATATATATATATATATATATATATATATATATATATTATATATATATATATGTACATACATAGTATGACCGTTAGTCCTCTTGTAGTTTAATATATGGTGACCTTTTTTTGGGAAGTAGCATGATTCATCTCCATCAAGGGCATGTGTTTCTCCATTTTATATCTGTAGTTCAGCTCCTTCAAAAGCATGTTTATATTAGGTTTTGTTTTGTTAATTCTACATCTATAGATAAAATATTTCCACAACAACAACAACAAAATATCAGGTCTAGCATATCATTGGTTTTTGTTTTCTCATCCGTACCACAGAAGAAAAAGAAACACCCGAAGGTGCTGGGGAGGACCCAGAGAAGCACTGTCTTCACCTGCTTTTAGAGCAGTCCTGTACCATCCTTGGAGGCCTGCGCTGTGTTGACGATGGGTACAGGCACGCGCAGGACACTCCATTAAGATATCAAGGGACATAACTGCTCCTGAACAGAGGTAAATCAGACTACAGGATGCAGCTCATAACAGCCTTAAAGTAGCATCCCCATGGGTGTACCAGCCCGTATTTCATGACTGCAGAGCCCACCGGCGAAAAACACCACCCTCCAGCTGCCGAGCACACCCCACAGACCCAACCACCCCTGCCCAAGGACAGATGGAGACAGTGCCACTCCAGACACAGCCAAGCTTTCGCCATACGGTTTTATGTGCCCTCAAGAGAGAATCCAAAGTTGTAGTCTTTCCCACTGTCAACAGGACTTTCCCTGTGGTCAATGGGTCTTTCCTCACCGTCACTGGACCTTTCTCCAGGGTCAGCCTAGTTAAGGCAAAGAAGAAAAAGAAACACCCGAAGGTGCTGGGGAGGACCCAGAGAAGCACTGTCTTCACCTGCCTTTAGGGCAGTCCTGTACCACCCTTGGAGGCCTGCGCTGTGTTGACGATGGGTACAGGCACGCGCAGGACACTCCATTAAGATATCAAGGGACATAACTGCTCCTGAACAGAGGTAAATCAGACTACAGGATGCAGCTCATAACAGCCTTAAAGTAGCATCCCCATGGGTGTACCAGCCCGTATTTCATGACTGCAGAGCCCACCGGCGAAAAACACCACCCATCCGTACCAAATATATAATCTCCACATTAAGGGATAGTATTTCACAGTGTGAACAAGTAACTTTTAGAGCTCTTTCAAGGTTATTCCAGAAAGCGTGTGTAAACTCAAATTCACACAGATAATGTTTGATTGAGTCTTTTTCTCTATTACAGTAATTCAATTTGTCGCTATCAACAATTTGCATACTTTTCAGCACACTATTTGTTACCAAAATTCTCTGGCATGTTTTAATTTGGAACTACTTCAGTTGTGTTCCTTTAATTTTCTTAATCCCTTTCAGAACCTCTATCCAGTCAATAGGTATATGAAGACGTTGTTCCCACTTGACAAAGGCGCTTATGTTAAAAAGTCATTGGATTCCACCATAATATCATAATGAGTACGTGTTCCTTAGTAACACTACAAATTTTTTGATGTGCTAAAGTTTTATCATTGCTAATGTTACTATCTAACTCAGTCTTTCTTTAATTTGCATAAGCTTTGATCGAACGCACGCAGCTTACATAATTTAGAAAATTGACCTGAAATCCCATTTTTTCTGACAATTCATGTTGGCTTACAACATTACCATCCTCATTGAGTAAATGTTTACCTAAATATATATATATATATATATATATATATATATAATATATATATATATATATATATCTGCATCCATCTCTTGTAAAAGAATGGTTTATCTCCCACTTTAAAATTCTCATTACAAAAAAATAGGTTCAGTGGCTAACTCTGTACTTTCATATAATTCTACCTGTTTGCAGAACCTTTGATATGTTTGAAAAATTCCTTTCCAAAATGTGTTAAGAATGTTGTTTTCAATAACTCTATCAGAACCATATGCAACAAGATTACTTATTTCGGGACATAGTGAATATAATATTATTTTCCACTTACAATTGTACATGTACGCTTTCCTTATTCAGGCGATGTTTAGAGAGCTGATGCACATTTTCAGGTCGGGTATACCTATCCCTTCCTTTTGTATATTATGTTCTGATATTTTCTTTTAATTTTATCATTTTTGTTGTTCCAAACGAATTTGAAACACATATGCTGTAATAAAGCAATCCGGGAATCAGGAGGATTCGGTAAAAGGATCCATAAGTACACCAATTTTGATAACACTAATGATGTGAGCACAGCTACTCTACCTAATGGTGTTGTTATTCTTTTTGTCCATACTTTGAACAAGGCTTGGACTTCTGAGAATGTATCTTTCATATTAATTTCCGTCATATCCGATAGCCTATTCGTAAACCACAGCGCTAGAATTTTGAATTTTGAGGGGTTCCATTCCATTTTATAATGGGGTAAATATGTTTTCGTAGAGTTTTTTTAATACCTAACCAAACATTAAACGTTTTTGCATAGTTCAGTTTGAGTCTTGTCA
>CM031608.1:66222995-66230184 GCA_018398815.1 Conus ventricosus
AAGAGAAGGAACCAGCCAAGGTGATTATCACGAACCTGCTCCAATCAATGGACACCTGCATGGACACGCAGCATGCCCCCATGCACAGAGAGAGAGAGGAGAGAGAGAGAGAGAGAGAGAGAGAGAGAGAGAGAGAGAGAGAGAGAGAGAGAGAGAGAGAGGAGAGAGAGAGAGAGAGAGAGCTATAGAGTCTGCAGGAAGAAGTTGTAAGTCTGTGACAGGAGAAGAACCAAGATCCACTGAGGTGGAAGGACATCCTGATAGACAGTCTGGATGCACTGGCACTGACGACTGACCACCCCGGGTGATGGAACAGGAAAGGCTTCATTTCCATGGTGTTCCCAGGACGGAGAATAAGACACAAGAGACTGTAAGAACAAGCTGAACTGAAGGACTTCGTCGCATACAAGCTCAAACTGTCTCACGGGATAGAATTTGATGACAATCCACTGTTTGTACTCAAAGCCAGTGACACCCTGTGTTGCCTGATCAAAAGACAGACGCTGTTAAAGTCAGAATGGCGATAACATTTATAGGAGACAACCTCTCTGCATAAATCTAAAATCTGTCAGGAAACCATTGACACCCAAGTTTAAGAAACGAGACGTGACGGGAAACGGTCTCTGTTTATATCCTGATCGAAGGCAAGCAATTCACGGCAAGTAAACGTATCGATTTGTGAGACAGAGAAGGGCCAGAAAAACGAAAAAGAAAAATATCTGGGAAGTTGAAGATGAACAAAAATGAGGGAACACTTGCTAATTTGTCGCAGTGTGAGAGTGAACAAGCAAATTAAAAATGATAGATAGATGTAGATAGATGATAGTTTGATAGAAAAGATAGTTTTGATAGATGTTTGATAATAGTAAAGATGATAGTTTGATAGAAAAAGATAGTAGATAGAGTTTCGAAAAAAAAAACCAAAGTATTAAAAGGTGCTAAAATTATCTACAAATTTGTTTCAAGCGGTTTGGGGGTTTATCGTCGGATAATTTTGGGGTTTCCCCCCGCCGATGTTATATAGCGTGTGGGGGCCCGGGTTGCACTGTTTTTGGGGGCCCGTTTTGGGTTTGGCACGTGTTTTTTTGGGGGGGGGTTTGGGTTTTTTGTACGGGGGGGTTCACTAACAACGATTTCCATTTTTGCCTGAAATTATTTACAAATTTCTGTTTTTAGTTTTTAAGAGTTGAAAAAGGTGGTTACATATTTATTAGCCATTTTTGGGTTAGGAAAAGTTGCATCTTTTGAAATATTCTGTAAGTATCCCCTTTTTTATGATTTTCCGGGGATATGTTTTAGTTTTTTTTTTTGCTTTTTTTAATTTTCCCAAAAGGGGTTTTTCTCAATTCATTTTTGGTTTTTGTATTTTTTTTGTTGAATAATGTTTTGGGGGTTTCCCTATTGTTTTAAAGGGGTTTTAAATGATCCCTATTTATTTTTCCCTTTTTTAATTTTCTGATGTCACAGTGCCTGGTTTACAATGTTGCTGTGAAACATTTATTGTTTTAGGGGGCCCACTGCTCTTTTTGGTGCAATTGCAAGATTTCCTTTCTTTCATCCTTCTTTGCTGTGTTGATTTTTCATTTTTTTGGGTTTGTTCAATTGGGTTTTTGGGGTTTGGGGAAATACATGAGTACGATATTTTGAAAAAGTGTTTTTTTTAAAATTTTTTGGACATTTGTTTTCCCCTTTTGGAAAAGGGAAGTTGTTGGGATTTTGAAAAATTTTTCCCCCCTTTGTTGGTTTTGAGTTTCCCCTAGGGGGGGTTATCCCATATGATTTTTCTTTTCCTATTTTTTTTGCTGTTATTTGTGTTGTTTTTCGGGGTTGGGATTGAAAATTTTAATTGACCCACTTCTTTGTAGTGCCTCCAAGTTTTCCCTACTCCCTGCTTTGTTGAACACTTTTCTCACTCCCATGACAGTTTTTGATAGTCTCTTATTTACCCTTTTGGGGTTTGGTTTTAAATTTACAGATGGTGGAGGGTTTAAAGTTTGGGTGTGAACATAAAGAGGTGTACTTTGGGTTTCTTGTTTGGTTTATGTATTTGATTGTTGAACCCAGTGTTATTTTAAAGTATTTTCACTACCTTTTTATTTGCTTCAATGGTAATTTTTAAATTGTGGTTTTGGAAGTTTTTTGCATAGTTCTTTTTCTTTTTTCAAAGGGTTTTCTTGGATTGTTGGCAGTGCACGAGGCCATCATCTCTGAAATAATCCGATTTTGTTTTCCGTTGTTTTTCTTGATGTTGGACAGCAGGGAATAATCCGACTGTTCACTTTTTTTCTGCTCCATCAAGATCCCATAGTTCCGTAAATGGGGTTTTCTGTTCTTTTTTGATCCGGGTTTCATTTTTTGCTTATAATGTTTTTTGGTGTGGAGAAAAATTTTCATTTCTAAAACCCTTTTATGTCTGTGTGGTTACGGGGCAAAACTTCAGGGCCCCTTTGGGTTTGAGTATTTCCCTATCTAAATGGGTTTAAAAAGGGTCTATTTGTCAAATGTGATAAATTTCTGTATTACTTGTTTATTGATTTTTTTTGAAAAGGGGAAAAATTCGATGGGTTTTTTCCCAGGGGTTGATTCAGAGTTTGTTTTTCCCGTTCTTTATTTTTTTTTCCAAAATTATCTTGCTTATTTTGCCAAAATTTCAGATTTGGATGGGTTTATCCAATCTACATGTTGGATTGTTATAAAAATTTGGGGTTTGGGGGGTCTTTGAGTGTTATGAAAGCCCCTTTTGTTGCTGTCACTTCTACCCCTGTTTTTGGGTCTATGCGCTGGGGAAAGTTCTTTTTTTTTGGCGGATACGTCATTTTAATTTTTTGGGTGGTTTTTTTTTTATAGTTTTTCGGGAAAATTTTTGTAAAGGGAGTTTGGAGTTTTCCCTTTGGTTCCATTTTGTAATAATTGCAAGTTTTACAGCCTTCAAAAATTTATGTTTTTGGTCATTTTGAAACTTTTTTTATATATAAATATATATTATATAAATATATTTTAATAATTTTATATATATATTTTTTTATATATATATATATATAATATATATATAATATATATTTTTAATTTAAAAAAAATATATAAAATATATTTATTATAAAAATATTATATAATATATTTTTAAAATTTTAAAAATTAAAAAACAAATTTTAAAAGAGGAATCTTAAAACATTTTAAAATTTGTTTCAACTTTTGGTTGCGCTGTCATCAGGAGGGTTTTTTGGGTTTTGCCCCCCGCCGATTTTATACAGCGTGTGGGCTCCCGTTTTTCGGTTGTTTTTCACGTGCGGGGTTTGGGTTCCCCGTGTTTTTTTGGGGGGGTTTTAGGGTTTTTTTTTTGGGTGGGTTTCCCCTAACAAAGATTTCCCTTTTTGCCCGCAGTTGTTTTTCTAAATTTTTTTTTGGGTTTAAAGTTTCTAAATTGGTTTGCATAGTATTAACCAAATTTTTTAGTTTTAAAACATAGGTTTCACCTTTTGGGAAAAATTGCTGTTTGGGGAGCTCCCTTTTTTTGGGTTTTCCAGGATTTTTTTGTTTGCTTGTTTTTTTCGTCTTTTAAATTTTCCCGATATATTTGCTAAGTTCTGTTTGGTTTTTATTTTTCTTTATTTAAAAGACTGTTTGTTGGTTTTCATTTTTTTTTGAAGGGGTTTTCAGTGGGTCCCTATGTATGTTTCTTTTTCCCTTTTTGATGTCACAGTAGCCTGTATACTTTTTTGTGTGAAACATTTTTTGTTTATTTGGGGACTGCTCCTTTTTGGGCAATTGCAAGGGGTTCCTTTTTTACCCTTCTTTGTGTTTGTTTTTTATTTTTTTTGGGGCGTCAAAATTGGGTTTTTTTGGGTTGGGGCATACAGAGTACGATAGTTTTTTCAGGTTTTTTTTTTAAATATTTTGGGGCATTTTGGTTTTTTGGAAATGAATTTTTTGGGCAAACCAAAAACCATTTGAGACCCGCAAACCTTGGGAAAAAAATTTGTAGAAGTTTTAAGATTCCTCTTTTTTTTGTTTTTAAATAATTTTTGCTCCCAAGGGGGTTTAGCACTTAAAAAAAATTTTTTTAGGGATTTTTTAAAATACTGATCTCTCTCTCTCTCTCTCTCTTCCTCTCTCTCTTCCCCATATATATTATATAATTTTATATATATATTTATATATAAATATATATATTATATTTTTTATATATATAATATATAATATTTTCTATTATTTTTATAAATTTTGTTATTATAATTATTATCATTATCATTTTATTTTTTATTATTAATTTTTATTATTATTATTTTTTTTTAAAATTTTTATTATTATTATTTTTATTATTCAAACAGCGCAACGAAGCAGCATCATCATCATCTTTTATCATCATCTTTTTCCCTCTTTACATCATCATCATCATATCATCTCATCATCATCATATCTCATCATCATCTTTATCATCTCTTCTCATTATATCATCATTATCATCATTTATTTAATTTTGTTTTTATTATTCTTACTATTTTTGTTTTCTGCAAAACAAATGGGAAGGCAGGGCGTTTTTTCAAGGGACAAAATTTTGGTTTCCCCTTTTGTTTGTTTGGCCCCTCAACTGTCCATTTTTTTCTGTGTGTTTTTTTTGTTTTTTGTCTGGGCCGCTGTCTCTGTCTTCTGGGCTGTCGTTGTTTTGGCTGTTTGTCTGTCCCGTCTCTCCCCCCCCTCAACTCTCTCTCTTTTCTTTTGGGTTTTTTTTCCTCCTCCCCCTTTTATTCACCAACACAAACACACACACACACACACACAACACACAAACACACCCCAAAACACACACCCCAAAAACACCACACACAAAACACACATACACACACACACACCCACACACAAGGGAAAAAAAAGGGGCCCAATTTAAAAAAAAAAAAAAAAAAAAAAAGAAAAAAAACAAACAAAAGCGATATCTCACACCAGCATGACAAATGACTTGTTTTTTTCCCGGGGAAAAGACAATAGCAACAGGGCTTAAAAAGCTCGTTTAAAAAAATCGAATTTTTAATAGCTGTGTACCAAAAAAAATTGCAGAAAAAACAAGTTAAGAGATGCATTGTGTTTAAAAATTTTCAAGAATTTAAAAGAAGAACGCCCCTTTCCTTTTTCCCCCAATAGAAGGAAAAAAAAACTTTTTGGGATTTTAAAAAACAAGAAAACCCAAAAAATTTTAACGCCAAGAAATGTCCAAGTTTATCTAGCCCTGGGCCACCTGTCGCCTTTTTTTTTTTTTTCGTGGGTATGTAAAATTTTTTCTTAGGGTTTGCAACAAGAAGGGGATTGGGGAAAAATTTAAAATTTGGGATCTACTCCCCTTATCATTGTTTTTTCCCCCCTTGATTTTTCAGAACTTTAAAAAAAGGGTAAAAATTCCACATATATAGGGTGATAAACAGGTTTTCAGTATATTTTTGTGTGTGATTCATTTTTCCTTTTGCTTTTCGTCTCTTTTTCTTTAAATTTCCGGGTGCATTTGAAAAAAGAACCAAAGAGTGCGAACCCGTTTGATAATTCAATTCTTTTTAAAGGCGGTTTTTGTAAAACATCCTGTCGCAACCGGGAAAGGGAAAAAATGGGAAAATTTAATTTCCCTGAGAAAGTTCGACAAGCCCCTTTCTCTCCCTTCTCTCCCAAAGCCCTGGCCCAAACCTCACCCCATCGTTTTACAAGCGACAGTTTTCCCCCCAAAGGGAATGTCAACGACCCTTTAAACTTTACCTCACGTGGTAATTTCCCATAGCCGTTGGGGGATTTTCCTTCTCCCCAGGGTCCCGTTTCGCAATTTTTGACTGGAACCAGGCGGCCCCTGACGTCCCTTTTTCAAGATTCGGTTTCTGTGCAGACAGAACCATGCCAGGAAATAATGCAATTTGGGACATAGTGGGGTTCTTGCATAAGGATTGCAATCCTACAGAAAAAATTTTGTCAGGGGAAAATTTTAGTTAAATGTCGTAAAATGAATGAACACTCCCTACCATTTTGGTTTTGGGCAGTACATATCCACGTTTGTGGGAGCGCCCAACCAAAATTTCCAAAAAATTCTAAAATTTTCACCCCTAGATGCCTTTGTTGCTTAAAAACCAAAACCCTTTTTTTTACAAAAAAAGCCATGGAAAAAAACAGATTGAAAACTGATACAGAGAGAAAGACCACAGGGGCACACAGAAAACACAAAACACACACCACACACACACACACACACACACAAAACCACAAAACACACCCCACACAAACACACACCCCACAAAAAAACCCCACACACAAAACACACAAAACCCACCACACACACCAAAAAACACACACACACAAGCGCGCGCGCGCACGCGCGCTTTTTTGCGCACACAACACACACAAAAACACACACACACACACACACACACACAACACCCCCACAAGCGCACGCGCGCATGCCAAAACAGCCATGCCCCAAAACACCCCAAAAACACAACACACACACACACACACACACACACATGCCGGGCCCACACACCCCACACACCACACACACACACACACCACACACACACACACACAAAAACACACACACCATGCACGCACACCAAAAAAAACACACAACCCACCAAAACACACCAAAACACACACCACACACACACACACACACACACAAAACACAAACACACACACACACCACACAACACACACACACACACACAACCCCACACACACACACACACGCCAAACACACCACCAACACAAGCTGCAGCGCGCCCCGCGCACGCAAAAAACAGAATTTTACTAAATAATGCCGTTTATTTTAAGACCACGGAAAAAAATTTTTATAACAACTTGTTGATTTGGAAAAAAGATGCCAAAAAAATATTATATTTGTCGTGGGTGTGTGTGTGCGTGTGTGTGTGTGTGTGTGTGGTGGTGTGTGTGTGTGTGGGTGTGTGTGTGTGTGTGGTGTTGTGTGTGTGTTTGTTTGCGGCGCGCGTGTGTGCAACCCTGCAGCAGCGTATGTCATTAGTCTGGGGCAGACCCAATTTCCCAAAATCGTATACATTCGCATAAAAAAAAGGGCTTGAATTCCTCCCGAGGCCAAATCATTCAAATATGACGATCCCAAAAGTTTAAAAGGCCACATGACCACACTCCGGGCAAACAGGCCACGACAATCCCATTGATATGATGACTTTTCACCACACTCCGG
>CM031608.1:66230284-66250284 GCA_018398815.1 Conus ventricosus
GCAAACAGGCCATGACAATCCCATTGATATGATGACTTTTCACCACACTCCGGGCAAACAGGCCATGACAATCCCATTGATATGATGACTTTTCACAAACTTGTCGTGGCACACAACCACAGGAAACGTGTCTCAGAAGTTATTGAGGACACGGGTAAATACACTTTCAAATATAGGTGCCATCTACTCCCTACCCCCACGACATTCTTCACGCCGACATTCAGAAATACTGTGTGATGGTAACCTACTATCTTTCATTGAAGTAACAGAACACGTGCCAGGTTCTCAGGTCCAGTATGGGACGTCAACAGCAGTTTTCATGTCCCTCTGGCCACAGCCACGGAGTAGGGACTGACTCCCTTCTAATAATGATACTACTACTACTACTGCTACTGCTACTACTACTACTACTAGTGCTACTACTGCTACTACTGCTACTGCTACTACTGCTACTACTGCTACTGCTACTGCTACTGCTGCTACTGCTACTGCTGCTGCTGCTACTACTACTGCTACTACTACTACTATACTAGTGGTGATGATGATGATGATGTTGATGATGATGATGATGATGATGATGATGATGATGATGATGATGATGATGATGATGATGATGATGATGATGATGACGACGACGACGACGACGACAACAACAATGATGATAATATATATATATATATATATATATATATAATATATTATATATATATAATATATATATATATATATATATATATATATATATATATATATTTTTTTTTTTTTTTTTAAACTTATTTATTTACTTTTTTAATGATAAAAATATAACAACATAATAATAATAATAATAATAATAATAATAATAATAATAATAATAATAATAATAATAATAATAATAATAATAATGATGATGATGATAATATAATAATAATAATAATAATAATAATAATAATAATAATAATAATAATAATAATAATAATATAAAACACTACTACTACTACTACTACTACTACTACTACTACTACTACTACTACTACTACTACTACTACTACTACTAATATTAATAATAATAATAATAACAATGATAATAATTATAATGGTACCAAACACGGAACCCTTCACAGTGAACACCGGTGTACGTCAGGGATGTTTGTTGTCACCGCTGATCTTCTCTCTTGTGATCGACTGGGTGATGAGGACAGCGATGAACCCACCATGCGGGATCCAGTGGACACTCATGCAGAAACTTGAGGACCTGGATTTCGCGGACGACATCAGCTTGCTGACTCACACCCTCCACCACATGCAGAAGAAGACCGAGAGCCTCCGCAGCACAGCCAGTAACACTGGCTTGGAGATCAACGCGGAGAAGACAAAGACCATGAGAGCCAACACAAGCCAGGCTGAAGCAATTCGCCTTGGGGAAAAACAGATAGAAGATGTTGAGAAATTTACCTACCTAGGAAGCATTGTCAACAAGACAGGAGGTACTGATGATGACATCAGGGCCAGAATAACCAAGGCAAGATTTGCTTTCACCACCCTCAAGCCCATCTGGAGGAGCGCAAACGTCCGTATTCACACCAAACTGAGACTGTTTAACACCAATGTAAGACCTGTGCTGCTGTATGGCTCGGAGACCTGGAGACTCACCAAAGGGCTGGAGCGCAAGTTGCAGGTCTTCATCAACACATGCCTGCGGCGGATCCTCCGCATCAGGTGCCCTGACAGAATTGCAAATGAGGAGCTATGGCGCCAGACAGATCAGAGGCCAATCGGTGACACCATCAGAATCCGAAAGTGGAAGTGGATCGGACACATCCTACGCCGAGGCCCGGACAACATCACACGGCAGGCACTGAATTGGAACCCGCAAGGAAAGAGAAAGCGAGGCCGCCCAGTGACAACTTGGCGTAGGACGCTGAACAGCGAGCTGAGTTCCATCAAGCTGTCCTGGGGTGAGGAAAAGAGGGCAGCCCAAGACCGCACACGTTGGAAATCTGCAGTGAAGGCCCTATGCTCCCGATGGAGCGAAGAGGATTAAGTAAAGTAGTAAGAAAACATTTTCAAACCGTTCTTACTGGGTTTTTTTTTATTTTTTTCCCCTGGGAATTGATAATAATCGTTACTTATTTAGATGCAAAACACGTGATTCAGATAATACAAAACATCAGAGCTAATTTACATCACTATTCTTTAGTCAGAAAACGAGACATGCTAATCTGACATGAGCTTGCTTTCTTGCATGGACAGCCACTCAAAAGAACCCAGCCAGAAATTGTATTCAAAAGGGAAAAAAAATATTAGTACGTGTTGAATGGTGAATGTGATTTGCTTTTTTGGTACAAAATATTACACACGGATAACCCTCGAATTAAAAAAAGACAAATAAATAAATAAATTTAAAATAAATAAATAAATAAATAAATAAATAAATAAATGAAATGAATAAATAAATAAATAAATGAATGAATAGTTAAATAAATAAATAGATGAATAGATAAATACTGCTGTTAATACACACCCTAATTAAAAATGTACACTGGTTTATAAAGCAAAATATTTTTGTAGTAGAAAAAAAAAGTGTGTAGGGAGGGGGGGGGGATCACAAAGTATATTTTTGGTACAAAATATACAGCTCGTTACTGTGCATTATACTTTCTAGCCGTGATAAAGACCATATCAGTCCAGTCAAGATTGATTGTTTGCTACGGAAACAGGGATTCGAATTCCATCCCTCCATGTCAAAAGACCACAGTGGACCAGCTGAACACTAGATTATTGATCAGCTGTAGCAGACTGTCAACACCTAACACACACAAAAAAAAAAAAACGATCCACGGTGATACAAACGTGTGCTCTCTAATATGGTTTCTTATCCATTGCCACATGTCTCCTCTTAAGCTTGTTTTGCCGTTTGTTCTTTTTTCTTCAGCTCTTCTCTCTTTATCAAATTCTATTTGAATTCTTCTTTATTGTTCCTTTCTTTTATTCTGATCCGTACATATCCTTTCGTTTCTCAACTCCCTTGTGTATTCCTCCTCCTCCTTCCCACGCCTCCTCTGTTCTACTCGTCCTCCCGTTCATCCCTTTAGAAGATTCAATCCAATTGCCATGTCCTCCTTGTAATTCCATTTCCATTCTCCGTTCCCCCCTTTTTTTTCTCCTCCTCTTTTCTCCCTTCCTTCTGTCTCCTGCATATTGTAAATCTCTCGTTCTGGCGCGTGCAAGCACTTTTGTACACGTGTTTTAGTGTGTGTGTGTGTGTGTGTGTGTGTGTGTGTGTGTGTGTGTGTGTGTGTGTGTGTGTGTGTGTGTGTGTGTGTGTGTGTGTTAGTGTGTGCGTGTGTGTGTGTGTGTGTTAGTGTGTGTGTGTGTGTGTGTGTGTGTGTGTGTGTGTGTGTGTGTGTGTGTGTGTGTGTGTGTGTGTGTGTGTGTATGTGTGTGTGTGTGTGTTAGTGTGTGTGTGTGTGTGTGTGTGTGTGTGTGTGTGTGTGTGTGTGTGTGTGTGTGTGTGTGTGTGTGTGTGTGTGTGCGCGCGCGCGCGGGCGTATGAGAGAGAGAGAGAGAGAGAGAGAGAGGAGAGAGAGAGAGAGAGAGAGAGAGAGAGAGTATGTGTGCGTGCGTGCGTGCTTGCGTGCGTGCGTGCGTGCGAGTGAGCATCCGTCATAAGTTGGCACATTTAATTGGTGTGAAGGGGAAAGGGCGCCTCTGAATGAGTGTGGGGAGTAAAAGGAGGTGGGCTTTACAATTAATTTGCTTTTTGTTTCTGGACACGGTTTTGTGATTATGTTCCATGAAACGTTTACAAGGATCACCAAGCTGCCTTAGTTTCTGTCACCATTTTGCCCGTATCTTTTTTCCAAACTGTGTTGAGTATTAAGTGGGTGTGCATACTATGATGTATGAAGATACATTCGAAGTGCAACACTTTGCACAGTGATCGGAGTGATAGTGGTAAAAGCTTCACACAAGCTTCTCCATTCCCCACACCCCCATCCACTCACCTGTGAACAGCAAACAGTGGTATGTGACACGAGTGACCTTGACTCTACGGGTTGCATCGGGCTATACCAGGGAAATACCAGCGATATACAACTCTTCTACTCTACACAATGTGTATATGGAAAATGCGATTATGGAAGTGAGAAACACTCCACACACACACACACACACACACACACACACACACACACACACACACACACACAACACACACACACACACACACACACACACACACACACACACACACACACACACACACACACACCACACACACACACGTACGCGCGTGCGCGCGCACGCAAAACACACACACACACACACACACACACACACACACACACACACACACACACACACACACACACACACACATGCACGCACACCACAACGTCTGTTCAGTGGAATGGAGCCCAACCAAGTGGTGGTGAAATTAAAAAGACATTCAGATTAGATGACCAAAAGTGCTAGTGCTTACGGGTCTTCAAGCAGGAAGGAATGATGGAATGGAAATAAGGACAGCTGAGGGGACAGTGAGTTTGGGGACAAAAGGGAGGAAGGACAAGGGACAGTCATGGCGTAATGCAGGGTGTAGTACGCTTACAACATCTCATCAGTGACATAATTGAAAGAGAAGGAGGAAATTCCGCATGGGTTGAATCGAAAGGTGCGCTTGAAAGAAGTCGGTGAGTAAAGAGAATAGAAAGGAGTTGGAGGGGGACTGCAGGAGAGTCGGTGAAAGGGAGGAGAAGAGATGAGAAGTAGGGGGAACAAGGAAGGGGTGGGGGATGCGAGGAATACTTGGGATGTTGGGGGTGGGGGTGGGGGAGGTATTGCTAAGAAGGGATGTGATGAAGGGAAGGGCGGGTACAAGCAGAGGAGCGTGGGGGTATTTACATTTGTTGTTTATTTTACTACACACGTTTTGTTTGAGTGGAGGATTACTTGTGCATATTTGGCCAGAGTTCGAACACACACACACACACACACACACACACACACACACACACACACACACACACACACACACACACACACACACACACACACACACACACACACACACACACACGCTCGCACGCATACAAACACGCACGCACGCACGCACGCACGCACACGCACGCACGCGCGCGCACGCGCGCACACACACACACACACACACACACACACACACACACACACACACACACACACACACACACACACACACACACGCGCACACACACACACACCACACACACACACACACACACACACGCACACACATACATAAACACAGAGAGACAGACAGATTGAAGAGAGAGAGAGAGAGAGAGAGAGAGAGAGAAGAGAGAGAGAGAGAGAGAGAAGAGAAAGAGAGAAGAGAGAGAGAGAGAGAGTGAGAGAGAGAGAGAGAGAGAGAGAGAGAGAGGCAGACAGACAAAACAGACAGACAAACAGAGTCAGAGGATGAGGGGGCGGGGCAGGGGGGGGGGGGGGGGGGAGGGGGGGGAGGGCAGGAACATTAAAAACATGTGAAAGAAAAAAAAAAGAAAGAAGAAAAAAAGACGACGGAACAATTCAGCAGATACTCTATGGAGGAGGCTGAGGCGAAGTGGACGTAGAGATGGAAGGACACTGAGAGTAGTAGAACAGGAGTGTCCGTGCTTGCAGCTTTGAAGATAGAAAGGAAAGACGGGGTAGACGTGAGGGAAAGGGAAGTGAGAGGGCGATGAAGGTGGAAGAGAGATGGGAGGGAGTAGGTAACAGGATGAAGTTCACTCACATTTCGCCAGGGATAAAATTGAACAGAAGGTGAAAAAAAGCTTTAAGAGGATCGAATTGAAGGGGAGCACCTACAAACAGATCTGTAAGGTCGAGGGAGGGGGGAGGAGGGGTGGAGCAGGGGGGGAGGGAGGGAGGTGCGTTTAGTAGAAAAGTAGACATAAATAGAGTTGAGGAAAAGTAACGATTGAGAGGATAGTGCAGACGGTGACAAAGTGTGAGCAGGCATGCCGGTCGGGGGGGAGGGGGGAGGAGGGAGGGGTGTTGAATCGTAGGGTTTTAGATCCTGAAGACGAGAAATGATAACGCAATGAGAATATTTTGTTGTGATGTACACAACATTAGTGGAAATGTGGAATGGGAACATAATCAGTATAATGTGTATTAGTGTTTTTGTTTTTTGTTTCGTTTGGGGGGGGGTTTGGTTCTTTTGCACAGAGAGAAGAGAGAGAGAGAGAGAGAGAGAGAAGAGACCGACAGACAGACAGACAGACAGACAGACAGACAGACAACAGAACAGAGACAGAGAGAGTCAGAGAGACAGGAGATTTTTTTCGCATCCCACTGTAGCCTCAGGAAAAAGGAACATTACATCATGACAGTTTGAATAATACTACAGAGAAAGGTATGCGGCAAAAAAAAACGACAAAAAAAAAACAACACACACACACACACAACCAAAAACCACAACACCACACACACATTAACAACAAACAACAAACAAACAAACAAACAAACAAACAAAACAAACGAAGGATGCAAAGTGAGACCGATGGAAATGGGTCAACCACACGTACATGTAACACAGCTCACCCAGCAGCAGGACACTTCCGTCCCTCACCAATCCTCATCCTCATGCTCACTCTCTCCTGTTCCATTGCCTTTTCCAGCATGTCGTTTGCATCATTCTTCAAAACTGTCTTCATCTTAAATGACCTGGTAATTGAAATTTGTCTTTCTCAATACTTGAAGGGGGGGGCAGTCATATCTGTAGTGAATGGATAACTTCATAACAGCCCCTTACTTACCATGCCACAAACCGTGTTCCTCATTTCTTTTCCGAGTTAAACTCATTTGTATAATCGACTCCAATCTTAAATTTAGTTTTAGGTCCGTTCATATGGACAATGGACAACATACTAATGCATTCTTCCGGTACTTACAGATTGTTGATAATGTAAAAAATCTGTTCTCAGTTTTTAACGTGTTTATGTGGTTGTTGTTGTGTTGGTGTTGTGGTGTTGCTGTTGCAGGGCTGCTGCGGCTGCTGCGCTGCTGCTGCTGCGGGCGCTGCTGCTGCTGCTGCTGCTGCTGCTGCTGCTGCTGTTGGGTTGCTGTTGTTGTTTAAGTGCTTGTCTTGAACAGCGTTCACATATTGTGATTGTATCAGTTACACATTATTGCGAGCTTATTTTCAGTCGTATACTCATAGTTTTCCTTTTCCGCACATATTGCCAATGTTGTTTGTCGGACTCTTAAGTAAGCTTTGCAGAAACCACTGGAAAAATCCTCAGTATTAATTGTAATCTAACAAAACTTATTTTTAATGAGAAAAAACAGAATTTTGTCACGTTTCATTGGCCTGAGAAATCGCTGAGCTTTTATTTACCGCCATAATAACTTAGAAGTTGACAACACTCTCACACTACACACACACACACACACATCCACACACACACACACACACACAACACACACACACACACACACACACATCACACAATCACTCACACACGACAGGCACACACACACACACACCACCCACGCACCAACGCACGCACGCACAACACACACACAACACACACACACACACACACACACACACCCACACACACACACACACACAACACACACTCACACATTATGTATTATTATTTCAATTATTATCATTAATTAGAATTATCTTTATTTACATAGTATGAAGTATCATTATTATTATTATTTATTATTATTATATTTTTATTAGTATTAATTGGTTAGTGTTCTTGTTGGTGAGTAGTTGTTGTGTTGCATAATTATAACTGCAAATCTAAGTTTTAAGGCCCATGATAGTTCGTTCAAGGTACTAAAATTAAAGTCGTGTGTCTGTTTGTTCGTGTCTGTGCCTCTCTATCACTCGTTTCATCCTCGCTCTTCTCTCTCTCTCTCTCCTCTCTCTCTCTCTCTCTCTCATCTCTCTCTCTCGTCTCCCTACTGCCTCTCTCTCTCCCCCCCTCTCTTCTCTCCGCTCTCTCTCTCTCTCTCTCCTTCATCTCTCTCTCCTTCTCTCTCTCTCTCTCTCACACACACACACACACACACACACACCCACACACACACACACACACACACACACAACACACACACAAACACACTACAAGAAACAAACAAGCAACTTAAGAAAGAAGGAAAAAAAAAGAAAATAATAGCATTGGCGAAGGGCACAACAATTTTTGAAACAAATGTCTTGTTTTCCCAAATGACAATGTCAACAGGGCTGAAATGTTCGCTGACAAATAATCGAATACCAGTAGCCGTGTAAACACAAAGGTGCAGAAAACAGTAAAGCATGCATTGGTGTAAAAATATTTCCAGAATAGATGAAAACACAATCCGTTAATACTTTAACAGAGGGAAAAGACAAACATTTATGGACAGAACCCAAATGAACACAAAAACATTTAGGGCGCCAAGACATTCCCATGTTTACGAGCCCTGATCCACCTGTCTATTCTTTTGCGGGGGGGGGGGTGATATATAATAATGTTTCTTAAATTCTGCAACAGAGAGGCGTTGGGTAATTTAGCTGGCCATCGATCCGTCCTACCCCTGTTTCCCCCCCTTGATTTTCAAAACGAGAACCAGCAACACTTCCACATAGATAGAGTGATATTATCTGATCGTACATGTTGGTGTGTGGTTTCATTAGGTGGCTGTGCATGTCTCGCGTTTCAACTTCTTTAAATCCCTGCATGCACATGAATGTAATGAACCGAGGAGTGGCGCACCCAGTTTGACAATGATTAGATAAGTTGAATCATTAATAGTGGAGTGTGTAAGCAGACCAGTCTGTCATACCTGGGATATAGGGAAAGAATGGATATTAAATTCGTATAAGTTCGACAAGCCTCTCTCTCTCTCTCTCCTCTGTCATGTCTGCTTCTCTGTCTCTGTCTCTGTCTCTGGCCTCTCTCCTCCTCTCTCTCTCTCTCTCTTCTCTTCTCTCTCTCTCTCTCTCTCTCTCTCTCTCGTCCCCCGGTTGTTCGGCAATCTTTCCCCCCCTTCCCAAAAGCCCTGACGAAATCTCACTCCATCTTTGACAAGCGACATGTTTTTCTCCAAAGGACAATGTCAACAGGACTGGAAACGTCGCCTCACGTGCAATCCGATAGCAAGTTGAGGGCTTTCGTCTCCGCGGGCCGTCTGTCTCATTCTGACATGGACCCAGTGGCTGACGTCGCGCCTCCGATTTGGTAGCGGGCAGGACAGAACTAAGCAGAGAAATCATCGTTCGGAGGCATAATGTATAATGATATGAGCCACGCATTCCTTCATAAACGATTGTCAAGAGGAAAAATACAGCTTACTGGCATAGCCGCTATGAACTACTCATAACACGTGCATCCAGCCCAGTACATACCCCATGAAAGGGGCGCTAGATCCAACACAGAAGCTTTGACTTTACAGGTAGATACTGCGTGAAGTCCCTTTTCCACTTGATACACAGGCATAGAAGAAAACAGAACAGACATAACAGACACACACACACACACACACAAACACACACACACACACAACACACACACACACATACACACACCCACACACCCACACACACACACACACACACACTACTCACACACACACACACCCACACACTCACACACACACACACACACAACACACACACAACACTTACATCAGCATACATACAAACATATATATATATATAGATAATATATAGAGAGAGAGAGAGAGAGAGAGAGAGAAGAGAAGAGAGACAACAGACAGAGAAAGAGAAGCGAGAAGAGAGGGAGAGATGAGAGAGAGAGAGAGAGAGAGAGAGAGAGAGAGAGAGAGAGAGAGAGAGAGAGAGAGAGATCCGATGAGGGAGGGGGCCCCTCCCCAAAATGACGGTCAATCACTTCTTGTAACTTATTTTTGCTGTTCACTAGTACACAAGTTTGATATATGCCTCTGCTTGGACTACAACAACCAAAAAATGCTGGATTAGAAATTGTGATAACCTTGTTTGTTTCGGCCCTGTAACTAAGTTGTCTCGAATGGGACGGGAAAAAAAGCTGTGGGGGAGGGGAGGGCAGGAACAAAACTTTTTTTTAATGAAAAAAACCAAAACTCTACAGAAGAGCTGGGTGACGTAGCGATGGAGGGAATAGAGATTAGTAGAGCAGAAGTGGCAGTGCGTGCGGGTCTGAAATAGGATGGAAACGAGGTTGAGGTAAAGGAAAGAGAAGTAGCAGAGCAGTGAAGGTGGAAGAGAGAGGGAGGGGGTGGGAGCAGTATGAAGTTCACTCACAATTCGCCAGAGATAAGTGAAAACAGAAGGAACACATTCGCAGGGATCGAATTGAAGGAGCACCGAAAAAATAAAAACCCAGGTAAGTCGATTCGAGGGATGGAGCCGGGGGGGGGGGGGAGTGTGTTGTGTTTAGTGAAGAAGTAGGCGTTAGGAGAGTTGGCGTACAGGGAACGACTGAGATGATAGTGCAGAGGGATGAGTAAAGTGTTGAACAGGAGTGGGGGGGGGGGTGGTGAATCTGTGAAGTATAGAGATGCCTGGAAGAACCAGTGGAATGATAACGAAATGAAAGAAATTTTGTGGTGCACATAACAGTTACCGTAAATATTTGTTGTATGGAAACATAATCAAGTATAATTGTGTATTATGTGTGTTGTTTTGTTTGTTCTTGTTCTTTTGGCACAGAAGGGAGAGAGAGAGAGAGAGAGAAGAGAGAGAGAGAGAGAGAGCGAGAGAGAGAGAGAGTGAGGGAGAGAGAGAGAGAAGAGAGTGAGGGAGAGAGAGAGAAGAGAGTGAGTAGAGAGAGAGAGAGAGAGAGAGAGAGAGCGAAGAGAGAGAGAGAGGAGCGAGCGAGATAGAGAGGAGAGAATAGATTGCGCATCGTAGCTGTAAGTAACATGACAAAAGGAACATTACAGTCACTGCACCTTGATAATACTACAGAAAAGGTTAGGCTGCAAAGAAAGCAAACAGGAAGGATGGAAATTCAAGCCGTGGGACACGAGTCCCTACACATAAATCCGGACAGCTCTACTAAGCCATCAGGACTCTTTCTCTCCTCAGCATCCCTCTTCGCTTCTGTCCCCGCCATCCCATGTAATAATCTCTGCAAGTACTATTTCCACTTGTCTTTCTCTTTCATTGAATGATCGATTTCTAAATTTGTCTTTTTCTCATTACTTGTCAAATATAGTGTATTGAAATATTTTTTCAACCACAGAGCACCACCCTTACTTTTGGTCAATCTGATAATGTCATAACAGCCTTCCTCATTTGTGTAATAAAAACTCCACATTCGCAAAAAAAAAATTGTGTTTGTTTAAATGGACAATATACTGTATTCCTTTTTTTTTCGATACTTAAAAGAATATGTTACCAGTTTTTATGTTCTTCTTTTTAAAGATATGTCTTGAAGAGTGATTCATATGCCGTGATTGTATGCATTTGAACGATTATTGCGAAGTTTGTGATTTTTTACAGCCATTATTTTTCGGTCAAGGTTTGCTTTCCACAAAAGATAAATTCTGTTAGCTGACTCTTGAACAAGATTTAAGCAGAAAGCAATGAATGCTCGTTAGCATAAACCGGAACCAATAGAAACTTGTTTTCTTAAATGAGTGTAAAAACGAAATTCATTGTTTTTCATGGCCTAAAAGGCACAGGGGCTTTTTTTTTTTAATTTACCGCCATAATAATTTTAGAAGTTACCAAATACATACTAACATTCACCAATCAAATTTTGAGTGAGTGGAAAGCGCTTCAAGGTACAAATCAATTGGCCAGAACCTAAGCGGCGCTAAGTTTTCATTGTTACATATACATATATATGATATATATATATATATATAAGATATTTATAATATATATATATAAATATAATATATATATATATATATATATAGATATATATATATATATATATATATATAATCAGTGTGGCTAAAACGCCTAGAGTAATTTACAAGATGCTCGACCCCCTTGGGGAGCAACATTAGATAAGACAAGTTAAGTATTAAAATGAGTAATAAAAGAATACTCTTTAATACGTTGTTTTATCGATCTATCTATCTAACTATCGATCTACTATCTATCTATCTATCTATCTATCTATCTATCTATCGACTATCTATCTATACACACTCACAGGCACACTTAATATAGAAACATAAGAGCAAGCTTGGGTTTATAATTCGAATATATAATATATATATAATATAGAGATATATATATAATATATAAGATAGGATAATAGATATGAGAGAATAAGAAACACCCGAGGTGCTGGGGAGGACCCAGAGAAGCACTGTCTTCACATGCCGTTAGCTAGAGCAGTCATGTACCACCCTTGGAGGCCGGCGCTGTTTTGACGATGGGACAGGCACGCGCAGGACACTCATTAAGAATAAACAAGGACAGAACTCTCCCTGAACAAGGTATATAGACTAAGGGATGCAGCTCATAAACACCTTAAAGTAGCATCCCCATGGGTGTACCAGCCCGTATTCTTGAACTGCATGACCCACCGGCGAAAAACCCCAACCCTCTCAGCTGCCGAACACCCCACAGGGACCCTACCAACCCCTGGCCCACGGACAATGAAGACAGTGCCACTCAGACACTGCCAAGCTTTTCGCCATACGTTCTATGTGCCCGCAAGAGAAAAATGCCAAAGGTGTAGTCTTTCCCCACTGTTCAACAGGACTTTTCCCTGTGGTCAGGGGTCTTTTCTTTCCGCACCGTCACTGGACCTTTCTTGTCTCAGGTCTGTAGCCGTGTTAAGCAAAGAAGAAAAAGAACAAAACCCAAGGTGCGGGAGGAACCCAAGAAGCACTGTCTTCACCTGGCCTTTAGAGCAATCTCCTGTACCAACCCGTGGGAGCCTGCGCTGTTTACAGATGGGTTACAGGCAACGCGCAGGACACTCCATTAAGAATATATATAAATGTGTGTGTGTGGGTGTGTGTTTGTGTGTGGGTGGGTGTGTGGGTGTGGTGTGTGGTGGTGTGTGGCGTGCGTGCGGGCGTGGCGTGCGTGCCGTGCGTGCTGCGTGCGTGCGTGCCGTGCGTGCGTGCGTGCGTGCGTGCGTGCGTGCGTGCGTGCGTGCGTGCGTGCGTGCGTGCGTGCGTCGTGCGTGCGTGCGTGCGTGCGTGCTGCGTGCCGGGCGTGCGTGCGGGCGTGCGTGCGTGCCGTGCGTGCGGGCCGTGGCGTGCTGCGTGCGTGCGTTGCGTGCGTGCGTCGTGCGTTCGTGCGTGCGTGCTGCGTGCGTGCGTGCGTGCTGCTGCGTGTGCGTGCGTGCGTGCGTGCGTGCGTGCGTGCTGCTTCTGCGGCGTGCGTGCGTGCTTGCGTGCGTGCGTGACGTGCGTGCGTGCTCGTGCGGCGCCGTTGCGTGCTGCGTGCGTGCGCGTGCGGTGCGTGCGTGGCGTGCGTGCGTGTCCGTGCGTGCGTTGCGTGCTGCGACTGCGTGCGTGCGTGCGTCGTGCGTGCGTGCGGGCGTGCGTGCGTGCGTGCGTGCGTGCGGGCGGGCGTGCGTGCGTGCGTGCGTGCTGCGTGCTGCGTGCGTGCGTGCTGCGTGCGTGTGTGTTTTGTGTGTGTGAGTGTGTGATGTGTGGTGTGTGTGTGTGGGGGGGTGTGTGTGTGGAAATCAAGTGATTCCCATTTTGGTGTCACGTTTTACCTTCCATACATCACTTTAACTGTCTTTTCCGGTTTTGCACTCTATGAAATGTTCGTGTTCTTTAGGAGATGCAAACAGAGTAATGAAAGTGCACTTTGATTAAACAAAAAACAATTAGACTAGTTAAACAAATTGTTAAATGTGGGACATCGTCTTTCAAATTGTGCTGGTTAATTTAAGGACAATATTGGTGTGAGTTATGATGTGGAAATTGACGATAATTCCTTTCAATTGTATAAAAACTCCGTACGATGTGCACACAAAAAGATACCAGATCTTCGCCATGGAGTTGGTCGCATACAACTTTAATAACTAAAATAGGGGTGAAATTATTATGGTACAGTCAAAGTTACAAACTATGTCAGGTTATTCATACTAAAAAATGATCCAACCAAAAAATAACGAGATGACTACGTGAGCCCGGACAAATAGCAGCAAAAGTTTGTTCATGAAAGCAGGTATAGACCCTCTCATCTCTCTCTCTCCTCTACTCTCTCTCTCTCTCTCATCCTCTCTCTCTCTCTCCTCATCTTCCATCTTCTCTCTCCTCTCTCTCTCTCTCTCGCTCCTCTCTCTCTCCTACCACCCTCTCTCCCCTCCCCCCTCTCTCTCTCTCTCTCTCTCTCCAGCTCCGCTCTATCTCTGCTCCCTCTCTCTCTCTCCTTCGTCTCGCGTCTCTCTCCTCCAGGCACGTGTGCTTATCGGGGTCTACTGTCCTTAAATCTGAATTGCACATGAATGCGAGGACAGAGATGCCAACCCATTTGATATAGTTAGACAAAGTTCTTCTTAATGGCGTAGAGTCTGTAGCAGTCCATCTGGCAAAGCTAGGAGGAAAGATGGAAATTAAAGTTCGTATAAAGTGCGACAAGCCACTCTCTCGCTCTCTCTCTGTCTCTCTCTCTCTCTCTCTCGCTCTCCTCTCCTCTCGCTCCTTTCTCTCTCTCCCTCTCTCTCTCTCTCGCTCCTCTCTCGCTTCCCCAAAGCCCGGCGAAACCTCAACGCCGTCTTTGACAAGCGAACATGTTTTCCTCCTAAGGCAATTCAGCAGGACGGGAAAAACGTTCGCGCCTCACGTGTAATCCGAGACATGGGGAGCTTTTTCCCTTCTCCGCAGCTTCGTCTCATTTCTGACATGGAACCAGCGGCTGACGTCTCGCCTCCAGATCCGGCTGCTGTGCAACAGAACGATGCAGCGAAACAATGCGTTAGGACATAATGTGTAATGATAGAGGCTAACAATGCGTTAGAGACCTAATGTGTAAGGATAGGAAGGGCTGATCCATCAGAAACAACTGCAGAGGGGATGATAGAGTTACTGACATAACTTGAAGTTGGACAGCACGTACAATAACCACGTTTATAAACGCCGATCCAACCCCAACATCCCTGTTTCCGCCACGTATAATGCCTTGTATTCCTTTAATACTAGGATGTGCTTCTCTCTCTCTCTCTCTCTCTCACTTCTCCTCTTCCTCGCTCTCCTCCTCTCTCATCGCCTCCTCTCTCTCTCTCTCTCCTCTCCATGTCGTCTCTCCTCTCTCTTCGCTCGCTCTCAAAACACACACACACACACACACACACACACACAAACACAACACACACACACACACACACACCACTCACACTACACACACACCACATCCCAACCCAAAAACCAAGATCCCTAAGGAGGTTTTAAAAAAACCCCCTTTTATTTGTAAACATTGTTTTTGAGGAACTTGTACAGAGTACCATTTTAGATTCCTTAAAAGTCGATTTTCACGTTTTAAAATGTTATTATCCTGGTTCCTTAAGCGTTCATCTATTTTTAAAAAAATGTGATTCGAGTTATGTTATGAGTCCAATTTTTATTCATGTTTCACATATTTTTTCTTCCGATGCGCGATTCCAATCCTCATTTTTCCTCGTGTGCCTTTTTTCATTTATACTTTCGTCAGCCGGGTGCTGACTCACTGTTCTCTCTATCTCTTTATCTCCTTCAGATTGCCTGTCGACCACCCCCCTCCCCTCCCTCCTCCTTTTCTACCTTGTTTATTCATTGATTTTGTGTTTAAAGTCACGTATTGTATAGACTTTAAATTAAAGAACACACACACACTCAACACACACACAACAGCACACACACGACCAACACACACACACACACTACACACTCACACACATCACACACACTCTCTCTCTCTCGCGCAACGCACGCACGAAACGCACGCCACGCACACACACAACACACACACACACACACACACACACACACACACACACCACACACCACACACACACACACACACACACACATACTCACAACACACACACACACACAACACACACACACACACACGCACGCACGCACACACACACACACACACCCCAGCGCGCACATACACACACACTCACACACACACAACACACACACACAAACACACACACACACACAACCCACCCACATAGGTCTAGATGTTAGCATCTCAACTAGTCTTTTAGAACAAGAGAAAGAACTAACAATACCCTGTCAACCTGCCCACCAGCCATGACAAATGAGGGTTCGGAAAAGTGGTAAGGGTGTATATGTGTTCACTTCATGAAGTGAATCCCGCCGCTTTTATGATGGGCAGATGCCACTGGTGGGCACGGCCAAGAAACTTTGCGCCATTTAATCTGGTAAACACTCCAATGAGAGGGGAAAATGCCAAAACATGGTGTAACATGGGTGTGCCGTAATGCAGTCATTATTCCTACTGTTTGCCATGCCTGCGATCAAATCAAAATTTACCCTCTAAGTCTATTAGATGTCCCTATAGACTGAGAGAAGGACACGGCATGTAATAATAATAATAAGAATAATAATAATAATAATAATATAAGAATAATAATTATAAGAATAAGAATAATAATAATAATACTAATAATAATATAATAATAATAAAAATGATGATAAGAATAAGAATATAATATTAATAATAATAAGAATAATAATAATAATAAGAATAATAATAATACAAGAAAAAACAGTGTCATTTCTCCCTCGGTTTTTCTCAAAAAAATTATACTGGCAGAAAGAATAGCGTTAGAGACTTACGTGAAAGCCTGCGAGTTACTTCCCTTAGCTGTTTCTCCCTATCAGAAACTGCCTGAATATAAATCATCGGAGGATAAGAAAAATCAGTCAGATCAGCGAGAAATCCGTTAATTAAAGGATGATTTCAACTTTTTTGTCTTATGCACCTGCATCAAGGTCACAGGGAGGAACAACACTCGCCTACTAATGGAGTCTTTAGCGCCAAGTAAAATGACAAAGAACAAACACCACTCGCTTTTTCTCTGAATCGAATCAACAAATCAGCCGCAGCTATGTTCAGAACAGAGCATTTCGGATGTTACCATACAGATATGGAACTCCTGAATCCTGAGCGATCACGAGATGAGAGATATCGACAGAACTTGAAAACAGTGGTCAACATTTAACACTTCCACTATTCAAAAGTGGAGTTGACTTTCAAGGTCCTTATTCAAATGAAAGTGTATAAGCGATATATTAAAAACACAGTCAGAAAAGAACTGTTGGGGGTGCTTGCAAGTTTTGGTGAGATTCAAAATCATTAGAGTAAAAATGGTTGATCAGAATGTGAATGTTCGAAGCGTCCCTTGGTTATCTAATTTGAATCAGCCCGCGAAGAAAATTGCAGCAAACTGTTCATTGACAGAGCTTGTTAAGCTAGTGTTCGCATTGTTGGAATAGCAACACGCATGTCCTTAGCAATAAATACCACAGAGCAATGATGATACGAAGGACCAAGAAAAAGATCTGCGGACTTTGACATGTTCTTTTGGAGGAGCAGGGAGGGGGACGGGAAGTAGCTTCTAATTTTCCTGTGCTCCCAGCAATAGCAGATTGCCCAGATATAGAAGCCTGGGGCATACGTGGGGCCGTTCGTTCTTTCTTTTTTTTGCGTGTCCTTGGGGTGGGTGGGGTTGGCTGGTTAGTTGGTTTTCTTTCTTCACCCTGCCCTGTTGGTGCCGCAATTTAATTCCTTAGAGTACAGGCTTGACAGATTCTATAAAAAAGCTAAGAAATATCCTGTGCGTTGGGAAGGAGAGAGAGAGAGAGAGAAAGAAGAGGAAGAGAGAGAGAGAGAGAGAGAGAGAGATAGAGGGAGGAGAGAGAGAGAGAGAGCGAAGAAGAGAGAGAGAGAGAGAGAAGAGAGAGAGATGAGGGGGAGAGAGAGAGAGAGAGAGAGAAGAAGAGAGAGAGGGTGGGAGAAAGAGAGAGAGAGAGAGAGAGAGTGAGAGAAGAGAGAGAGAGAGAGAGAGGAGAGAGAGAGAGAAAGAGAGAGAGAGAGCATGCCAATTTAATTGTGCGGAAAAGGAAATCAAAACAGCGTCACCATGAATGAAGGGCATACCGCCACACAGCTGAAACTTTCAAAGCTGGTCGATGGGATTATTTACGGAGATAATCCTGTGTGCTTCTTTCTCTGGTCCTAGACTTGCACGACAGGCTGTACTTTACTGCACACGACAAGGCTGTTCTTTAAACTGCACGACAGGGCTGTACTTATGGCACGACAGGGCTGAACTTTATGGCACGACAGGCCTGTACTTTACTGCAACGACAGGGCTGTACTTTACTCACGTACAGGATGTACTTTTATGGCACGACCAGGGCTGTACTTTACTGCACGACAGGGCTGTACTTTACTGCACGACAGGCTGTACTTACTGCACGACAGGGCTGTACTTTACGGCACGACAACAGGGCTGAACTTTACCTGCACACAGGGCTGTACTTACTGCACGCAGCTGTACTTTTACTGCACGACAGGCGTACTTTACGCACGACAGAGCTGGACTTTACTGCACACAGAGCTGTACTTTACGCATACTCTCATGACAATAGCCCCTGTCAACCAGACACAGAGATACAGACCTGCAGACCACCGTTGTCAAGATACAGTTGAGCAACATCTTCGGGACCTAATCTAAAGCCGGAGAAACGCGACTGCGGACTGTAATGGTGCCAGTCTTTCTACTGAGCCTAGGTTGCGCAACAAATTCATCTCTGGGTACCAGCCAGTCGGGTCAGAAAAAAATTCCTCATCAAATACATCTACGAGAACCAACAAACCTCCAGTTGGTATCTGCACGCTAAACGCTTCTCCACGCGCTGGACTGGGCCCAATTTAGAGTGACTCACAACCATCACGGGGCTCTTCTTCCCATTTTCGTCGGTAGGGATTGGCAGAGCGGCTGTACTTCTTCTCCATTCTACGGCAAAATGCCCTGCTGCCCTCACCTCGAACGTACTTGGCGTGATATAGAATTGGGTTAGAATGGCCAGTGCGGAACTGCACCGAACTAACCCAGTGGCAATGCAGTGATTTCCCTGGGTGAGCTTCCCCCCGTAAAGACCTACAAAAGATACTCCCTGTGAATACGGGCACTTACCGTTGACAGAACAGGCCTGTGTGAGTTAGGTGTGGGGAAAGGGAGAGGTAGGTTGGGGGGGGGGGGCGTCCAGAATGAACAGCTTTGGACAAATGCACCGAGAAGCGTAGTCTAAGCAACAAAGAAAAAGCAGCCGACCCCACCATCCTCCTAATCGCCTGTCTCTGTTTGATTTATGGGTGTTTCAACCCAACAAAACTATATCCCAATGCCCATTCTCGAAGATCCTGTATGTCGAGGTGTCAAATGTGTGTATATTCACATTCGGCCATTTCTGAATACCCGCCATCCCAAACGGCCCCTGTACCCCTTTGTTTGTTACCTGAGCATATGGTATGTCAGATTATGTCTTTGACTGACTGGGTTGAACATCAGAATGATATATAGGCTGACGAATTTGTGGTCGGTATCAGCCAGAGAATGGAGCCGGGGCAGACAAGCACGGATTAGAGCCAGAGTTATCGGGTGATTGTAGTCACTGTCTTTCTGTGTTTCTGTGTATGGGATAAAGGATACTCGAATTGTGGGACGGGCCATGTTTCTCTCAATTTTATTCTAACCTCTTTTTTGTCGGTATGAATAATGTCCCGGTCCATCGATCTATGTTTGGTGCAGTTCTCTCTCTCTCTCTCTCTCTCTCTCTCTCTCGCTCTCTCATCCGTCTCCCCCCCCCTCCTCTCCTCTCCCTTCTCCTCTTCTCCAGCTCTCGCTCTCGCTCCTCGCTCTCCTCTCTCTCCTAGGCTCTCTTCGCCCCGCTCTCCTCTCGCCTCATATCCTCTCTCTCTCCTCTCTCTCGTCATCCCTCTCTCTCTCGCTCGCTCACTCTCCTGAGCATCGACCTGAGCGGATGTTTCCAATTCCGGCGTTGCTCCACAAGGGTACTCGAGGTAATGC
>CM031608.1:66270284-66273321 GCA_018398815.1 Conus ventricosus
CGCTGTGTGGATTGTGTGGCAGCACGAGGGGGGCACACTCGGTTTTGATCAGACTGCAAAGAAACACTCTTTTTGTGAATGTCGTTTTGGGGGGTAGTCTCATTCAGGCTCCCCTGTCTAATCAGAAAGAATGATTTTTTCGATGAAAGTGACAAAATGTTGTTCACTGATAATGAAATTAAACATTTATAAAGTTTCTGTCGTTTGTCGGTTTTTCTTTCTATGTTTTGTGAGACTGTGTATAAGTGGTCCTTAATTAAAGTTCGACCCTGTATAAGGGTTTTAGGCTGCATCAACAGAGAGAGAGAGAGAGAGAGAGAGAGAGAGAGAGAGAGAGAGAGAGAGAGAGAGAGAGAGAGAGAGAGAGAGAGAGAGACAGACAGACAGACAGACAGACAGACAGACAGACAGACAGACAAAGGTAGACAGAGTCAGAGATGGATGGAGAAGGAAAGAGATAACGAATATGAATAATGTGGTGACAATAAATGAATAATCCTGTAACTTGTTTTACACCCTGACTTTCTGATATATAAAGGGCGGGAGATGGCGGTAGAGGGAGATGGGTTGCGTAGCAAATGGGAGAATCACATGCACTTGTATTACACATGGCAAAGTGGTGACATTTAGTGGGACACAAAACGATAATTGTCGCCAAAATCTTCTGTCTGTCTGTCTGTCTGTCTGTCTGTCTGTCTGTCTGTCTGTCTCTTCTCTCTCTCTCTCTCTCTCTCTCTCTCTCTCTCTCTCTCTCTCTCTCTCTCTCTCTTTCTCTCTCTCTCTCCAAGATTAGAGGTGGTAAATAGTTATTGTTATTTAGGGTCTAATTTCACAACTATGATTAGTGCTAGAAAAGGCACAATGCATTTGGCAACAAAAGGAAAGAAAGCCGTTTTACAGCTGTGCAGGGTTTTCCAAACGTATAAGGAAGTTCAATTACCTTCTTTAAAATGTTTGATGTAAAGATTCAGCCAATACTATTATACTCATCAGAAGTGTGGGGGTTAAATAGATTGGATCATATACAAAAAAGTACATATAATGGCATGTAAAAGGTTTATGGGTGTTCCAGGTAGAACTCCTAATAAGATGATACATGGAGATCTGGGAAGATCCCCTCTGTATGTTAATTCTTACGTTGCATGTTTAAGATTTTGGTTTAATCTGTTGCATATGGATGCTGAAAGACTGCCACATAAAGCGTACATGATGTTGCTTGAATTAGACAGAGCTGGCGAAAACTGTTGGGTTTCAAAGCTAACAGAAACTTTGTGTGAAACGGGGTTCAGTATTGTTTGGTTGCAACAAGGAGTTGGTGATGTTAAACAGTTTTTGAATTTGTTTAAACAAAGAATTGTCGTTTTCTTTATTCAAGAATGGAACGCAACTATCAGAGATCGGGACAGATACAGCAGTTACAGAACAATTTAAAACTGTTTTTGAAAAAGAGAGGTACGTTTGGGACATGGGTATGTATTGCTTTCGTGTAGCCTTTTCTCAGTTAAGATTTAACGTGCTTCCTCTGAATAATAATGTGCATCGGTACAGTGAATCTGTCAAAGAAAAAAAATTGCTTATTTAGTGTGGGTCAAGTTGAAAATGAGCATCATCATTTCTTATTTGACTGTTGCCTGTATATAGACCTTCGATCTAAATTTCTAAGAGAATCAATGAAAGTGCCTGTAAATGTTCTGTTGAAAACAACAAGTATGAATCACAGGCACAATGTTTCATGATATATGTTCCATGCGATTAACAAACGAAATAAGGTTATATTTTAGACGAAAATGACTGGCTGATTATTACGGCTCAACAACTTTGTTACTTAATCTTGTGCTGCATGCTATATAGATCTTCATCATTCACTCATGTAGCGTAGCTTTGTTTGCTAACATACGTTCATTTAGAATTTCTACTACACATTTATATTTAGAAGAGATTGTCAAGATTGTGAAGTGTAAACTGAGGAATTTATCTTTTTCACCTTCCCCCTTCACCCCCCCCCCCCCCCCCCCCCCCCCTCCTCATTCCTGGCTCGCCCCCATCTCCTCGACTCCCTTCCCCAGCCCCACCACTCCCATTTCCATTTGGTACCTCCATGTATTGTGGCCAAAGGTCGAGTACATTAAAATTTTGAGTTCTGAGTTCTCTCTCTCTCTCTCTCTCTCTCTCTCTCTCTCTCTCTCTCTCTCTCTCTTTCAAACACACACACACACACACACACACACACACACACACGCCGCGCGCGCGCGCGCGCACCACACCACACACACACACACAACACACACACAAACACACACACACACACAACAAACACACACACACACACACACACACACACACACACAGACACACACACACACACACACACACACACACACACACACACACACACACACACACAATTAAGCAGTGCTGGAAAACAAGTGCAGGCTTACGATTCTTCCGTCGTTATAGTAATGACTTGGCAAAGATTTGAACGTTAAACAAAAAGAAAAAAAAAGAGTGGGGGTAGGGGTGGGGGTTGAAGATGAAGAAGATGGGAACACAAAATTAAGAAAACATGTTATAGATATGAAAACCCTTCACTAGCTGCATGAGGGAACCATCGTAATCCCTCGCACACACACACACACACACACACACACACACCACACGCGCGCGCGCACGCACGCACGCACGCACGCACGCACGCACGCACGCACCGCACCGCAACGCAAAGCAACACAACACAACACACCACACACACACACACACACACACACACACACACACACACACAAACACCCCACGCACGCACGCACGCACGCACGGACGCACGCACGCACGCACGCAACGCAACGCAACGCAACGCACAACACACACACACACACACACACACACACCACACACACACACACACACACACACACACACACACACACACACATAACACAGAGTTAGAGAGAAGAGGTAAGCGGTTGGGAGCACGTTGACACATAACCACAGCGCGTGTCCTAATTCTTGGACCTTGACATTTATTTTTTCGGTCGTACTA
>CM031608.1:66278421-66303421 GCA_018398815.1 Conus ventricosus
TCTTTTTATCTCATTCTCAAACCTTGTTCTCAAATGTATCCGTTTTAATGCATAAAATACATCCACCATAAATAGGAAATCTATTTCGATATGTATACATTGTTTCATGAATTCCCCATGAGAAAGTGAATCTTCCATTTTCCTTTGAACAAATCAGATACTCTAAATACATTTCTGTTGTCCAGTTTTTGTGTTTTTATTATTTATTTCCTTTACTTTAACACACTATCGAGTTCAAATGTACAGGTGAGTTAGGTTTCATCTGCAAGATAGTATATCTCAAGTCATTAGTTTACGGGTTCTTATATTTTAAATAATAGAAACATGCTTATACGAACATGAATACATGTTTTCCTAGAAAATATAGTCTTGGGTTATGATGGGGCACATTTAGACATTGGAATAGGTACATCTCCTAATTTATCTCAATCATTGGGTATGAAAAAATAATCAACCATGTCTCTCACTCCCCATTCAGGTGTAGCTTTGTCCCAGGAACCTTATTTTACATCCATGAATAATTTAAGAATGCAGCTGATTAGATTCATGTGTAATCTCATGTAGATTCAACCCACCCATCCTGTACAACTTTAATAACAAGTTTATTTCGACTAATCCTGACTTGTTTCTTTTATCCATAAATACAAAAAACAGATAAAACGCTAATTCTATGTAATTATCTTTAAACAAATTGGTCAGGTTGATTATGGAAGCATCAAACATAGGTAAGATAGTATATGACAGAATTTTAATGATTTTAAGACTAACAGCTAATCTTCACTCCTAACGGGGAAATGATGTACTACTTTAGGGCCAAATTTAAAATAGTGCCATTCACATCGGTACATTCTCACACCTTGTATTATACACCTTTATTTTCAAAAGTGAGTTAAGTCAAGGAGTTAAACCAAATTCCTAATATTTTGATGCGAATTCTATTTGGATTACCCGGATCAATCTTTAACATGCTCCATATGATTTCTTATTCACCAAAACTTTTGTGCAATCCTAAAGATTGGTGCCAAAAATTTACTTGAGTGTTTTCTCTTTGTTTATTAGAATAAACCGATGTTATTCCTCCCAAACCTAGTCCCGAGAATCTCAGATTGATTTATTCAAATGATTTCATATTCCCCGTGTTCATACAGTTGAGTTCGTCGGCCAAATTGATGATATCTTGTGTTCATTCACCCCGATTTTGTAACCTTCAATAGCTATATTCTTTACTTTGATTCATTACGGAGTAATATTTTATGCACATAATACAAGATATATCGGAGAAACTGCGGAATCACCGTTGCCTACAACCCTTACACTGAGACCATGATTGATTTATGGCTTTCATTTACGAATTACATGTGGTATAGACATTAATTTTTATTTAGAATACTTGCTATCGCATTTAACATATATCTTTACCTAAACCTACAAAGCCCCCTATCATATGACACGATTGTGTCATAAATTCCAATCTAATGAGTCGAACATTCCCATTATTATCACATAAGTTCAAAATTAAAATTAGGATCCCTCCCTGGGAATTTTTTTTATGTTGAAGAGTAAAAATATTATAGTTCATACAATAACCAAAGCAAGTATACTACTATGTAAAATCAATTTTTGGGGACAAATCCTGTCTGGTCTTCACAAATCAGTGGAATGAAGGACCTTTTTAATTCGAGTTAGCAATACAGAAGGGAGGTATGGAGCCATTTGTAACAAGGGCTCCAGTTTTTTACAAAGTCTTTGCATTTCCTTCTTGGGTATACAGAATAAAATACCTCTCTTTCTGGGTGTTTGAAAGTATCGCCTTCTTCTGAAATTCAATATAGAGCTCGAGTTACAAACAACTACACGAATACCGATGTGTTATTCCAAAAATCATATTAAAAACTCATCCCAAACCCACGAACCAGGTCTTTTTCCGTTCTTCATATCTTTCAATGCAATCCACTGCTTCTTTCAAATGATATTTCTTCTAGTAATGAAATAGTCTTTTCTCTGTTAGATTCGGTATCTTATTCACCAAATCATCAATATTGAGCATTCACAGTTTGATTTTGTCGGAAAAGGATCCCTCATAAAATGTTTACTTTAACTTTTAATGTCTTCTGGTTTGTCCAGTGTATTACCCGTCCATTCCGTAGTTTAACAATTAGATTGCCAATAATGTTACGCTTTTCTAAAACTGCAGAAATATTTACTAACCTTTTCCCCCCCATCATCAACCCATCTTTGCGTTTTGAGATCGTAGTATTACACCAATTCATGTGATCCTTTTTGCTACTTAGTGATCTTAAATTCTCTATTCATCACTTCAATTCTTCCCTTCAATCCGTCTCTCTGATTTAAGGTACTTTACTCGCAATCTCTTTTGATAGTTTGCATAAGGTTGTATCTTTACATTGTGATTCTCTTTTTTTAATTGTGCATACTGGATGGATTTAAAATACCTTATCAACATTAGTATGGAAAGTTCCAAGAGAGACCCGAATCAGACACTGTTATGTTTAGGGTACTGAAGCTGTCGGACTGGTTTTCAATCATAGGCAATTGTTAGCATTAATATCATTCCCATCCCCTCATCTTTAGTCTGTTTACTGCCTCTGTTAATTTCATTTATAACTAGATTATTTAAATTCCGTCTACAATTCTTATCTTTTAGTAGAAGATGTATTAAATTACCAAAGAGTTTTGTGTTTTAAAATCTCTTTCCGCATTGAGCATGAGTGTAATCAGTGAATGGTCAGATCTATAGCCAGGTAAAATGACAGCATCTAATTTTTTTACACAAAAACCAAATTAAAAATATTCTGACAAGAGAGGAAGAAGATCTAAGCCTACTCTGTTGCAAAGGGGGGTAGGTCTACGCCATGAGGGTATCTCGCTACAATCGGGTTGTTTTCTCTCCATATAACTGGCATAAGACAAACTTGTAATCAAATCCACAATCTACTTTTTTAGCATTTGGTTATATATGTGTATTATAAATGTAACGAAATACAATTTCCTAGTATCTAAGTACCATATATTATAAAATCCCCACCACAATAAACGTTTGTTATTGTTATAACGTTTAGATCATATTTGTGAGTTCCTCATAGAAAGCCGTGGTCGGTCTTTGTTTGGATTCCATAAACCCTTACATAAGCATGAAAACAGATTCCTTCTATCAATGAACGATCTTAAATTGAAATTGATGAAAATGTTATACCCTGTCTATTTGTCACTTTCGCACCTTATTTATTTTTGAATCAAAATATGTTAAATAGTTATTGAGTTGTCAACAAGCTCCCGAGCATTTGATCTGTATGAAGGGAGAAAAAGCAGTCATACCCCCATTCCGCATAAAAGTCCACTTTTTACCGTATCTTTTACAAAAGTAGTCTCGTTGTAGGCAATATAAAGAGTATTTTTTTTTTTCTTAAATATTGAAATATATCTCTCTTTCTGATAGTTCCCTAGACCGCTTGACAGTTTAATGAGAAAAGTTAACGATGTAGCCTTGTTACCTAATACTGAATCCATGGTGTGTGGGTTTCCTTGTAGTACAAAAAGCATTTACATAAACGAAACATCCAGTTGCGCACAGGAGGAATAGAAGCCACAAACAAGTACTCCAGATTCAAGTATCACAAGTGGCCATAGCAAAGGAATATACTTAAGAACATCATGCAAATTTGAAAATATCATCGTAATCATTACTTGCGAAATTACCACCCAGAACCCATGTGAATTAGGACCGTCCATTGCTAATAGATATACCTGCAATCTTTTGTACCAGACAACATTCTTAGCGAGATGACAATATTGCTAATGTATGACCGACACGGGCTGTATACCGTATAACATAAGAAAACAAAACGAGGAGAAAGACCATTAAATAAACCAATGATAACAATAGAATAATAATTTTAAAAGATGTACTCAGCACATGTAAAGTCTGCACTTGAACAGCCGTATGGTTATTGCCATTCAAGTCGTGAAAATCACATCAAAAATATACAATGGTTCCGATAATAAGTGCCAAAACGGGACCAAAAAAATCAACCAAAAAAAACATAAGAACGACACACACACACACACACAACACACACACACACCCACACCACACACTCAACACACATCACACACACACACTCACACACACACACACACACACACACGCAAGCATAAAAAAGGTACAGCTATACAAAAGCAACATTAGATATATCGGAACTAGAATCCCTTCCCTTTTCTCATGAATAACATCAACAAATCATCAAACATCATCATATACATGCCGCATCCCCCCCCCCCCCCCTCCATCCACCCACCCGCTCGTCCGCAACCCCTCCCCCCTCCACCCCCACACGACCGCCCACCGACCCACCACCTCCACTTCACTAAACACCAACAAACTGGCGCAAAAATCTTCCAGGTCGAAAAATACACCTGTTTGGTAGTTCCGTCTGCTGAGAATACATCACTCCGCTAGAGAATCTGCCATAAGACGTTCAAACTACTGACCATGATAAATCGTGATAGAATGAAAACAGCAATAACAGCAGCAGCCAAGCAGCAGTACAGTAATTAATGGACAGCAGCAGCCGACAGCAGCTACAGTAAATTGTAGTAGTGAGTAGAATCCAGCAGAAGAAGCAGCATCAGCAGCAGCAACAGCAGCAACGCAGCAGTAGTAGTCAAAAGGACAGCAGCTGTAGCAGCTGCAGAAGCAGCTAGTATTCCCAACTGTTAGTAAAGTATATGATCACGATGATAGAAACGATGATCATAAATAAATCAGAGAGAGAGAGAGAAGAGATAGAGAGGAGATAATAGTAGAAAGAGAGAGAGAGAGAGAGAGAGAGAGAGAGAGAGAGAGAGAGATAGAGAGAGGCGGGAGGCAGAGTCAGCGACGACAGGGAGGGACAGGGAAATATGACAGATAATCTACCCGGAATTAGTAATAAGTTGCCTGTCACCCCACGCTCTCCCCTCTATGGCTTGTTGTTTTTTCCTCTTCCCCGTCGGGATGGGGGGGGGGGGGGGGTGGGGTGGCCACGGAAGGGAAAAGAGGGTGGCACTCTTCCTTACTATCCACCGCACGCAAGTATTAATCATACATTTGAGACAATCTGCCTCATAGACGTGGATAGTATCCGTAAAATAGCATACTTCCCGTCTCCAGCAGGTTAACAACAGCCATTCCACCGGACCGAGGTACACCTCTTACAACCCCCCCCCCTTGCCGCCTATTAGCACACATCACGACATACACACGACAGCACACCACACACACACACACACAGACACACACACCTCTCAAAGATGAACGAAGGATAGCCGCAAGAAAGATGGGAAAGAAAGGTAAAGTAAAGAAGGAGAATAAAAACACAGATATTCCGACAGTTTGCTTCATATTGATTGGGATTCCTGCAAGTTGATTTTCTCGTTAAAGTAGAATGCGAAAGGGAAACAATTATCATTCCCAATCCGAACCTGGAAAAAAATTCAATATCCTAAAGTGTAACAACTCTCATCATATCCCACACACACAATGTAGATTTCGAGATTTCAGGAGTGTGAGAATGACATTCTGTCCACGGTTTTTTATAAAGAGAGGGTCAAGTGTTTATCAAATCAAGAGGCAACAGTGCTTACAAGTCCAAAGGAGCAAAAAGACTATACACAGGAGCACTGAACGTTGAAGATTAAGGAATATTGTGTTTGCGGATGATAAATCAGCCTTACTTCTAGTCTTTTTTTAGGTATCAGTGGCCTCAACAGCAAAACCAAATCAAACAAAACCAACGTGGTGTACCTAGCATCATTGTGAGTGAACCAGTAAGGTTTTAGGAAGGGAAGATGAAGAAAAGATCCATTTTAACAAACGTATGTCCACAAATACTCGGGTGCGCCGCGCACGACCGCACCCCCCCCGCCCGCCCTCGCACGACACTACACAAACACGAACCACACACAGTAAGCACACACACTACACTCCCCCCCCTCCCCCCTCAGCTCAGACTTGCACGTACGCGTTACGCATGGCGGCCCCCCCGCCCCCCCGCCCATCCCCTCTGCATACGCCGACATAAATGTGCATAAACGCTACAAGATCACACCCGCAACCAGCGCACGACTCGAGCGGCGCAACGGTGGTAGCATCAACAACACACGCGCGCGCCGCGCACACACACATACGCACATCCTAACAATACATTAGCTCATGTATGAAAAAACTTGAATCATATCCATATGTCCGACAAGCACCTGATTCTGGACATTGAGTTCTTAATACCATGATCAAAGATAAGCATACATCCAGTCATCGTTGTAATACCATATAGATCTAGATATACACACATACCATATATAAAAATGCACGTGGCATACGTGCGATGTACACCTACTTTTTCTGTTCTTCGATTTTACTAGGGTAAATGAGCAGTGGATTCAAAAACGTGCTGCAAAAAACCCTGCGGGAAACATTTTCAACAACAACCTGGAGCAGTATCTATACATATCAAAACAAATACTAAATGGTTCATTGTTATGCACATCAAAAAATTCAACATTTTACTTCTTTCTTCACAAAGTTTGCACAGTTACACGCTCCACAGGCGCACACACCCACACGCACGCCCACACGCACTGCTACGCGCGCGCACCGCCCCTAGGGCCCCCCTTACAATACGAGTTTGGCACATGTATCAACGTCTTAAATTATAACCAGATGTCTGACAAAGCACTTGTTCGGGACTTCTGTCGTAATGCTTGATCATTGAGACAAACACGAACGGACCAGTCCGCGTTATACATATTGACCTAGACATACACACATACACCAAAAATAAATCTGCATGTGCAAACGTGTGTGTATCACACACTTTTTTTTTTTTTCTTTTGATGTAACTGGGAAAGGGAAAACAAACCCCAGTGAATCAAAAACGTGCTCATAAACCATCGAAACATTTTCAACACATGGAGCAGACTAACAATTCATTGCCAATACTAAAAGTTCAATTTGTTTAAGCAATCAAAAAGACCAACATATATACTTTCTCACAAAGTTTTCATAGTTACACACGCTCATGCGCGCGGGCGCACACACACCCACACACACACACACACACACACACATACACACACACACCACACACACACCCACACACACACACACACACATACACACACACCCACCAGCCCGCATGAGTCAAAACGCGTGCACCGCGCGAGCGCACACACAGCGCACTCCACACATATACAAGCCACTCGCACACACAGTACACTTCCCTTCTCCCCAGATGCACATGCACCTACATATACTTCATGAATTCCCTTTGAATATTTACTTCCATACCCTCTCGCTCACCGTCTCATTCCCCCCTCACCCCCCCCCCCTGGCTTCCCCCCCCCCCCCCCCACTCAACATAGAGAGATAGATAGAGAGAGAGGAGAGAGATAGAAGAGAGAGAGAGGAGAGAGAGATAGAGACACACACACACTCTCGCTCTCCTTATGTACACACACACACACACACACACACACACACACACACCACACACACACACACACACACACACACACCACACACACGCACCACACACAGTTAGAGAGAGAGAGAAGGGAGGGAGAGAGGGATGGACACACACACACACACACACACACACACACACACACACACACACACCACAGACATCGCGAGCACTATGTACATACTTTGGAATCACTGCATCGGCCTACTTGTAAGATATCCTTTTGGTTTTTCGCTTCCATTGAACCTGTTTAACTGTCCTTTCACTGTAACTGTTGGGACGTAGGATGGGAAGAAGGATGAGAGTGAAAACCTCCACACCGACACTCACAAAGTCACTGATGGTATCCTCACCATTCTCCAAAGGCACTGCTCCGGACGTAGCGTCGGGAGAAAAGTCTCTGCAACGGTCCTAAGAATTGACGGGCTTCACTCGCAGACACATGCATCCGGCGACGCTGTGTCCCCGTGCCATCTTTACCGTCACCTCCGGGCTGTTCTGGCACACTGGTCCCCAAACACGGCCCGGAGGGGATGGACGCCTCAACCCCGATCCATCGGATACTGTCATCCACCTGTGGCGTTTTGTCACCCGTCTGCTGTAGCCGCCTTCGGGCTGTGGACCTCATCCTCTGGACCAGACTGGTCTGTACAGTCTCCTTTGGCTGGCCTGTCCCCCGGTTGTCCTCCGTTGTCTGCGGTGTCCAAACGACCCCCCACCGGTTGTTTTTAGGAAGAAAACTTGGCTATCGGTCAGCTGATCTGTTGGACTCGAGGAACACTTCCTATCAATCTTGTCCGTGTCTCATCTTTCAATTTGAATAATTTGGAGATCTATCCATTTACAGTAAAGTTTTCCTTGGAATGACCAAGCTGTCCATGACGGCTTGGATGGTGTTTGATATTGTACAAGTCACTGTGCATTTAGTTTCAAATTCTTCCGTTATGTAGATGTTACAACTAATTTTGTTTTAGCCAGTCCGCCTCTTTTTTGAAAATTTCGGATTTATTTTTCTGTTATAGACTACGATGACCGGTCTGTTTTTAACCCCGGTGGGTGATTTGCCCACTCGAAAGGGCAACACTGATGGAGCATTGTTGAAACAAGTCAGTTCCAGTTTTCCTTTTTGAAAAATCTGACAACTTTTCTTCTGTCTCCTCGGCTGTCTCTCGTCCTTGAATCACCCGGCAGATTAATAACTTTCAGAGAACAATAAAACACGGGTTCTAGCTCAACTGGTCTCACTAGTTTCGACCGGTTGACTCTAGACCCCGTGTTTTAATAGTTTTCTCTGACAAGTAAGACTTCAATAACCAAAAAATAACGATTATCAACAAACAAACATACTGGGAAGAGATTATCGTTTTCAATACTAATTTACTAAACTTTTCAGATTTCATTTTTTGCTTAATCCTGTGTTTTTTCCTGATCATTTTCCAATAACATCATTTTCCGCGAACGATTCATCAAATGCGTCTCTGTCTTTCATGTGAAATAAAACAACAGCTTTAACAGTTCTCTAAAGTCTTTTAAACCGAGTTATATTTCTGACATAAAATCCCACACACTTATCCCAGCATGACTCACTGAAAGACTAGTTTCGACAAAGCGTTTCTTATTTTAACTAAGTCTCTTTCTGCCGAACAGTCCCCATCAAATTAAATAGTGTCTGCGTTCCCTTAAAAAAATTTATAAAAGTATACTAAAACACTCACTTAGCTTATTGCTAGGATCAACTAATATATGTTACTTCTGTCCATATAAACCTTCTATCATAATATGCTTTGTTAAATTCAAGCATTGGAACAGAACATTACAATATGATCAAAAATTATAAACGATTAAACTGTTTGTAATAGGTTGAGGACAAATAATGATTTCCCCACAACCAGTTTGCCCACCAAATTATGAACAATGAGTTTTTGTCCTAAGAATTTAACTGCTCCATAATTTTCTAACAGAATTTTAATCTAATCCAGTTATTATATATTATCAAGCTCTCCGTCAAAACTGTTCATATAATAAAATCCTATGAGGCACTAAATGCAAAGATTTAATCCATTTCAGGTTCTTAAGATTGTGTTTGTATTTATACTAATATTGATTTTAGTTGCTTGTTGTTATAACCTAAATATCCTCGCCATAGTGAAGAAGACGACAGTAACTTTAAGTTTTTTCAACGTCTAAGTTTTGCCAGCTAATTAAATTCCTTTTAGAAGGACGCACTAACGCCCACAACCCCATCCCACCCCATATCTTTTTAAGACAGAAATTTCAAATAATTATTGTGAACGTGTCTCCTAATTTCCTTTGCGGATGATTTGTAATTTTGTAGAAGCCATCTTTAAAACCGTTTCTCCTCTGTGGAGGCTGTACTGTTTATTTTCCCCTATACGGGGCTTATAATTTCAATCTCTTTCCACTATTGTCGTCCGGCTTAAGACTTACATTAACAGGGCCAGAGTTGAAAGCTATTTCAGAAAAACCTTTTTGACGGCCAAAAAATGTAAATGGGCTATGAATTCAAATGATTTTGTCCCATTCTAAAATGGTACCAGTGCCATTGAGGTCAGTTTTCGTAACTATTTTTATATTCAAACAGGCCAACATAATATGCTTTCTAGAATGCGCAGGAGCTGTTCTAGTTTAAAGGAAACTTTTTGCTGTCGCCAACCTCTTTGCGTTATAAATCACCATCTTTTAGTGAACTCAAACCATAACAAACGCCTATCTCACCATACTGTTCAAAAGTCCGCACCGTCTGCAAGGTCTTTTAATTCTAAAGTTATACACCTCACAGGCGCTAATGTAACTACCTGGTTCTTCTGGCCCCCCGCGACATTATTTTTTAGTACAGTTTATAATTTTATTACCAAAACAATGTTCAGTTATCACACATTTTAACGACTTTCCCTGTTTTGTCTGTGATCTTTATAATAACAAACCAACCTCCCACAACTAATCTGTTTAAACTGTTAAATTAGGGAATTGTATAATTTCAAAATCGCACTATGCAGCATTCCTGACGGTAGAGCTTCTTAAAATACAGTCTGTGAGGGGGGCCCTTCCATTATAATAAGTTTTCATCAGTGCTTAGCTCATCAAATGAACATAAGAGTAATGAACTGAAATGCAAGGTCGAGCGGATTTCTCCCTCAAAAGTAGTTTCCGTCTGGAGGTAACTCTAAACTAGAAATTCCCGATTGTTAGTTTGCAAAGCCTAACATTTTAGCTAGCTCTTTACCACAAAAAGTAACCTACATCTCTTTTCGGGTTTGAATGCTAACCTTTTTGTCAAATTTGCATTGTTAAGTTTGAGAGTAATGTCAAAGTTTACTCATTGGCTTCTTTTCGTGAGCAAAACCCGTAAAAAGACCGGAGGTAAGGTTTAACTGGCTAACTAAGTTTCCTCTATGCATATTTTGAATCTTAATATGCATCTTGGTTCAGTTATATTAAACCATACGACTTTGTAGAAAATTTCGTGGAGTGCGACCATATTTGTTCCCGCAATCGTTTCTTAACAGCATGCTCTAAAAACGAGGACGGTCTTGAGTTGTTTATGTAACAAACATTTTTTAACAAAATAAAAATGAGTGCGTTTAAAATATACTAAAAGCAAAATTAATCTGGGGCCGCACTACAATCATAAAAATATAACAACTGATACTCATGTCCTTTCGTGACCCAGACTGACACTTTTCATAAAAAGGTGAGTACTCCATTAAGGCAGATATCTTAAACAACCCCCTATTCACAAAGGCTACATCCCGAAAGTGTGGTTCAGTCATCCGATGCAGTTTTATCATAACCAGTAAAACTTTTGCTGTGTTTTGTGCTTCAACTGATGTGGAGTATCGTATGCTGAAACATTTAAAATCATCCTAATCCTTTGGTGAGGTCATGTACAGATTTCAATTCAAATACACTTCAGACGTATTTTGACTGAACTGCAAGCGCCATTGCCAAATAGACAAGAACCGTTTAATCCATTCAGCAACAGAATAAACATGAAGGCTTTTGAAAGGATTTGTAACGAATTCAATATTAATGTTAAGACAGACTTAGACAAAAGTTGGACCGCAATCATGGGCATTAGGCACACCATTATTTTTGGGGCGTGCACAGAAAGTATCAAAATGACTGGAATCCCCACCTACCACACTCGTTCTCTTCAGGCACAAGCTGTTCACCTCGTGTCCCTAGAGCAAAGCATAAAACAGCATGAACAACAATTAACTTAGACCCATCTGAGGGCCTAACTGAGCGGCAAAGGTACGAATAAACGATTCTATCTTACTTTACGTTTGGTGTTTTTTGCTAGTTCGCAAGCACAAACGAGATCGAGCATAACTGAATTCTTCTACTGGTTTTGGATGCACAAAAAACAATACTAGGCAATTTAAGGACCCATTTAATTACAGTTGCATGGCATCTTCACGTATAAAAAGGTACCAAAATGTTTACAATACGCAAGATCGAAAGTAGACTTTGCTGTTGGCACAGGTTTATACATGCTACCATCTGACCTCAGACCTTCCATGTAGGAATAATAATAAACTCAATACAATGGAAATCAATAGGCAGGCAAGTGAACAGAAGGGACGGAAAAAACGACAAAAATTTCTGGCTCCAGTAATATTACAAACAATAAAAAAACACACCCAAGATTAAGTCATAACCATCCCCAAGGCCCAAAGCCCAAAGACTGTTTTGAAGTCAAAAATAATGACCATGAATATGAAAAAAGGACAGCACTTGTTATGGTGATTAACTGGCCTCAGGATTACTCGGCCTTTATTCTTACAAAAAATTAACCAACAAATAAGAGAACAAAAGCCCAATAAGTGCTCAGCCCAAAACCAACTACTTTGCTTGTCAGTAGCCAAAAGCCAGCTAACGATACTCCCTAATATACCTGGCAAAGAGTCCTATAGCTTAACCCACTAATTTTTTAAATAAACACGCAAGATGATCAACTGTTTTATTTAACCCATGATTTATCAGTAGAAGGCGATGGTGGCACTGAACTTTGCCCTCCCACCACCGCCTGTAATAGCCATCACCAACGTAATTTATTGCAAATCCTAAGGCCGTTTATAACGCTTGCTAATGTGACTCCCTGCTCTCTAAACAGCGTTCGTATTCGTTTCTGCTAGCGTAAGTGTCCTTCATATAAAATTCTTTGGATTTTTTCTCTTATTCTGATCACTTGAGTTCGTAATTGTCTCGGTTAGTACGCCGCTTTAGTCTTGCTGCCTTTCTTTTCAAGATCTTTTTAGTCTTTGGGTTATCTTTCTTAACACCAGACCCTAAGTTGGCGATCATCAGCCTCAACGAGTTTTCTTTTTTCTCTCTCTTAATCATTCTAGCTATTTCACCCAGTCTGCTAAATTGTCCCCCTGTAAGTCGCCACTAATTTTTTCTTACAGTACGATTAATGGCCTCTAATATTTAGCGGGGGTAAGGGGAATCATTAATTGTTTTTAAATGCAGATTCATCTGAAAGACTGGTATCTGCTTCTTCTATTGTATTTTTTATTATTTTGTCCTGCTGTTGAATTAAATCTTGAAGATCTATGTTTTGGGGAACTGATGGGAGTTCAAGTAGCGGGGTTTGAAGTTTAGCAAACTGCTTTCCTAGCTGGTTTTGGTGTTTAACAATGCCAAGGCGATTCTGCTTCGCTTGCACTGAAGCCTTTTTTAATTGTTATTCATACGTAAAAACCTTGATGGGTCTCGTTTTATCTGTAAGCTGAAAAATTGTTCTCGGTCGGGCCGATTTTCACAAACATAATGGCCATCATCATCTCGTTCAAAATCATTAGGGTCTATAAAAGTTGGTAGGTTTATGTCTAAACTTTTGTAAAATGCTTTTCGGCCGACTTTCTGTACTTCACGCCGCAATGAGAGCGTTGAGGCGATTGTTGTATCAAAGACCGTTTCATCACCCATGTTGTCTCCAGCATCAAAATAGCTAAATCTACATAGTAAATTCCCCGCCATGTTTTTAAATAATTAACTTTTTATTTTGTTTTAAATACAAAATTTCACAAATATATGGTTCCGATGTCATCACCCGCATAGAAGACTGAAAGAGCCCATGGCGTTAAGGGAAATAAGCGGAATATTACGGATCCAAATAATCCGTCTACTATTGATGCGATCAATTCTTACTGTTATATTTCCAGACCTCGGAGCGGATGATGTGATTGTGCCAGGCTCTGCGCGACTTACTTTCAAATAGAACTCAAATCAGAAACAACCCGAACAGGACAGTTGTCCAAATGTGGGCGGGCAATCATTAAGAAAATTTACTATAAAAAACTTTAGTTGAAAGAATAAATTCCTTTACACAATGCAGACATATTTTTAACCCTATTCAGATCTATGGCAAACCCCGCGAAAGAAAGGGGAGGAACTTGTCATTCAATGAATCTAAAATGAAGAATCACTAAAACTTAGAATAGACGATGAAGTTCCTGCAGATTCTAAAAGCAGCAAAAGGGCTTTAGCTGTAAGTATTAATCGTATGGGTAATCGCTTTTCTATCCCCTTAGATGTTTGAGTTGTTAAATAGCGCATGCCCCCTACTATCAAGAGCATTAAAAGACAGATTGGCAATATTAACAACTTTAATAGAATACAAACTCGTTATTAGATCATCAAACACCGATCAAAGTACAGCATCTCTGACACTCGTTAGAGTTTGACGTGTTTAGCAACGCTAATTCTAGCAGAGATAATTGAGCACCAATATAGTCATAGATCAGATATATTACGAAAGAGTATCATCATTCAACATATCCCAAAAGCAGGCAGACACTAAAAGGAATTTTAGTTTTAGTGGCCGAGCAGAAATCGCTTAAAGGATTTTATTGCTGTGCGAAGATGAAGACCATTCAAAAGACATAACTGAAAATTTTGTTAATTCCTAAAATACCCGAAAGTGGCAATGTCATATGGGGGCAGTCCTAACCAAATCTACGCTAAGCGGGCTTAAACCTTCTCAACATTTGATGAAATAAGAAAACTGATTGGAGCGGGAGGTTAAAATCCAAAAGTTGACCTTGTGTCAAGAATCTACACCTTCATTCACCGCGTTTAGACACTTGATCATATATTTAACAACGTAATACGCCATATGGATTGACCTAAGGTCAACTGAGGATAATGAGTTGCAATGGACGTGGAGAGAGGTTTAAAGACATACACATATCAAATTGATAAAGAAAAAGAGGCCGACAACCACTTAACGTGTATTTGTTTTTTTTTATTATATGATGCGCAGCTGAATATTGAGATAACGAATTACAAAGACACTATACTAAATTATTTTTATATTTTAAAAATCATGTCTGTTGAACTTTTATCCCAAAATTACCCTACAACGCCAGATTTGCCAAAAGATGAGAAGAAGAAACCCCTGAAGTAAAACCCTTACAGATTACACCAACAATACACAAATGCAACAAAAACTAGAGCAAAGACCTTTCAAAATACAGCAGAACCAAACGAAGGTATTCCCGCGCTTTAATGCAGTTACCTAGTTAATACTGGTGGCATCAACTATATGCGCCGCATCCTCCAGGAACCGAGTTTGGTCTCTTAGCTCGCATCGCGCACCTGCACTTACCCAGGCGGTTTGTCTTAGCGCTTGGCCTGTGCACATATAGCTGAAAGTTGCTGCAGAGCAAAAAAAATAAAACTATCTCCAAAAGCACACAGCCATGTATATCAACGAATAACAGCATAACATAGTTCCTTTAACTGATAAAAAATAAAGCACTAGCTGACTCAAACATCACGGGAAGAAGAATTAGTCGTTTTACAGCCGATTGATGACTACAAAGACAAAAGTTTGAACTTGCAAAGAAAGGCGAGGACAAGTTTTTCCCTCAACAGAGCCAGACCCCGATCAGATAAAAAAGGAATGTTTTAAAAAAGGTAAACGAACTAAACTCTGCTCTAAACAGCTCACATTAACAACGCCAAAGGGTGGTTTTATACATTAGATTATGAAGTCCAAGCATCAAAATACTATCGAAATTGATCTAATTATTTTTAATTTAAATAAATACTTTTGAGTTAGAAAAGAAACTCAGCATTGATAAGATTATGAAGGTCCAGAGACGAATTGTTTGAAGCAATGCAAGAAGATTATAAACAGACACTGAATGATATTGATTTAGAAACATTGATCACCAAACTACAGGCAAGAGTTGCACCATGCTATTTCTCAAGTTCAAGGTGAAACAAACAATAGACCCCGCCAGATAAAGTAATGTAGCTGATTTAATCGATTATATAACTATAAATGAAGAAAACCTAGAAGTCTGGTTCTCAACTAAACACAGACTATTCCTTTCCCTCTAATGACTAAAACACCCGTTGGGCAGGACCGCACAGCTTACACAGTTTGATGATGCCCGCTGAAGAAGCCAAATAGAGGCTCAGGTTGGTCATAGGGCGAAGTCTTAGAGATCAGATTAAAACAGTCTAATTAATTGCGCCGATTGTTGGCAAGTCTACCATTCCACTACCACCAGCACTAGTCGCAAAAAAAGCAGTTTTAAACAAAAGAATTCGGACAACAAATGTTTTATGTGGTGTGTTCTTGCAAGGCTGCATCACGCCCGCAAAAACGCAGAGAGAGTGTCTAACTATTGAATACATTAATGACTTAACTTTTCGAATATCCTTTCCCGATAGCGTAGAATCAATTGATCAGTTTTTGAAGAAAAAACAAACCAATAACTGTTAAATATCTACACTGGATGAGTAAATCAAATCTACAACCGATTAACAGTGACTAAGAAACAAACCAACGATTGGCGAGCCAGACAAAAATCATGCGACATACTACTGATGTTTTTCACCAGCGGGGCCTACCCCAATAACATAATGATTACGAACAATGAGTAGATTATTGACGCATACTTCAAAGCAAAAAAAATAAACAAGAATTCTGCAGAACATGTTAACAAGAATTCTCATCTGTTCAAGCCGCGAGCGAACATAAGAAACATTGTAACTCCCATGACTGTAAAACGGAACTAATTACGGCCCCCAAAGGCAGGTAAAAGTTAGTTTAAGAACAGAAACGGATGCAAAATTCCCAATATGTTGTTTACGGCAGACTTTTGAATCCTCAATGCTCCATATGAGGCAACACCCACAAAACTTCCAAAAACAGCCTTTGGTGAGTAATCATCAGAGTTGTTTCATTAGCTTTCATACGTTGTCAGGTCAGATTGCGCTTCATTCAACGCCATAAATAATATAGAGGACTCAAAAGCGGCTAAAGATTTTACTGCGCAAGCAGCAAGTGCGTAATGATTGTTTCCAATAATCTAGAATTAATCTGAAAACATGATTGACGCCTGAAAGATCAACATCATATGACTCAGCCACACCTAGTTGGATTTGTGGTTTAGAACTCAGTGAGAAGCCAATCCAAAAGTAAGAGACCATGATCACATTAGCGGAAAATTCAAGGACTGCGCACAACAACTGCAATCTTCAACTAAAGTTTGAACCTAAGCGGGGGGGGGGACATGGAAGCTGCCTGTAATCTTACACAAAATGCGAGGTACGACTCTCATCTTAAATGCAAGCAGTAACGACGTCCCTTTAGGGTGTCATGCATTGCACAGTCATCAGAAAAGTACAATGTGTATCCTTTAAATAACAAGGTCTTTTTTTTGACTCAATGCAGCACATGATGGGCATCATTAAGTCGCTGGCTAAGTGCCTTAAAGTCCTGCCGCAATAACGTTCTTCGTGATTATTTAGTGACCCAACTCTTGTTAGAAAAGTGGCGTTTACCCTTATGAGTACATGAACAGTTGGCAAAGGTTTGACGAAGATACACTTCCGCCTAAAGACGCGTTCTTTTCTATCCTCAGATGAAAGGAAAATCAGTGAATCTGATTACCAGCATGCTCAAGATGCGTGGCAGAAGTTAGCGTGTAAAACGAATGGGAGACTATCAAACTTCATACCCTTGATCGATGTAGTTTGTTGGCGACGTCTTTGAAAATTAATAGGAAGACCTGCATGAACATTATAGACTGGTCCCGGCGCAATATATTTCTGCGCCCCGGTATAAGCTGGGACGCTATTCCTTAAAGTTACTAGAGTACAGAAAGATTTATTGTCTGACCTACCAATGATTGCAGATGATTGAAAACGGATTGCGTGGGGTAATTAGATGGCGTCGCATCATTATTGTAAAGCAAACTACAAATACTTGGACGACTATGAACCACGTAAAAGGACTAACTATCTCATGTATTTAGAGATGCAAACACTCTGTATGGTTAGGGCATATGGCGCAATCACTTCCATTACCAACTTAAAATTATCACAGCGGGGGCGATCCGAAAAAATATCAAGAAAGGCATTAAAAGTGGTTGATGCAGTTTGACGCCGTTTCACCCAGCGGTGGATACATTCAAGAATTTGACATAGAATATCCTAATGAACACCATGACCATCATAAATGCCTATCCATAAGCGGCAGAAAGTCTAAAGATGGCAAAAAACAGAACCGCCTAAACTTGTGCCTAAACTTTCGCGCAAAAAAAATTATGTCTTCATTACAGACATCTACAAATTTATTTAAACACTGTTAGGACGTTGACAGCTGTTCATCGTATAATGCTTATGATCAAGACATTCATGAAACCATACATCATGTGAAGAACACGAGCTCAGAACCAAATCCGCAATGCTTCAGAAAAAGACTTTTTTTAAGCTAATGAACAACAGCTGTTTTGGAAAGACTATGGAAAATCCGCACAAGCCAAAGATTTCACATTGGTCACCAAAGAGAACAAAGCAATAAAGCAGTACTTCTAAAACTAAATTTATCAGGACTTTAGAAGATTCATATCAGCTTTTTGGCAGTAATGGAATGTAAAAAAAAGAAATCAAATTGGACAAACCTTATTTTCTTTGGTTTAACTACCGTTATAGAATAACAAAGCTTTTGAATGAATAGAATATCTTTATGACAACATAAACCCTGTTAAACCAGAGTCCAAAGAACTTACACAGATACAGAGAATTTTGTTATAGATATCCCTACTGAAGACATCTATAAAGACATGGAAATAGAAGTAGCTAAAGGGCATGCAGGATGGTATGATACATCTGATTATCCTAAAGATTCGCCTTTGCATTCAGTTACTAATAAGAAGGTTTTAGGAAAGATGAAGGATGAATTATCTGGAAAGGTGATCAAGGAGTTTGTTGGGTTAAGGTCGAAAATGCACAGTATTTCGAGCCAGGAGAAAACCATTAAGAAAGCAAAAGGAATATCTCGCAGTGTTGTGCAGTCAAACATATCGCATGACAACTATAAAGAAGCATTGTTTGACAATAAGACTTTTCATCATGACAACGTAAACTGCGATCTAATCTGCATGAGATCAACACAACGGTTGTAACAAAGAAGTCATTAGATAGAACAAACACAAAACGAGTATTTGTTAATCCAGAGTTTTCATATGCAATCGGGCACAGGAGAACAGTATAATTACATATTTTCTTCACCGAAGAGTTTATATTCGGGTTCATATCTTTCCTGAAATTTATTTAGAAATTATTCAAATTTTTTCTTATTTTTGCTTGACGTGCTCGAATTTTTTTTATTATTTCAAAATATTCTTTTCTCCATATTTGATAGTCAAAATTTGAGATTAGGGGCTGTAAGTGCTCTGGCTGCCATGCCTGTGCCAAGGAATCCCCTAGCTGTTTCTTCAACAGCAGAATACGTATCATTTGATTTTTGCATTAATTCCCTAATATCAGAACACGCCTTAAATGATTCTCGTATTAATTCAAAGGTCTCTTTATTTATCCTTCTTGCTCCCGTTCCACGTTCTTTCTTTTGGGCTTCCATTTTAAACTTAAATATATTTTATGTAAATTAATTAAAGCGGAACTGTGTCTGGGGGGATTATTTGCAGTTCTTCCTTCACAAAAGATCTTTGAGGAGCTGGTTGTTTTGTTGTGTCAGTTTCTCGTAAATAATACACGGGCGGATTCATTTTTACAATTCTTTTTATTTCATATGGATCGACACTCCAAACTGGATCGGTTTGCCCTGATGCGAGTATCCCCTTCTGCTTCCCCCGGTAAATAAAGGTACCTTACTTTTAAACCAAACGGTAATAGTTTGCTGGTTGTACTGGAGTCTTCAGCAACATTTATTATTTGTTTTTTGATTGCTTGTACTGGTTTTAACCCTTTAAATTCTTCATTATTCATTGCGCGCAAAACTGAGGGCAGTCTTCTAACCCATTCTGTGTTGCGAGAATTGTCAATCAGCTCTCTGTGATACTGGTAGGAGAAAAGCCTTTCAGATAACTGTTTGTTAAAGTTTTCAACCAAAGCCTGTGATCTGTGAACTCCCAGAATGCCTCTTTTAATGGTAACTCTATGTTTTAACAATAATTGATTCACTCGGCCTTTAAATTCTTTTCCATCATTGACTTGAATCATGCGAGGATAAGTTAAAGGATCTCGTTGGTATATCAGTTGTATAGCAACAGCAACAGCAGAAGCACTCTTTTGTGTTAACGGTTCCGCATCTTTGTATCTTGAAGCTACGTCAATGACTGTAAGTGCGTACTTAAATCTTTTTCGTCTAATCGTATCATGGGGTAAATATAGAAGATCCATTTGATGGGTGTCGTTCGGTATTGTATTCACAAAGTGTGGTCTCTGTATTCGTCTAGGCGCAGGTAAATAAATTTGCCAAATCGCTTGTTTAGATAACCATTCCTTAGCTGTTTGTTCACTGACTCCCGCTGCTTGGCTTAGCTTTTTTATTGCCATGATTCCCTTCAAATATCCTTTTGGCGAATAATAGATTTTGTTCATTTTTATTCAGCCAATATTATGCGCAACAAAATACACGACGGTCATGCCAAAGGCAATAAACCCGATTTCTTGCATCTTTTGTTTTTCTGATGGATGATAAAAGTCGCTGAATTTTGGTGGGGGCAATGTCTCGATTGGTTTACCTGTTACAAGATAATATTCTTTTATTGCTTGATCAACATCTTTAAATGTATAAGCTGCGTGTCCCTGTTTTTTCAGGGTATCGTTAATAAAATCTAACTGCTTAATTCTATGCTTTTCATAGGCGTCTTGTGCAGCAGCTATTGCTCCATAGCTTTGTTATGTCTTTTTCTCTCGCCGTCATCCCGTATTTACTAAATGTGTAATTACTTCCGCTAAAAGCAAGCGCATTCACTACTGCACCGCCTATCATCATTACAAGTGAAGCCATTTTTTATAAATGTATTTTTTTTACATATTTATATTCTCTGGAATTATATCTTGCTTAACTAGAAAATCTTTCATAGCGAACGAAGCTGCAATGATAGCAATCAGTTTTGCTGAATCCTCAAAGTCTAGTTTGCCAAGATCTGCTGGTTTTATTTTTAACAGGCTTTTACCAAGCATTGTGTATCCTACACTTAGGCCTCCGATAACAGCAGAATGGTATATAAGGTTGGCGACAGTTTTTTCGGTGCTCATTTTAAAAATAAAATAATTATAATTAATAAAAAAAAACATGAACACCGATGATCTGCTAGAGCTACAGAGCGGCCTAAACTGTCATGGACTTACAAATGAAGAAGTTGATGACCAAGCTATTATGCCCAAAAAGGAAAGGCTGTATTCTTTGGCAGCATGTGGAAAAACAAAACAGTTCCTCGGAACTGAATTCAGCATAGAACAAATTCAACAGATGTCGCCACAAGACATTATAAAGTATCATAACAGGTATGAAGCGCAGCTGGGGTCTAGAATGGTAAAAAGTGTTGGGCAAACGGCTCTTAGTTTATACACTAAACTAGTTAGTAAATTTGCTCCCATTGATTCTGAACAAGACTTTATGTATGATTTAACGCAGGATCCAGTTTTAACAAAGTCATTAGAGTCTCTAAGCTGTGATCTGTATTACAGATTTGGAACATTGTTATCGCCGTTAATCATAGGATTAATTACTTTTAATCATATAGATTTTATTTCCCTTCAAAATGACCGAGCCAGAAAATCAGCAGAATCAGAAAACACTGAATCAGGTGGAGAAAGTAACCAAGCCAGAAAATCAGCAGAATCAGAAAACACTGAATCAGGTGGAGACCAGTGAAAAGCATCCTCATCCTGGGCGTGTTAAAGCAGGAAGAAAATTAGCAGAGTGGGAACAGACAAAAAAAAATTAATGTTACAATCACAGAATATAACTCATAATGAAAACATAACACCGCCAACGCCAGAACAAGTTGATTCAATGCCAGCTATAAAAACTCCATGTGATTCAAGACCTACAGCACCAAAGTCTTCATGGAATATTGAACTTAAAACTGTTGCCATTTTTGGCGCCCTTGCTGCTGCTGGGGGCGGTTATTACGGTTATAAAATATATAAACAATGGCAACAAAAACAAAAGCAGTCAAAACAACCTGAACCACTAAATACAGAAGACAAAAGCATGCCAGAACCGCCAACAACAAAAGATCGTTTTGATCCATTTGAAATGTAATAATATTTTAAGAACTTAATTTTAAATTTTTTTAATAAAAATAGATCATGGCGTATTATAAAATGATGGAGTCAATAAATAAAGACATGGAGTCTATAAAAGACATTTCCATAGACCAGAATTGTAATCAATGCGGTTGCTTAGGATGTAAGAACTTCATTAAGATCTATGCTGACCGATCTCGCGCAGAGAACGCTGAGCAAGACATCCTAAGCGATGACGCGTTTTTTGAGGCGTGTGTGTACTATATTAGACATCTACTATTTAAGACAAAAACATAGATTGTATTGTTTTTTTTGATAATTATAAGATAACTTGAATAAGAACTTGGTTGTACTTAAAGGATGACTTAATTACAATCTTGAGGCGACTTGAGTAAGAACTTGAGGATGACTTGGGGATGACTTGAGTAAGAACTTAGAAGTGACTTGGGGTGACTTGAGGATAACTTGAGTAAGAACTTGAGGATGACTTGGGGATGACTTGAGTAAGAACTTAGAAGTGACTTGAGGTGACTTGGGGTGACTTGAGTTAAGAACTTAGAAGTGACTTGGGGTGACTTAAGTTAAGAACTTAGAAGTGACTTGAGTTAAGAACTTAGAAGCAACTTGAGTGTGTGCATGCGTGGGGTGGGGGCAGGCGAGGTGGGGTGGAGCAGGGGGTAGGGGCGTGCGTGCGTGTGTGCGCGCACCTTTGATTATGTATAAGAAACGAATGTTCAGAATATAATATAGTTATTATCAGTAAAACAACAAAACAACAACAATAACAGTACACACGCACAAACATTTAAAAAATAGGGAAGTGCTTGCATAGGGAAATGTGAAAGGGTTTTATGGTTTGCGCTTGAGCGCCGTAAATTCAAGACGGCTGTCAGTCTCTCTGTCAACTGAAGATTATTCAAAGCGGCCACCAAGTGCATTTATCAAAAGCTTGATTTAATAAACAAGACAGTTGAATAAACTACACTCTGTGGCTGCTTGAAAAAGCAGCCAAAAAAGTTGAAGCAGGACGTTGAAGCGAAGCAGTGAAGCCAGTAATCACAGCAATATATACAAAGTCATGGAGTGCTTGGTGGAAATTCAAGGCAGTCAGCTCTAAACAAACCCGACCGTTCATGCATGAACGGTACTATATTTAGAGCCACGTCAGTGGTAGGCCTACAGTGGTCTTACAGTCGCGCGCACTGTTGCTAAAACACCACACAACCCTGCCTCTAAACAAACCCGACCGTTCATGCATGAACGGTACTATATTTAGAGCCACGTCAGTGGTAGGCCTGCAGTGGTCTTACAGTCGCGCACACTGTTGCTAAAACGCCACACAAACAAACATTGTATGACTAGGGCTGTGACAGTTGAGGTTCAACCGGGATATTTGGAACTTTTGACCAGTAGTTTCTGTATTCTTCAATCTGTAGCATGTTTTCAATTTGCTTCAGTTTATTCATGATGAAATTGACTGGCAGACCAATATTGTAAAACTGAGGAAATGGTTGAAGTACTTTTGCAAGAGTACGTAGCTTGCGTACGTGAACATCTGAATATCCTGTTTTTTCTTTTAACCATTGTGCCCACGTTTCTTTCATCCTTCCTTCTTTTCTTTCTTTCTCCTGCCAGTTTTTGCACAAAATCAGAAACCAACCAAAGTGAATATGAAACATTATTGTTTGGGCGTTCTGTCTTTTAGATTTCTAATCCCTTTTTGCAGTTTTTCTATAATTTCATTTTCGCCCGCTGAGTGGTCAAAAAGAACAGAATCTAAAAAGGCTTTTCTTGATATGCCAGTACTGGTGTCAGCTTCATTTGCAACAAGATAATTGTGCAAATCTGTTGGAGAATCAAGCTCCACCCTCTTTTTCTTTCTTCCTTGTTTTTCTTTGAATAAATCTTCCATCTTTCGTTTTGGCCTTTTTGGTAGTTTCATTGGGCCTACTGTTTTTGCCTTCTCAGCAATGTTTGCCATTTCTCCATGAAATAGCCTGTTCTCTTCAAGTACATTCTTTTTTTCTTCGGTCCACAATTCTGTTTGGTGTTGGAGGTGGTAATGGAACATTGCAAGCTTGATCCATGTCAGGTAAAATTAAACTAGTTGCCTGCCTAGAATAATCTAACAATTCTTAATGAGCAGCCTGTGATTCAAGAAGTTCTCTATCTAATTCTGAAGAAATACTATCTTGAGACATTCGTGACATTCGCCTTGTTAAATTAAACACTTTTCTCACTGAAAAAGCACCACAGCACAGCACAGCCTTCCAATGTAAAATGACAGACAGCTAAGGTCGGTTGTCAACGTCAACAACAGGGCTGGGAGCGGATGTGACGCCTTTTACTATCACGTGATTAAATCTTGGCTTATGGTTGGTGAATGCAAGAAACATGTTTAGATTTGTTTTGCCCTAGGCGGGAATCCTTATTGCGCCTTGCCAATTCATAAAACCCCACAGCACAAATTAAGTAATCATGTGTCGACCTAATGACGGGTCTCTGCAGTATTCGGATAGTGCGGAGTCCTTAGGCAGGTCGACAATTAGCAATTAAAGGCTTACCAGCTCCACTGTTTGTATATGGGGTGCGTTCAGCGGCTGCTGCTTTTCCCCTACGTTACACTATGGGGTATGTTCAGCCACTGCTGCTTTCCCCCTACGTTTTTGGTTATTGAAGTGTTACTTGTCAGAGAACTATAAAACACGGGGTCTAGAGTCAACCGGTCGAAACTAGTTGAGACCGGTTGAGCTAGACCCCGAGTTTTATAGTTCTCTCTTTCACATTTTCTTTTCGACTGTATTGTTCGAGTGAGTTGCGGAGTTCTTTTTCCTGCTTGAGTTCTTTTTGGAGCCGGCTAACATCGTCATTCAGGTCTGTGTAGCTGTTTTGGAGTAAATCTATTTTCGTCCTCAAGAGGTCATTTTCTT
>CM031608.1:66313421-66318260 GCA_018398815.1 Conus ventricosus
AGCGCTCATTGTCGTTTGCAGTTTCCAACGCCATGTTTGCCGAGTACCCCTTTCCCAGGCTTCTGAATCTCGGCCCATTCTGATGTTATGTCACCAAGGATTATGACCTTGTCTTCTACAGGGCTGATTTGTAGGACACTGCACAGATCGGAGCTAAATGTTTCTGCAGATGGCTGGAAGGGTCGGGGATACACGCTGGAGAGCGTGAATATTGCTGGTTTCTCAGTGGGAAGCGCATAGTGAAGACGCGGTCAGAATGACCTGTTGGTAGTTTTTCAAGGTTGGAAGCAATAGAGTTCCTGACCATGAAACCGAGAGACGTCTCTCTGTTGCTGGTTTGCCTGACTAGTAGTTGGTGTATAGGGCGCAGTGTTCTTACAGCCTGCCTTCCTCTGGGAAGTGGATTGCAATGAGAGCAGTGACGTCAAACTTCAGTCTGGACTGTTCATGTGCGACAAGTGTGGAGCGACGTTCTGGACGACTGCTGTTGGCCACGTCAAGCATGGTTCTGATGCGCAAGTATGGTTCTGATGCACAAGTATGGTTCTGTTGTTCAAGCATGGTTCTGATGGGACAAGCATGGTTCTGATGCACAAGCATGGTTTTTGATGTTCAAGCAGGGTTCTGATGCCCCAAGTATGGTTCTGATGTTCAAGTATGGTTCTGATATTCAAGCATGGTTCTGATGTTTAAGCATGGTTCTGATATCCAAGCATGGTTCTGATATTCAAGCATGGTTCTGATATTCAAGCATGGTTCTGATGCACAAGTATGGTTCTGGTGCACAAGCATGGTTCTGATGCACAAGTATGGTTCTGATGTTCAAGCATGGTTCTGATGTTCAAGCATGGTTCTGATGTCCAAGCATGCGAGTTTCAGTCTTTTTACATCCTTGGTAGGTTTGTAGCTTTCTTTGATGTTGTTCAGCCGCTTGAACAGATGTCGGTTGGGTAGCGGTTAGCCAACTGGGAGGATGTAGGAGACGATTTTGTGTTAGGGCGCATTTCTAGGCTCCTCTCCATGCGACGCTGGCAGTGCTGTCCTTAGAAAAGGCTGTTTGGTCATTGAGGGTGTGTCTTAGATTTTTGTTGTCCCCAGGTCAACATCAGACGATCAATATCCTGAACCACCTGCACTGCGGCTTTCAGTGTCATCTTCCACCTGCTTTTTATAACCCCTTTCCCATCGCTACAGGACTTGAAATGGTTAGTGGTCCTGGACTTGGACGCGTCCTTTGACCCCGTGCGTGGAGTTTTTGGCGGAGTGCTGTGTGCGCCGAGCTGACCCCGCCCTTTACACCTGGGGTTCATCTGCCATGGCCTAGCAAGCCGGGACGGTGAAAGCGAGGTCCTCCGATCGTAGGTGTTACAGTAGAGTGTCCCATTCCCAGATGAACTGCCTGGCCGAGTTTGCGATCAGAGTTGTCCTTCTCCTGGGCTGGCTGCCAACCAAGGCTATCAAGCCCGGCCTGCCCATTCAATAATACCACCGGACGCTCGGTCGCGCCACGATACATCATCATCATCAGTCCTCTCCGTGTCTGCTGGCGCTTGAGGCTATGGCAAGAAATCTCCATCTTATCTGTCTGCGGCTGCTCTGGGGGCTGTGTTGAGAGTCAGTCCTTTGTCTTTCAGCTCTCTTTCTATTGTCCTGCGCCAGGTTTCCTTCGGTCGCCCCCTTTTTCTTTTACCTTGGGGGGTCCAGCGCAGGGCTGTTCTGGGGAGTGAGCTGGGTGGCATGCGACAAACATGCCCTAGCCATCTCCATCGACGCGCCTGGATGGTGTCCTGTATTGTGGAGACTCCTGTTCTAGTCCTCAGTTCTTCGTTTGAGATGATGTTCGGCCAGAAGATCCTGAGGATACGTCACAGACATTTGTTCTGGAACACTTCCAGCTTTTTCTCAATGGCGACGGTCGTCTTCCAGCACTCTGAGCCATACAGGAGGACTCTGAGGACATTGCTCTTGAAGAGTCGAATCTTCGTTTGGATGCTGAGGACGGTGGATCTCCAGATGGGCCTAAGCACTGCGAAAGCTTGGTTGGCTTTGCTGATTCTGGCGTTGATCTCCTGGTTGCAGTCGCCGTCTGTGGTCATCTTGCTGCCCAGGTATACAAATTCCTGAACATCATCAAGTGGTTTGCCATTTGCGGTGATGGGGTTGTTGTTTGTGGCATTTTTTCTCATGACCTGCGTCTTCCTCTCGTTGACCTTCAGCCTAATGGTGCTGGCTTTCTCGCTGAGGCTTTCTGACTTCTGCTGGGCGTCCTGATGCTTGTGTGACAGCAGTCCCAGGTCATCTGCGTAGTCAATGTCCTCCAAGACTGAGGTCAACGTCCACCGGATTCTCCATTGCTTTCCCTGGGTGACGTTTTGCATCGACCAGTCGATGGCCAGGGAGAAGAGGATTGGTGACAGTATGCAGCCTTGTTTCACTCCGGTGTCCACCTTGAATTGTTCCGTCAGCTGGTTGTTGTGGATGATGCGACACTCAAAGCTCTCATACAGGGACTGGATGATGTTGACCATTTTCTGGGGAATGCCGTTGTGTCGTAGGATCTTCCAGAGAGAAGCGCGGTGCAAACTGTCAAAGGCTTTCTCGAAATCAATGAAAACCACGTAAAGTGGACTGTTCCATTCATGGGACTGCTCGAGGATCTGGCGTAAGATGAAAATGTGATCAATGCATGATCTCCCCTCTCTAAAGCCTGCCTGCTCTTGGCGAAGTAGGTCATCTACCGCTTTCTTTATGTGCTGGAGTAAGATGCGACTGAAGACTTTGCTGGTGATTGATAGTAGGGTGATGCCTCTCCAATTGTTGCATTCTCCTAGATCTCCTTTCTTTGGTAATTTGATGATGGTACCAGTTCTCCAGTCAAATGGGGTTGTCTCCTGGTTCCATATGTCCTGCAGGATGCGTTGGAGGATAAGAGGTGTCTCCTGTCCTTCTGCCTTCAACATCTCGGGGCATACACCATCTTCTCCTGGAGCTTTGCCATTCTTCAGCTTGCGGATGGCTTCCTTGACCTCATCTACTGTGATGTCTCCCATGTTGACGTCCAGGTCCTCCTCTGCCATAGGAATGTCAGCTGGTGTTGGTGGATCAGGGCGGCTTAGGATCCTCTGGAAGTGCTCTCTCCACCTCTCGAGCTTGGCACATTCTTCTGTGATAGGTGTTCCGTCCTCTGCCTTAACTGGTATGTCTTGGTTCTGTCCTCTGTCTCCCCGCAGCTTCTTGGTGATTCTGTACACAGTCTTCATATCCTTCATCTCTGCTGCTGTCTCAGCTTCTTCAGCAAGCCTCTCCGCATAGAGACGTTTATCTTTCCTTGCAGACAACTTCACTTCTTTGTCTTTCTCTCTGTGCTGGGTTGCTATTCTTTCCTTTAGCCTGGGTGACTTGGCATCTAGCAGTTTCTTCTTGATCTGTTTTCTCTTCTCAATGGTTTTCCATGTTTTGGCAGTTATCCACTCAGATTTCACACTTTTCCAATAACCTATTGTCTCTTTTGCTGTTTCGGTTATAGCCTTGTTGAAACTGTCTATGGTCAGTGCTGTTTCATCTTGGAGGACGCTGAAGCGATTCTTCAAGGTGACGCAGAATTCTTTCTTTGTTGTTGGATCTTTTAGCTTGGCAACATCAAAGCGCAGGTTCCGACTGTCCCCAACTTTTGCCTTCCTCTGTTTGAGGGTCAGTTTCGCTACCAGTAGTTCATGGTCACTACCAACATCTGCGTGTCGCATCACACATACATCTTGTAGGGAGCGCCTCCATTTTCCGTTGATAATGATGTGGTCAATTGGTTCTTTGTCTTTCGTCGGGGGATGTCCATGTTAGCTTGTGGATGGTTTTGTGAGCGAAAAGAGTACCGCCAATGACCAGATCATTTTCTTCACAGAGGTTGATGAGTCGTTCGCCGTTGTCGGTCATGTCTCCTATTCCATGTTTCCCCATGACTCTTTCCTTGTTCTCATTGTGGCTACCAACTCTTGCGTTGAAGTCCCCTATCAGGAGGAGAACATCGTGTCTTGGTATGTCATCCAATGTTGCTTGGAGCGCACTGTAGAACTGATCCTTGTCCTCCTCGTCAGTGTTGTCTATTGGTGCATAGGCCACTATAACTGATAGCTTGGCACACTTGGAGTTCATTCTCATTTACAGCAGGCGTTCATTGATTGGTTTCCATTTCAGCACGGCATTGGCATGTTTCTTGGCAATCATGAGGGCAACTCCTTCCTGATGGATGTCATCTTGCCTTCCTGACCAGATGATGGTTTCTCCAGTAGTCAGTCTCTGTTTTCCTGTTTTTGTCCATCTTGCTTCTGTGACCCCTAGTAGGCTCAGGTTTTAGTTCTTCATCTCATTTACAGTTTGTGCTAATCTTCCAGCTTGGTACAAGGTCCGCACGTTCCAAAATCCAACTCGCATGTGACATTTTGGCGTTAGGAGATCCGCTATCGGGCTGGAGACGTCCTTTCGGCTTTGGTCCCCCTCCTTCATAAGTCCAATGGCTTGGTCTGCTTCACTCCCTCTGCCAGATGGAGTAGTTTCTCTTGCTGTCGTTTCCGTAGCGGTAATGTTTTTACGGGGTGAGGTTGCTAGCCCCACGCCCAACTCTCCTCCTTTACCCGGGCTTGAGACCGGCAAGTGGCTCCGAAGAACCACCAGGCGGAGCTGCGCCACGATACAACTCTGTAGAAATGAGGGGCACCATAGGAAGATGTTGTTAGGGGTACTTCAATGTAGGAGAGGCTCTACTGCAATGACCTCATGCCTGGCGTGCCAGACAGGGACCACACAGCAGTCTATACACCTGGACAGGAGAGGCTCTACTGCAAT
>CM031608.1:66324260-66326760 GCA_018398815.1 Conus ventricosus
CCTCTCCTACATTGAAGTACCCTAACAACACCTTCATATGGTGCCCCTCATTTCTACAGAGCTGTTCTTTGGCGCGACCGAGCGTCCGGTGGTATTATTGAATGGGCAGGCGGGCTTGATAGCCTTGGTTGGCAGCCAGCCAGAAGAAGGACAACTCTGATCTCAAACTCGGCCAGGCAGTTCATCTGGGGAAAGGGACACTCTACTGTAACACCTACGATCGGAGGACCTCGCTTTCACCGTCCCGGCTTGCTAGGCCATGGCAGATGAACCCCAGGTGAAAAGGACGGGGCCAGCTCGGCGCAACAGCACTCCGCCAAAAAACTCCACGCGCGGGGTCAAAGGACGCGTCCAAGTCCAGGACCACTAACCATTTCAAGTCCTGTAGCGATGGGAAAGGGGTTATAAAAAGCAGGTGGAAGATGACACTGAAAGCCGCAGTGCAGGTGGTTCAGGATTGATCGTCTGATGTTGACCTGGGGACAACAATATCGTAAGACACACCCTCAATGACCAAACAGCCTTTTCTAAGGACAGCACTGCCAGCGTCGCATGGAGAGGAGCCTAGAAATGCGCCCTAAACAAAGCTCGTCTCCTACATCCTCCCAGTTGGCTAGCCGCTATCAACCGACATCTGTTCAAGCGGCTGAACAACATCGAAGAAAGCTACAAACCTACCAAGGGTGTAAAAAGACTGAAAATCGCATGCTTGGACATCAGAACCATGCTTGGACATCAGAACCATGCTTGTGCATCAGAACCATACTTGTGCACCAGAACCATACTTGTGCATCAGAACCATGCTTGGACATCAGAACCATGCTTGAACATCAGAACCATGCTTGGACATCAGAACCATGCTTGAACATCAGAACCATACTTGTGCATCAGAACCATACTTGTGCACCAGAACCATACTTGTGCATCAGAACCATGCTTGAATATCAGAACCATGCTTGAAACATCAGAACCATACTTGTGCATCAGAACCATACTTGTGCATCAGAACCATACTTGTGCACCAGAACCATACTTGTGCATCAGAACCATGCTTGAATATCAGAACCATGCTTGAACATCAGAACCATGCTTGAATATCAGAACCATACCTGAACATCAGAACCATACTTGTGCATCAGAACCATACTTGAACATCAGAACCATACTTGTGCATCTGAACCATACTTGAACATCAGAACCATGCCTGTACATCAGAACCATGCTTGAACATCAGAACCATGCTTGAACATCAGAACCATACTTGTGCATCAGAACCATACTTGTGCATCAGAACCATGCTTGAACATCAGAACCATGCTTGAACATCGAACATACTTGTGCATCAGAACCATACTTGTGCATCAGAACCATGCTTGAACATCAGAACCATGCTTGAACATCAGAACCATACTTGTGCATCAGAACCATGCTTGTGCATCAGAACCATACTTGTGCATCAGAACCATACTTGTGCATCAGAACCATGCTTGAACATCAGAACCATGCTTGTGCATCAGAACCATACTTGTGCATCAGAACCATACTTGTGCATCAGAACCATACCTGTGCATCTGAACCATGCCTGTACATCAGAACCATGCTTGTGCATCAGAACCATGCTTGAACATCAGAACCATGCTTGAACATCAGAACCATACTTGTGCATCAGAACCATGGTTGTGCATCAGAACCATACTTGTGCATCAGAACCATACTTGTGCATCAGAACCATGCTTGAACATCAGAACCATGCTTGTGCATCAGAAACCATACTTGTGCATCAGAACCATGCTTGACGTGGCCAACAGCAGTCGTCCAGAACGTCGCTCCACACTTGTCGCACATGAACAGTCAGACTGAAGGTTGACGTCACTGCTCTCATTGCAATCCGCTTCCCAGAGGAAGGCAGGCTGTAAGAACACTGCGCCATATACACCAACTACTAGTCAGGCAAACCAGCAACAGAGAGACGTCTCTCAGGGGTCGGTTTCATGGTCAGGAACTCGATTGCTTCCAACCTTGAAAACTACCAAAGGTCATTCTGACCGCGTCATCACTATGCGCTTCCACTGAAAAACCATCAATACGTCACGCTCTTCAGCGTGTATCCCGACTCATCTAGCACATCCTGCAGAAAAAAATTAGCTCCGATCTGTGCAGTGTCCTACAAATCAGCCATGTAGAAGACAAGGTCATAATCCTTGGTGATATAACATCAGAAAGGGCCGGGTTCAGAAGCCTGGAAAGGAGTACAAACATGGCGTTGGAAACTGCAACGACAGTTAGCGCTAGCTGTTGGAGTTTTGCTCGGGGCAACATTCGTCATCACAAATACCACCTTCAGCAGAAAACACAGTCTGAAGACAGCCTGGATGCATCCTCGGTTCAAACGTTGGCACCTTATTGATTACATACTAGTGGGGCCAGCGCGACCTAAGAGACGTCTTGCGCACCAAAGTGACGCCCAATGCAGAATGCCACATCGACCATCGCGTCGTTC
>CM031608.1:66331760-66340098 GCA_018398815.1 Conus ventricosus
ATGTATGTATGTATGTATGTATGTATGTATGTATGTACGTACGTACGTACGTACGTACGTAGTATGTATGTATGTATGTATGTATGTATGTATGTATGTGTGCTGTATGTATGTATGTATGTATGTATGTATGTATGTATGTTGTATGTATGGGATGAAGTATGTATGTATGTAGTTGTATGTATGTATACATATACCTACGTAGGCAGGTTTGGTAGGTAGGTAGATAGGTAGGTAGGAAGGTAGGTAGGTAAAGTACGTACGTAAGTACGCACGCACGCACGCACGCACGCACGTACGTAAAGTATCGTACGTACGTTCGTATGTATGTATGTATGTATGTATGTATTAGTATGTATGTATGTATGTATGTATGCATGTATGCATGTATGTAGTATGTATGTATGTATGTATGTATGTATGCATGCATGCATGAGAGAGAGACAGAGAGAGAGAGAGAGGGGAGAGAGAGGAGAGAGGGGAGAGAGGGAAAAGAGAGTGTGCGCGCGCGTGTGGTTGCTGCGCGCGCGCGAGTGTGTGTGTTGTGTGTGTGTGTGTGTGTGTGTGGTGTTGGGGTGGAATGGTTTATGTGGTGTGCGTATGTGTGTGGGGTGTGTGTGTGTGTGTGGGGTGTGTGTGTGTGTGGTTGTGGTGGTGTGGGTGGTTGTGTTTTGTGTGGTGTGTAGTGCGTGCGTGCGTGCGTGCGTGCTGCGTGCGTGTGTGTGTGTGTGTGTGTGTGTGGGGGTGTTTTGGTGTGTGTGTGTGTGTGTTTGAAGGAGAGAGAGAGAGAGAGGGAGAGAGAGAGGGGAGGAAGAAGAGAGAAAAGAGAGAGAGAGAGTGGAGAGACAGAGAGAGAGAGAGAAGACAGGGCAGACAGACAGACAAACAGGGAAGGACAGAGACAGGGCAGAGAGAGACAGAGTGAGACAGTCTAGGGTAGGGAAGAAGCATAACGACAGACCAGAATCTGTCTATGATGAAAAATCGATGGGATTAGGCGGTATTGTCACCCTCTGTTATCATCTGGACTGAGATAAAAGGCGGTAACCTTACTCCCTAAAAATACATTGTACTCCACCCCTCAAACACAGTAAATCATCCGCTACCTTGCCGAACAGCCCTCTGACCGTAAATCATCCGCACCTTGTCCGAACAGCCATTGACACAGTAAATCATCCGCTACCTTGTCCGATCAGCCATCAACACAGTAAATCATTCCACTACTCGCCCGAACAGCCATCTGACACAGTAAATCATCCGCTACCTTTTCCGAAAAGACCATCAACACAGTAAATCATCCACTACTCGGGCCGAAAAGCCATCAGACACAGTAAATCATCCACTACCTTGTCCCAACGACCATCTGAACAGTAAATCATCCACTACCTTGTCCGAACGACCATCAGACACAGTAAATCATCCACTACCTTGTCCGAACGACCATCAGACACCGTAAATCATTTCCCCTCCTTGTCCGAAACGACCATTGACACAGTAAATCATCCCCCCCTACCTCGTCGAACGCCATCAGACACATAAATCTCCGCTCCTTGTCCGAACGACCATCTGACACAGTAAATCATCCACTACCTTTTCCGAACAGCCTCAGACACAGTAAATCATCCGCTCCTTGTCCGAACAGCCATCAGACACAGGAAAATCATCCACTAAACCTTGTCCCCAACAGCCATCAGACACAGTAAATCATCCACTACCTTGTCCGAACAGCCATCAGACACAGTAAATTTATCCGCTACCTTGTCGAACAGCCATCAACACAGTAAATCATCCGCTACCTTGTCCGAACAGCCATCAGACACAGTAAATCATCCAAGCTCAACACGTTTTTTGTCCGAACAGCCATCAGACACAGTACATCATTCACAGGTCGTTCAGCTCTGAAATAAAAAGTTGGATTGTTTTTCACTGGCTTTGTGAAAAGCAACGATATTTAACGCTGTGAATCGTCACAGACAAAATATGAGGGGAGAGAGAGAGAGAGAGAGAGGAAAAGAGAGAGAGAGAGAGAGAGAGAGGGGAGAAAAGGGAGAGAGAGAAGACGCACACACACCACACACACACACACACACACACACACACAACACACACACACACACACACACACACACACACACACACACACACACACAACACACAGATGCAAACTCATGCACACATGCGCACACAGACAGAGAGAAGAAGAAGGGAATATATATATAATATATATATATATATATATATATATATAATATATATATAATATATATATATATATATATATATATATATAAATATATATAATATCAATCACACACTCACAACAACCCCTCCCCACCCCACCCCCACCCCACCCCCCACCCCCCACACCACACACAACACTCACAAACATACACCACACACACACAACACACACACAGACACAATCACATACAAAAGAGAGAGAGAGAGAGAGAGAGAGAGAGAGAGAGAGAGAGAGAGGAGAGAGAGAGAGAGGGGGGGAGAGGGGAAACACATTTCTGGTACCAGATTTTCCTGCAAGGATATTGGATCGAGGAAGTAATGAACCATGTGAGGTTCATACTTCTATGTCTAGACAATTCTTTTCTTTTTTTTAATGTAGCTTGCTAATTGAGTCTCGTGGACACTAGCTTATCGTGGACTCCTGATTGTGTGCCTCAAATCAAACCGTGAAGCGTATTGTGATATATGAAAATATTTAACATAATGCTGACAGAAAGAAAGCACCTTTACACCCCCAGTTACAAGACTACCAATGAGCAGGCATTACATCCCTTCCAAATTTCTCATGGTGATGAGCATCACCCAGCCACTGACGTGAGAAGCTTCGAAGATCAGCAGTTCCTCTCAGCAGGTCACTCAGTGAGTGATTCCTATCAGACTATGGCCTTCAGCCTTGAAGATGGACGTTCGCCTACATTTAATGAAAGCAAATGAAATAATACCATTTTTGTTTACAATTCGACAATAAATGAACATGAAGTGTGTTTTATTGAGTGTGCTTTATCTTGACCCATTGGCATTTCTTCATTGCCACATGATAACCAGATTAAGGAATGCTTCCTTTCCGTTGTTATAGGATGGAAACATTGGAGTTAAACAGCATCAGTCGTGAGAAACAAGGCCAGTGAAAGTTCGGGGGTTACAATAGCGGTCAACTAGAACAACCAACTGCAGTGAGATTCGATGGAAAAGGCCGTCTTTCTGTGCAACGAATTTTTGTCCTCTCTGTGTGTGTGTGTGTGTGTGTGTGTGTGTGTGTGTGTGTGTGTGTGTGTGTGTGTTGTGTGTGTGTGTGTGTGTGTGTGTGGTGTGTGTGTGTGTGTGTGTGTGTGTGTGCGTGAAGACAATTTTGTCCTGGAATCTGTGGTTAATAAATCGTTTCTGTACCAAGTGTCCAACAAGTATCGTAAAAACAGGCATGTTTACGGACTCCTTGTTCCGGTGTGCCAAGAATAGTGCACAAGGATTCGGGAGTGAAAAAATCTAGCAGACGATGCAAAATGCTTTCAGGATGCTCAGAAGATTTTACAATTGAAAAAAACAAAACAAAAAACAAACAAAAAAACACACTCTCAACAACAGAACAAAAATCTTCAACGTTTTTGTCATAAACCGTCTCAGGACTTGTGACATAAAAAGAAACACAAACAAATACGTTAGGCATGACCTATGAAAACATAATACGTAAACGGACGAATACGTGTTAAAAGGTGTGTGTGTGTGTGCGCGCGCGCGTGTGTGCGTGTGTGTGTGTGTGTGTATTTTGCGCGCGCGCGTGTGTGCGTTGTGTGTGTGCATATGCGGGCGCGCGTGTGTGTATGTGTGTGTGTGTGTGTGTGTGTGTGTGTGTGTGTGTGTGTGTGTGTTTGGTGTGTGTGTGTGTGTGTGTGTTGTTGTTGTTGTTGTTCTGTTTTACGTCTTTCCACATTACGTGATATTAGACGGAAAAAAAGGGGAGGGGGGGGGGGGGAGGGAGGGGGAGGGGTAAAAAACGGTTAACACTATGAGGTACAATAACTAACTTATCTACAGCAATAACACAAAAGTAGAATATCCACTTAATCAAAGACTGAAAAACAAAAAACAAAAAAAACAAAAAAAAAAACAAAAACAAAAAAACCCACACAAAAAAACCTCGAAACATGTAACTCTTCTGTCTCATCGCACCACTGACTGTTATATGTTATAAATATTTGCCAATTGGACTTTTAGCTAAGTGCAAAAAGAAAAGATACGTTTCACTTGCTGACAGTGACCGGAAAACATTTTGACTAGGCTGTACAGACGTTATTTGGAATGAATTTTTTTCATTAAGTTACACAAAAGAATGTGATCAGTTGATATGCTATGACCACATATACAATGTATATTTTTGACATACTTTGTTTTAAAACAATCCAATTTCCATCTACAGATCAGGAACTTATCTGTCGTCTACGATAAATGTTTTGATCATACTTACTTAACATTTCATGAATACTTCTCATTTCATCGTGTAAACCAAAACACCCAGTTTCTCTTTCTATCAAATGAAAATTAGAAAATTGTACTTTCTCTGCCAAAGTATAGCACTCTTGCATTGACATAGAGAAGTTCAAAAAATGCGAATCTGATGATCGTTTTGCTCCTCTCTTTGCCAGAACATCAACCTTTTCATTATAGTATAACCCACAGTGGGAGGGCATCCAAAGAAATGTTATTTCAGTGTCTCTGGCTGAGAGGAAGTGTACTAAATTATTTATTTCAGTGATCATCTCAGGTCGAACTTTTAATCTAAAATTCTTCATTGCAGTAAGAACTGACTTGGAATCTACGCATAAAACAAACTTTAAATAATATTTTGTGTGTGTGTGTGTGTGTGTGTGTGTGTGTGTGTGTGTGTACGTGTGTGTGTGTGTGTGTGTGTGTGTGTGTGTGTGTGTGTGTGTGTACGTGTGTGTGTGTGTGTGTGTGTGTGTGTGTGTGTGTGTGTGTGTGTGTGTGTGTGTGTGTGTGTGTGTGTGTGTGCGCGTGCGCGTGTGTGTAATGGAAAAAAGGAAAAAGAGAGGCAGATAGAGGGAAAGACAAACAGAAATAGAGATAGAGAAAAAAGAGAGAGTGGTTAGAAGAGGAATCTTATGCTTGGAAGGGGGCGCTTGAGGGTGTGGATGAGGACAAAAAAGGTAGATCTATACGTAGTTATTTGTCTCTCGTGTTATACCACAAGTCCTGAAGACGGACTATGACTGAAACGTAGAAGATTTTTGTTCTTTTCTTTTTTTTTTCTATTTCAAAATCTTCTGAGCATTCCCAAAGACATTTTGTATTGTTCACAGAAGATCGGCGGTCAAAAATCTGTTTTATTAGCAGACAATAGAAAAAAAAAATAGCGCCATGTAGACTTTCTGTGGCGACATACCACAAATATGCATACGTAACAATAAGTTATGTAAATCATGTAAGCGTTTTGAAGTATAGCATGAAGTCAGCTATAGTTCAGAATGAAACAAAATGTATATGATATACCCCACTCCATTACTTATTTGACTTATTTGAAGGATTTTTCCTCATGGCATCACTCAAAACTCTATGGATTTATGAGTTACACCATACTTGACGTCTCATTTCTTGCCCCGGAGCTCTCCCGTGACCTCATCATTATGACATCTGGCATTCTTTGAATAGTCCCATTTCCTTTGTCCTAATCTGTCTGTAACGGAGCAACTCTGCTTGTATTGGATGGACATATGATGGACATATGATGGACATAATGATGGACATATGATGGACATATGGCAGAGAGCAACTCTACTTGTATTAGATGGACATATGACAGAAATGAAGGAGAATAAACTTTCAGACACAATCATTCTGAGAACAATCCAGTCGTGCCTGTCTATAATTACTCAATTTAATTAGCAAGCACTGATGCTTTCAAATTAAGTGGGCAGCCTGTGACTACACATTAAGAGAACGACGCTTTGAACTGCTTTAGGATGAGGCACAGTATGTCTAAAGCGCTGGACTGGGCGATGAACGGGCATATGTTTCGGTAAGGGCTGATCCTCTTACTGATTCTAGTTGCAGCTTTGAGTGTAGAAACGGGTCTCTACGCATCGGACTTCTTCAGGAAAGAAAAACAAACAAACAGCGGAAATATATAAATGTTGGGAAAAAAAAGTGCAAGTCCTCAGTCACAATATAAATGACTTAAAAAGGAATTCAAAAGGAGAGAGTTGTGACTGTTATGGGTGTGAGAACTGAAAGTAAGCGTATGTGCGTGTGTGTGTGTGTGAGTGTGTGTGTGTGTGTGTGTGTGTGTGTGTGTGTGTGTGTGTGTGTGTGTGTGTGTGTGTTGTGTGTGTGTGTGCGTGCGTCCGTGAGTGCGTGCGTGCGTGCGTGCGTGCGTGCGTGCGTGCGTGTGTGTGTGTGTGTGTGTGTGTGTGTGTGTGTGCGTGCGTGCGTGCGTGCGTGCGTGGGTGCGCGCGCGCGTGCGAGCGTGCGTGTGTGTGTGTGTGTGTGTGTGTGTGTGTGTGTGTGTGTGTGTGTGTGTTGTGTGTAGAGAGAGAGAAAAGGATGACGTCAACGTGTAAATCTTAAATCCATATCTGGCAGCTATGTGAGCCATTCAGTTCTGTAAATTGAACAGAAGCATTTGTCCCTACTCGCCCAGCGTCGACTTTCATGTGCAAAGATAAAGGTCAGAGCGGGATTAAGTGTCAGAGAAAGGTATGGATCTCACCCAGCTAATTACCAGGAATGCTGTAAAACTATGTCAGAGACAGGTATGGCTCGCACCCAGCTAATTACCAGGAATGCTGTGAAACTCATCAAAAGCTCTGGATGACGTGTCTTAAGAATCGTGTTGATGTGTGAGGAAATCTGAACATTTCAGACACTTTCAGAATCTGTTACGCGTATCAAAAACAGTTCAAGCCATATCTTCTTTATTGCGACAAACAATTCTCATTTCTCACTAAAACAGAGCACTGTGGTTTTTTTTTCTCAAAGGATTTACTTTCAATTTATCTCCATTGCGCTTATTACTTTAGAGAGTGGTGAGCATGTGTGTGTGTGTGTGTGTGCGTGCGTGCGTGCGTGCGTGCGTGCGTGCGTGTGTGTGTGTGTGTGTGTGTGTGTGTGTGTGTGTGTGTGTGTGTGTGTGTGTGTGTGTGTGTGTGTGTGTGTGTGTGTCATGTGACGTAGCCTCACATCAAGGCATGTGACGCTCCATCACATGTAGTTAGTGATATGAATCATTTCCCCATGCCACAACGGAAAAGGAAGAATATTCATGTGGCTTGACTAGTGTAGCGGGCGTCCCCAAATAATTGTGAGTATGACTCAGTAAAGAAACAAACGTGGTCATTGGGTGAAAGTGACCACTGAGTGATAGTTTAACAAGGCTGGTAAGGTGCTGGTCATGTGTTTTGAACACTGAGTATGCACTCACTAGGAGGAGGGAGGAAAGAATCAGTTTTAACCCAGCAGATGGCCTAGAGACTCGAACCTGTCAGGACGTTGGTCCTCTCTGCTGACCAGTCATTACCAGGTGAGCGATAGATAGTTGGGGAAAGCTACAGGGGAAAACTTAAGGAAAAGAGAAAGAAAGAATTCATATGTTGAATTAAGAAGGTTACTTACACGAACCTTATTCGTGTTCCAGCCCTTCACCCTTTTACCCTTCGCCCTTCACCCTTCACCTTTCACCCCGTGAGGTGGTTGAAGATGGCCATGGTGTGGGGAACACACCGGTAGGCAGCCCCAGGAATTAAGGACTCCAGGGAGAGGAGTCGGGAACTCGTCATCTCTCCAGGGACAGGAGAAGACGAGGGAGAGGAGTTGGAACTCATCTCTCCAGTGACAAGAAGAGTCGAGGGAGAAGGAGTCGGAAGTCATATCTCCAGGACGGGAGAAATCGAGGGGGCGAGATGATGTCTGAGAGAGACAGGGAATCATGATAGTATGAAGTCTTGTGTTTGATGCAGGCATAGCATCAAGGAGTGAAAGAATCACTTATTTTCCTGGTCTGGAGTTTGTGGGCCAATGTTGTGTGGAGGCCGTGACTTTATGAAGTCTTGAGTGAGTTAGTTTGCCTCTCAGTGGAAAGAGTGCTACATGTATAAATTTGTTTATAACGTGTTTGATGTGATTTAGTAAAGTGTTTTCCCAAAGGAGAGGGGAAAGAAAAAACATTCGGTAGTGCCCTTTTGGTGATTGGAAAGATTGCGTGTGCGATGGAGTAAATGCTGTCATGAATGCGCGTGTGCAAAAGGACAGTGGTCAGGAAGTGTTAGTGATGGTTAAAGTTGTAGGATATGTAGTGTGGTAAAAGTTT
>CM031608.1:66344264-66349264 GCA_018398815.1 Conus ventricosus
AGAGATCGTAAGCAAGCTGTGAGTGTTTTGGGCTTGCATAGTCCTTCCTCCCTCGACATCACCCGAGTTTGACAATGCCAACCAAGCTGTCGTTAAATCTTCTAAGCTTGATAGTTGGGTTTAGGGCAAACTTAATTGCTTGGTTTTCTTTTGTAACTAATTTCACATCTTTACGTTTGTGTGGATTTTCCATAGTTTTGCCGAAACAGTGTTTTCATCAGTTTAAAGAATTTCTTTTTCTGAAGCGTCAGTGGCTTGGGTTCTAAGATCAGTTTTCTTCTTGATGTATGGCCTCATAAAGGGCTCTTGGTCACAGATAATTATTCTGTAAACGCTCTTAGTTTCAGCCCTTTGTCTTAAGTAAAAACTGTAACAGTCTGTAATGAACCCCATACTTAGTTTTGTGGCGAAGATTGGGAACAAGTTTAGGAGGTTCGATAGGGCCCATCTTTAAGTTTTTCTGCGGCCAGAGGATAATCGTTGTGAAGATCGTGTAATTCTTTAGGATATTCTAAGTCTACTTCTAAGATTAGTCCTGCTGGATTATTAGGCGTAAGCTGTGACAACATACCTAACACAGTGTTAACATCATGAGGTCCTTTTAGCTTTTTTAAAGTTTCTAAGCGGAAGCGGTTGATCATGGCCACCCATACAGATTGTTAGCGTCTAAGTACATTAGATAGTTGGATGGTTTAGTTGGGTCATATCGTCTAAATACTTGTTGTTGCTTTGCAGTAAGGATGTGAGGCCATGCTAATACCTCCCCTCAGCCCATCTTCAATCATCTGAAGTGTGGGTAGATCAGATATTAAGTCAATCTGAATGTTTGTAGACTTTAAGAATGATCCAAGAAAGACCGGCGCAGAGATGTAATGCGATGAGTCTAAGCTGTAATGTTTCATGCAAAGTAGATCTGTAATTTGAAAACGTCTGCCAATAAACACACGTCAGCCGTCAAGTTTTTATCATGATAATCGCCCATTGTTTCCAGGGGTAATTCTGTCCAGGTTTCTGGGCGTATTCATAGTCATCATCATTTTATGTCCTTTCCTCTAAGCTTAGAAAAGAAAGCACCTTTAGGAGGAAGTGAGTCTTCGTCAAAATTTTCCCACGAGTCCATGTATTCATGGGGTAAAACTCCTTTACGCACAAAGGGAGGATCAAAGTATTCTTTAGTGATTGGAAAGTCTTGTAGAGATTTGCAAAACTTATCCAAACTACCCATCAGATGTTGGGCTGAGTCATAAAAGGATAAAAAGTCAAGGTAAAAGTCTTTATTCTTTTCTGAAGATTGTGAAATGCAAGTAACCCTCTTATATTCAGAAGTCACTGCTTGCATGATAAAATGAGAATCGTAGCCTCGAAGGTTATGAAAAAAGATAGGCAGCTTCCATGTCTTAGGGTCAACCTTAAGTTGAAGATTACAATTGTTGTGTGCTGCTCCTCTGAATTTGCCAGTAATGTGATCGTGGTCTCTTACTGTGTCCCCTAATAATTCTCTGTTACATATCCAACAGTGTGTAGATGAGTCATAAGCGTTCTTGGTCTTCAGTAGTCATATTAATGTCTGAAAGGTTCAGTTCATTAGATAACTGATTGCGAAGTTGTTTCATCTGCTCTAAAATCTGCTAGCTGCATTGAGGTCTCTGTAAATATCGGTTTTGTGGGGTGCTCCATTGACCTAACAACAATAAACGCATAAGAACAGTTTCTGATGGTGGGTTAATAAGGTTGTTTTTTGTTCTTGCTGTTGTGGCCATAGTCTGCGGAAAAGAGTGATTCAAAGTCAGCTAAACCACGTATGGGCTCATCTGCATTTTGTGTATATTTATAAAACTAACTTTAGAACCTGGTTTAGGTGTGAGGAGTTTAGGTTCACAGTCTACAAAACTTTTACAATGAGTTCTATGACTGGCAGCTGCTTCTATAGTTGGGATTCTAACCAAAACACCTTCTACAAAGCCTTGTTTAGCATGATTCTTTGATGCAAAAACCATAAGTCTGCTTATTGTTCTGATTAATACATAATGACTCTTTGTACTATCTGTAAACAGTATCAAGTCTACATGTTTGTCCCAAATGATTCGCCTAAAGTAGGGGCGTTGGGAGAAACCCTTAGAGGCACTATATCGCTTCTACAGACCATGTGTTTACGTTTTGGTGATTGGTTTGTTTTTTTCTTCAAACTGAGATTAATGTTTTTACTTACTGGGAAAAGGTTTTTGTTATCAAAGTTCAGCTCTTGTTTGTAGGGTTCATAATTGGAAACTCTGTTTGCATTGATTTTTAACAGGATATAAATGCGCTAAAACACCCACAAAAACACATGTTGTCAGAATTATGTATGTTTAAAACTGCTGTTTTAACTCTAACTCTTTTGGAAGAGGAAGGTAAATTGCCGACTATAGGATATAAAATTTGTTTTTCCTCAATCTTATTTCAAGAACTGTCCCTTCAGACCTCCAGAACCCCTTAATTGCCTCCTCACTTGCATGATTTTAAAATGTGTAAGCTTTTAGTCAGCCAGCAGAGTTAAAGTCGTGATAGCTGATTATTCTTTCTGTTTAGTTTTAAACCAGACTGGCATGTTTTGTATCATCGGGCGTTATATAATCAATCAGAACGGTCAACAGCACTTTACTGGGGGGCTCCATCTGAGAGGACTCTGGGATTTTAGAGATTGCATGTGCTACGCTTTCATGAAGTTTGTGGGGTTAATGATGCCCCTGTCCGACTCACTAAAATATCACTTAATTGTTTGTCACTGTTGTCAAATATTTTTTCCATCGTATATAGTTTTCCATCCCCGGATTTACTTTTGGTCGTCATTTTTAAAGCCAAATATTTACGTAGATTAAAAAAAATAATGTATATAAAGTAAGTAAAACGCGCTTTTTATTCTTTACCCAAACCCCGCAACACTTCAAGACTCGTTAACCTTACAATAACACCTGCTAATATTTTAGCTTTTTCTGAATCACTACAGTCAATGTTTATCACTTTGATTGCTTCGTTAAACAGTTCACTATGATCTTTTATTATATTGTCTATGTCATTCTCAAACCCACATTCACTAAAATCAATGTTTAATACTTTCATTGTTTCGTCAAATAGTTCATTACAATTCTTTAGATCAGATTCACTGAGTTCGACAGCCATTTTTAAATCTAAAATAAATAAAAAATAATTTTAAATTCAACTGTTATTCATAGTCTTTTCTAATCGCAAACCCTGATCCTCAACAAAGTGAATAACTATCCTTCAGGGGTGGTAGAAACAGTTAGATTATCGCCCATAAAATCAGAATCCATATAATCAATTAAAATAGCAAACAACTTATAGTTGGTTGTGACCAAGATTAAGAACCTTGTGTTTCACTGATAAACTTCTTCACTCTTGGTTGTATATTTATGTGATTAAAAAGATCAGTAATTGATTTTTCAAATCTGCCCCTTAACACTTCTCTATCAACCTTCCATTTCAACTTGTAAAATATATTAGTAAGCCTTTTAATTTCTTCAAGCTTCATTTTTTAAACAAGAATAAAATTAAATAATCAGTTTCTCTTGTAAATTTAACTGTTATTCATATCCTTTTCTAATCGTAAAACTTGATCTTCATTAAAGTGAATAGCTACTCCTTCAGGGCTGGTAGAAACAGTCAGATTAACATCTTCAGGAGCCATATAATCAACTAAAATGGCAAACAGCTTTACAGCTGGTTGGGGCCAAGAATCTGGTATTTTTACTGATGGCCTGCTTCACGCTTTCTCGCATATCTATGCGATTAAAAAGATCAGTAATTAATTCTTCAAACCTGCTCTTTAACTGATCTTCATCGCCCTCCCACTCACAATCCATCTTTATCTCCAACTCCATAAATATATTACTAAGCTCTCTATATACTTCGGGCTTCACTTTTTTAAACCAGAATAAAAACAACATTTAAAAATTAATTAATTCTGTAAACCCTTAATTTTTTATATGTCCCTTGAAGAGAATGTAAATATGTTTGTTCACGATCACCAAATCCTACTCTACACGGAAACCCCCGTTTTAAATTAACGATTTGGTCGATTTTTAGAGGTTTTGGGTGTTAATCTTAGTGTAAAACAGGTGTTGATTTTGGTCAAAACTGATATGAGATGGCCGTGATTTGTATGTGAAAAGGGGGTTTTTCGTGCAAAATAACATGGGTGGTCGTGAACGAACATATTTACATTCTCTTATCTTAACGACAGCCACAGGCCACAGTTTCAGCCCGCAAGAAACCAAGATCTTATCTGCAGAGCCCTTCCTCACAAAGAAAAGTTACAGAAGCCATCGAAATCAAGACCCTGCGTCCCAGCCTGAACCGAGATCAAGGTTTTGAACTTCCCTCCCCATCTACAATCAGATCCTGACAACTGTTCACTCCACGCAACAGTCGCCCCACCAGGCCACAACAGCAACAGTGAGCTGAAGAAGACAGGGCGACCCTGTCGAAATATTCTAAAAGTAAGTTTTTGATTCTGAGTCCAGCTAGTTTTTTTAATGTCGAATTCAGAATCCAGAAACCTATATTCTTATTTAGGGATTACACTGAGTTTAGCAGCTCTTAGGCTGTTCAGATCCTGTTTGTGGCGAGGCCTTGGGTGCATAGCTACCATGGTCTGTGTTATTAGGTGTTCACTATTATAGGTGTGTGTGTGTGTGTGTGTGTGTGTGTGTGTGTGTGTGTGTGTGTGTGTGTGTGTGTGTGTGTGTCTGTGTGTGTGTGTGTGTGTGTGTGTGTGTGTGTGTGTGCGTGCGTGCGTGCGTGCGTGTGTGTGTATGTGTGTGTGTGTGTGTGTGTGTGTGTGTGTGTGTGTGTGTGTGTGTGTGTGCAGGCGTGCGTGTGTGTGTGTGTGTGTGTGTGTGTGTGTGTGTGTGTGTGTGTGTGTGTGTGTGTGTGTGTGCGCGCGTGCGCGCGCGCGTTCAAAGCTGATCAAAGGGAAAGTCTAAATATTAGAACTAACCCTG
>CM031608.1:66354264-66365726 GCA_018398815.1 Conus ventricosus
CTTTGTATTCCCATCAGACACAATTCTTCTGACAGATTGCCGTCTCCTGTGGTGTCTGTTTCTTTGTTTGAGTACGTGAGGCATTGCACTTTGTATTCCCATCAGACACAAATCTTCCGACAGATTGCCTTCTCCAGGTATACACGCACACACTCAGACGGACTGTTCGTGTGTCTGTCAAGTCAACATTTTATTTCAAAATGGTTTGTTGAATAGGCGAAGTGTTTGCTTTTTAATTTTTTTTTATTTATCTGGGGCCATCTATAAAAAGGAAAGAAATAAACATTTTTTTTTAATGATTCAACACAAAGGAAAGATTGATCGTATACACAATATATACACAAGACAAAGGAATATATTGATGAGCGTACCCATTCGATCTCTTACTGACGATGAACACTCGAAAATATGCTTGCACTGATAATCACATACATGAAAATTCCTGGAAATATTTACATTTCTGCCTATACAAACCACACGCATTGGACATTATTTTAATATAACTGAAGAGGGACGTAACAAGGTTAACTTTTCAAAAGATACGTTTTCAGATTTCTCTTATATTGATTTTTATACTTGATATATTGCAGACTTATTGGCGATCTCTTCCATACATTTCCACTAGAATTTGACAAACTAAATTTACAAAGATTACTTCTTGATGTAGGAGTAAATAATGAAGGATTATGTCTTGGGTAGTTATCTTACACGCTTCACCAACCTTTCAGGAGCATCCCCATTTATAACATTTTTCTTTTTTTCTGTCCCAACCTCTGCGCCACCTCAGAGGCAGTGCACCCACGCCGCTCATTCCGACACCCGGTCCACAGCCACAGCCCGGTCAGCCCCGCTGCAGCCCCGACACCGACAATCCACAGGGAGCAGTCAATGTCAAGTCGTCAAGAGGCAACCCACCGGAGGAGACACTGCACTGCTGCCGAGTCACTTCGATGGTGTTCAGTGACGCCTGTTCTGATCTAACATACGCAGGACACCACCTACTAAGCCCCCTACTGACGACAATAATTGCTCAGTCGCGGAGCCGGCGTGAGTGAGCTCTCCTCCGGAGGGCGCCACCACGCCCATCCAACGACAGCCCCCATGGACTCGCCGATATCAGTGACCCCAACGGAACCAAACCAAAACCACAGACGTGGTAAGGAAATCGAAATTGAGGCCTCCATGAAGCAGGCATGAAGGGCCACAAAATTTGAGACATTTTTTTTAATGCTGATCGATGAGAATGAGGATGATTAAGATGATGCTACGGGTTTCCATTCCGGTCTGAGACTGCATGACGGGGCTGCACTCTACGCTTCCTTTCATAATATATCCCGCGTCAACCAGGCCCGAGAGATACAGGCACCTGCAGTGTTGGTCAGGAAATTTGAGCAACACTCTCAGAAACGCATCCGTTAAGTGGGTGAAACTCGACTGTGTTTCCCAGTCTTCTCAACTGAGTCCGCAGCAAACTCAACTCTGGGTAGGAGCCGGTTGGGGCAGAAAAACCCACGTGACTCTAATGGGATTCGAACCCACGACCTCCCAGCCGGGAGTCCGCGACGCTAACCACTTCGCCACGGCGGCTGGTCCCATTTATAACTTAATGCATATATACAGCCATGTTGAAGAAGAAATTACTTTGGAAAGTTTAGCTTTGAAGTTCTTTATAATCTTCAGCGGTCAGAGAGCTTGATTTCAACTGTACTCTTTTCGCTGCTTTTCTTTATTTTTTTATATACACAAACAGAACCTATTTCAAAAGTTACGTTCACTTCAGCTGTCCCATATTTTGCTGCACAATCAATTTTGTTGTTGTTGTGAAATATGAGCACAAAAGGTTTTCAAGGAACAGGAAGAAATGTTTGATTTTAGTTCCTTGAAATGTTTTTCTAGAAAGATCTTTCCTCGTGACGTCATGTGGTTTTACTTGTCACGTGTGTGTGTGTGTGTGTGTGTGTGTGTGTGTGTGTGTGTGTGTGTGTGTGTGTGTGTGTGTGTGTGTGTGTGTGTGTGTGTGTGTGTGTGTGTGTGTGTGTGTGTGTTGAGAGAGGGGGAGAGTGGGGTGGGATAGTCGTAGACGTTGAGTTGTCCCACTGAGAGGGAGCGGAAAATGAGGCAGTCAGTTAATTTAATTAAAGGTGTGACGGCCATTGTTTTCTTCACACCTTGAGCATATTAGCGCGCATGGACGCTTGCGCGCGCGCACACACACACACACGCACACACACCCCACACACACACACACACACACACACACACACACACACACACACACACACACACACACACACACACACACACAAAACACACACACACACACACACACACACACACACACACACACACGATAACCCCAATCATAGAGCCACCGCCATCGACTTAACACTGGCGTCACCTGAGTTAACACCCTTTTGTACCTGGAACCCAATAGATGATCCTCTGAACAGTGATCATATACCACTTGTGACCAGGTTTGAACTAGATAAACCTTCCGCTACAGACTCAACAGAAGAAAAGATTCCAAAATACAATAAACAAACGTAGTGACTGGAACAAATTTACAAACATATTACTGTCTTATGATGAGTTCGAAACTTCTGATCAGGATATTGACACCTTATACATGATGTTTACTAAAGCTGTTCTGCATGCTGCTGACGAATCCATTCCCAAGTATAAGTCAATAACACCAAAAAAGCATGTCGGTAACATTTGGTGGAATGAAGCTTGCCAGAGAGCAAAAGACGAGAAAAAGTTAAAATTTAATGCTTATCTAAAGCACCAATCTTTTGAAAATCATATGGAAATGAAAAAAGCCAAAATAAATGTAACAGAGTAATAGATGAAGTCAAAAAAGAATATTGGTCATCTTTTTGTACAAATGAAGTTTCAAATCATAAAGATCTTCAGAAAGTATGGGAAAAATTGAAAACAATGAAGAATGGCGTAAAATTGCCACAATATCCAGTACAATTGTCTCATTGTGATTTGCCAACTAATTACGAAAAAGCCGAAGCCTTTGCTGATATGTTTGCAAATAACAGTCGCAGCGATGGACTATCGGACAAAGATAGAAAGTACAGAGCAGAACATGAATTACAGCTTAGTGATGAAGACTCGGAACAGACCAGAAATCTATCTATTAATGCTGCAATTACGATAGGAGAATTAAAAGAATGTATCTCTAATCTCGGCAGCAAGAAAACATCAGTTGGGCTGGATGGAATTTCTAACGAAATGTTAGGTCATTTATCACTAAATATGTTAATTTTTTTACATTTTATCTTTCAAAAATGCTGGGAAAGTGGACAACTACCAAACGTATGGAAGCAGTCAATTGTTGTACCCATTCACAAACAAGGAAAGCCCCGGAATGATAAAAATAGCTATAGACCAATTGCGTTAACGTCACACACATGTAAACTTATGGAGATAATTATATTAAGGAGACTTAATCACTATTGAGAAAAGTACAAGTTTATTCCAATTAATCAGGCAGGCTTTAGAAGAGGTAGACCAACCATTGATCACCTGATTAAACTAACTAAATCAAATTAAGCAACAGTTTGCCAGACGAAAGAATGTTCTTGCTACGTTTTTTGACGTCAAAAAGGCTTACGACCAAGTGTGGCACAATCGACTACTGACAAAGTTACGAAAAGTTGGTATTGTGGGTAATATGTTCGATTTTATCAAAAGCTTTCTTTTAATCGATCAATACAGACAAGGATTGGGAATACGTACTCCAATATTAGATCTCTTCATATGGGCCTTCCTCAGGGATCAGTAATTGCCCCTATCTTGTTCAATATTCTAATGTCAATCTTCCTAGGGGTTATCGAAAGATGCAGTTGTAGCTCAATATGCCGACGACATCTGTTTATGGATGAAAGTATCAATGAAAAGAAAAACTCCTACCAGAGCTCTGAATTACACCAAGAGGTTATACCAACACGAACTTGATAAAATAAGTAAATATATGACTGAAAATGGTCTTTCATTATCTCTTGAAAAAACTAATATGATGCTTTTCAATTCAGGATACAACCCTGAAAAACTTCCTGTATTTTCTATCCATGGTTCAGTCATACGATATACTCAAACGACTAAGTTTTTGGGTGTCTATCTCACGTCAAAACTTTCCTGGACCAGCCATATTGAGCACATACTAACTAAAGCAAGAAGGAGCTTAAACTTATTAAAAATCATTAGAAAACAAAGTGGGGACAGGATACAAAAATATTAATATTACTGTCAACGTCACTTGTGCGCTCCAAATTGACGTATGCACAGGAGGTATTCTTTAGTGCTCCACAACATTTACTGACTAAAATGCAAAGTGTTGACTGCAAAGCCTATAAACTTTCCCTAGGAGTTCCATTTCATGCATCAAATTTAGGAACCTATAAGGAAGCAGGTGTTTACCTCTTGATGAGCTAAGATGTCTTTCTGCTGCCAAATATGTTTTACGAAGCTCCTCGTTCGAAAATTTCACAGAGGCCGAAGTTTGCATGAGGTCCGATCTTCATTTTGCAAAAAGGGCTAAATCCATCCAATCATTAAAATCCATAAACACATTTACTTCAGATCTCTTAAAAAAATCAAAATTAAACAGAAAGGACATAGCAAGAAAACCTTCCTACTCACCTATACCTACATGGGAGATGAACAACCTGGAGCTTGACATAGATCACACAAACTTATCCAAAAATGATTCACCTAATATCCTGAAGTTCCGTCAGCTCCCATATTGATAACAAGTATTCTGAACATTTAAAGATTTATACAGATGGGTCTGTACTTGGGAACAGAAAAGTAGGAGCTGCCTTCGTTATACCAGCTCTAGAAATAGAGAAACGGTTTCACATATGTGAAATGTTTCTATTTTTAAATGCTGAATTAATTTCAATATTGAAGGCCCTGAATTACATTTCTGATTTTCCGAAAAACATATTTCAGATTTTATTGTGTGTTGATTCTAAATCGGTCTTACAGGCACTTAAATCTTTAAACCAGAAAATGCGATCGGAGTTGATAATTGAAATTAAACACACTGTTCATCTTTTATCATTGAAAGGAACCAGCGTCACTTTCTGTTGGGTGCCTTCCCACTGTGGAATCGTTTCAAATGAATGGGCTGATCGAGCTGCAGGGAAAAGGAGCAAACAATCATGATGGTTCAGTTCCAGTTAAGATGCGGTTAGATTTACAAGAAGGTTACACATGTTTAGTTAATGCGTCATACAAAATGTTTGACGAGAAACTTAAAAATCTAAAGTGTCACTACAGTCAGCACTGTATAAATGTCAAGAACAGAGGAAATATTAAACCTCTTTTAGTGTTCTTGTCCGGAACTTATTCGAGGTCTGTTTCCAGCCTGATGTATAGGTTTCGTTTAAAATGCACTCCGTACAAAATACAGTAAAAATGTCCAGTGCATGTGCGGAAGAGCAATAACGATCAGTCATTTACTTGTTCATTGCTCCAGAGTCAAAGAACTAGTATCTCTGAGAGTGGGACGACAGTTTTTATCCGAGTCTTCCATTTCTCTTGAAAATGTTTTAAACAGTTATTCACTTCTCCGCATTTTTTCAGAGTGTTTGATTAACTGTCCAGTTGGTATATTCCTGTGATTGACTCAGTTTTCATCATCCCAAACCACCATTTTTGTGATAGTAATGTCGTTTCTAACACACACACACCACACACACACACACACACACACACACACACACACACACACACACACACACACACCACACAAACACACACATGCACACACACGCAGCGTATCTGTCTCTCTCTCCCTCCTCTCACATACACACACTTATACACATACACGCACGTACATAAATACGGATGCAAGCACGTACGCACACACAGGCATGCATGCCCGTGCATGCACGCACTCATACGCGCACACGCGTACACACACACACACCACACACACACACACACACACACACACACGCACAATATATTTCATATATATATATATATATATATATATATATAAAATATATATATATATATATATATATATATATATATATATATATATATATATATATATCAGTATATTTAAAATGCCTAAAACAATTTTTTAAGTGCTCAACCCCTTGGGGAGCAACATTAGATAAAACAAGTTAAAAGAGGAGTCTTAAAACTATCTACAAATTTGTTTCAAGCGTGTTGCGCTGTCATCAGGATATATATATGTATAGTGAATTATAAACAAAGCTTGCTCTTATGTCTTAGATTGAAGAAATAGTGGGAGATAAGCATTCATATCTGCAGTGGTAGATGATTCTGCCTAACTAACAGTATGTGCTTGAGTGGGTGAATGGGGAAAAAAATGCTTCTCACTATGAACCTTCAGCAAGTTTATAGTCTCCAAGGGGGAGACACCCTCTAATAGGGAGGGAAACTCACTAACATGTAACTCCTGGTCATATACCGATATTTCGAAACTTGGTGGTTTCTCTTCAGTGACCGCGGAAAGTGGTAATTTGACTCCTCTGCCTTTTCAGTTTTAAGAAGAATGCAATCCCAGAAAAGGCTGGTGTGCAATACCGTAGTATGTTTGTTGAGTTATCTTATCCTTGGAATTTATTAGTTTGTTGTGTCTTAGAAGATATCTTTTCAATTTTTTTACTTTTCACAAGAAAATGTAGTTTGTTTTGCTCTTTTTATGATTTTCTTTTGCTTCTTAGATGGCACCTTTGGTTAGTTTTTTGAAAACTCAACAAACATACTACGGTATTGCACACCAACCTTTTCTGGGATTGCATTCTTCTTAAAACTGAAAAGGCAGAGGAGTCAAATTACCACTTTCCGCGGTCACTGAGGAGAAACAACCAAGTTTCGAAATATCGGTATATGACCAGGAGTTATATGTTGGTGAGTTTCCCCCTATTGGAGGATGTCTCCCCCTTGGAGAATATAAGCTTGCTGAAGGCTCATTTTGAGAAGCATTTCTTTTATTTTTCCCCCCTTCACCCACTCTAGCACATACTGTTAGTTAGGCAGAATCATCTACCACTGGCAGATATGAATGCGTATCTCCCCCTATTTCTTCAATCTAAGACATAAGAGCAAGCTTTGTTTATAATTCAATATTTCTTGCAGTCATTGCAACACCAAGCTGCTCTGTAAGTTGCTGGAACGGTGCGGTACTTATCCTTGGAATTTATTAGTTTGTTGTATTTTAGTCCCTTGCGGATTCATTCCAAGAACTGGCCCTCAGCACTTGTGTCTTAGAGGATATCTTTTCATATTTTTTACTTTTCACAAGAAAATTAGTTTGTTTTGCTCTTTTATGATTTTCTTTTGCTTCTTAGATGGCACCTTTGGTTAGTTTTTTGAAAACTCAACAAACATACTACGGTATTGCACACCAACCTTTTCTGGGATTGCATTCTTCTTAAAACTGAAAAGGCAGAGGAGTCAAATTACCACTTTCCGCGGTCACTGAGGAGAACAACCAAGTTTCGAATATATCGGTATATGACCAGGAGTTATAGGTTGGTGAGTTTCCCTCCCTATTGGAGGATGTCTCCCCTTGGAGAATATAAGCTTGCTGAAGGCTCATTTTGAGAAGCATTTCTTTTATTTTTCCCCATTCACCCACTCTAGCACATACTGTTAGTTAGGCAGAATCATCTACCACTGCAGATATGAATGCGTATCTCCCCCTATTTCTTCAATCTAAGACATAAGAGCAAGCTTTGTTTATAATTCAATATTTCTTGCAGTCATTGCAACACCAAGCTGCTCTGTAAGTTGCTGGAACGGTGCGGTAACTTATCCTTGGAATTTATTAGTTTGTTATATATATTTATATAATATATATATATATTAGTATATGATATATATATATATGTATGTATATATATATTTATGACAATGCAAATGATGTGTTGGCTGTTGTTTTCTTTGTGTGTTATTTGCTAATTCGATGTGAAGGATTAATGCATTATTGTTCTCTCTTTTTTTTTTCCATATTTGGTAGATCCTCACGGATTTTCATATGTCCATAGCTTTGATCTTCATTGATTGGTATTATGTAACATTTTAACCCATTTTCCTTATACAATAATTACATCTTAAGTCTTGTACCCCCATTGCAGATTCCGGAATACACACGCACGTTCATATCAAACTTAACATGCAGTCAACTTCTTCCCACTCTTCCCACCCCTTCCCTTTTCCCCCATCCTTTCCCATCGTCTAATATCACTTTTAGTGAAAGACGTTAAACAGAATAAACAACAAACAACATACACACACACACACACACACACACACACACCACACACACACACAACACACACACACACACACAACAACACACACAAAGAAAGAGTTTGCACCCAGCTATCTCAAATTTACGCAACAGCAATGGTACAGTTATGTCATCTAACGTTTATTGATCACCCTCAAAACACTGAAAACAGGACTTTCAATGTATTTAAAGACAGGATCACCCTCAAAACACTGAAAAACAAGATTTCAAATGTATTTAAAGACAGGATCACCCTCAAAACACTGAAAACAAGACTTCAATGTATTTAAAGACAGGATCACCCTCAAAACAATGAAAACAAGACTTTCAATGTATTAAAGACAGGATCAACCCTCAAAAACACTGAAAACAAGACTTTCAATGTATTAAAGACAGGACACCCTCAAACAATGAAAACAAGACTTTCATCAATGATTTAAAGACAGGATCACCCTCAAAACACTGAAAACAAGACTTTCAATGTATTTAAAGACAGGATCACCCCAAAAACACTGAAAACAAGACTTTCAATGTATTTAAAGACAGGATCACCCTCAAAACACTGAAAACAAGACTTTCAATGTATTTAAAGACAGGTTTAGGGCACGCGTATGTGTGTGTGTGTGTGTGTGTGTGTGTGTGTGTGTTTGTGGTGTGTGTGTGTGTGGGGTGTGTGTGTGTGTGTGTGTGTGTGTGTGTGTGGTGTGTGTGTATGCGCGCGTGTGTGTGTGCGTGTGGTGTGTGTATGCGTTTGTGTGTGTGTATGTGTGTGTGTGGTGTGTGTGTGTGTGTGTGTGTGTGTGTGTGTGTGTGTGTGTGTGTGTAATGTGCGTGCACTCATACTTTGTATATATCCGTCGCACATGGTTGCACACATGTTGCGAGTACAGTTGTCATGTGTGTCTTAATAGCTTTGGTGTCCACGGCTGTCATGCATTCTTTCATCGCCCGTGTATGAGTGGCTGGCTGTCGCGCGTGCTTGAGCAGCTGTGTGTGTATGTGAGGCTGTCATGCATACTCATGCGTATTTGTGTGTCTGTGGCCGTTGTGCATCCTCTCATAGCTCTGTGAGTCACTGTGTATGCTGTCGTGTACTCAGCTGCCTTGCATGGTCTGGTCACTGTATGGCTGTCATGCTTAAGTACATTGCTTTGTGTGTGTGCAGATGTCGTGAGCGCTCAAAGCTTCGCAAGTGTCGCTGTCCCATATGCTCTCATTCCTTTGATGTAGCTTTAATGCATGATCTGATCGTTTTCTGCGAGTTATGGAACCTCCTGTGAAGTTGTAAACCACGTTCTATAGATGTGTGCGTGCTGCGTGCGTGCGTGCGCGCGTGCGTGCGTGCGTGTGGGTGTGTGTCTCTGGTGTGTGTGTGTGTGCGTGCGTGCGTGCGTGCGTGCGTGCGTGCGTGTGTGTGTGTGTGTCATTCATTTAACGTCTCTCCACTAATCGTGATATAAGACGGTAAAAAGAGAGAGAGAACAAAAAGGAGTGTGTAAGAGAATAAGACTAGTGCATGACTGAAAGTTATAGAGTTCCAAGTATGTAATGCATGTATGTGTGAATGGTGTACACACATGGTGCTTAGGCGGTTATTTAAAATATATCTGATTAAAGAAATCTACACTATTAAGAAATAATAAACAAAACAGAACAAAAAAAAACATATATATAACAACATTAAAATCAGTGAACACCCCCACCTCACCCCCAACCACCCCTTCCTTTCCTTCCCTCTCTATCCCCTCCCCATCCCTCCCTCCCCCTCCATCACTTTTATATAAGAAAAACATTCAGATACTGTAGTGACCATTGGACTGATCTCCAAACATACCACAAAAAAGCTCGTAAATTGAATATAATGTGCGAGTTATTTTGCAACAAAACTGAAAAAAAAGTATTTACAAGTTCTTACGTGTGTGCTTATGCTTGTGCACGCACACGTATGTGTGCATGTGCGTGTGCGCGTGGTTGTATACATATGCGAGTGTGTTTGAGTATGTGTGTGTGCATATGTGTGTGCTTATATGTGTACTTATAATGAATAATAATGGTGATTACAAAGCACTTAAATTTTTCAAACAAGTTTCAAAGGAAAAAAACAAAACAAAACTAATCAATTTAACAAACATCAAAGCACAGAACCGTAACCTTTCTCCGTCATTGTCACTTTAAAAGCTTTGCACATTATTTCATCTGCCCTCCCCACACATATCCCCTTCCCCGCCCCACATGCAACAAAAAAGGAACCTATAAATACTTCCCCAATGAGTGCGCTCTAAGCATACAAAAAAAACTCATATGTTAGAGCTGGTGACTCAAAGATGGCCTGTGCACTATTTTGTTCTCAACACTGGAATTTTTTTTTTTCATGTCTTGACATGTAACAATATGTTCACGTGTTATTTTCTTTTTACATAAACACACTATGTTTTTAACATATTTTGTTTTAAAAGCATCAAGTTTCCACCTATACATCAACGAAGTATATTTTTATTTAAACTAAAGTTATGTTGAATGATTTTAATATCAAAAGTATCAAACTGATTTTGATTGTCCATGTTCTATCATTCTATCTTTGAAAGTTTCGAAATATGTGTTTTAACTAGATTGCACTGCTCATGTTCCGATAAGGGTAGTTTAAGATATTCAGAACCAGAGATATGTTTTGCTCCACATTTAGCTGCCCTATCTACTTTATCGTTATAATAAAAGGAACAGTGTGAAGGAATCCAACAAACGGATAACTGGGTGCCCCTTCAATAAGCATATGGATCAACAGCTTGCCTCAATAATCATTTCAGGCCTATTATGCAAAAAAAAATATTTTAGCGCCTGAAGGACTGATTTTGAATCTACACAAAACAGCTTGAAATATTTTTGGGAATATAAAAGGTATTCAAGCTGCCATGATATTCTGTTAATTCCTGAATATAAGTTACATCCAGTAAAAAATTCTCCACCCTCAATCTGGATTAAGATTCCAACTGTTTGCTTACAATCTGAACCATCTGTGTATGTTTTTAATTGGTTGTATTTCTCGTCATTGACCTTATATAACTTGTAGATATTGAATTTCATCTTTTTTATGTTGTGTGATCAATATCAAAATGGATTTTAAGTTCCGAGTTGGAATAGGACCAATAAAATATTTGTCTGAGGAAAAAAGTTTTTT
>CM031608.1:66366726-66374226 GCA_018398815.1 Conus ventricosus
AAACAAAAACTTTTTTAACATGTTTGCTGAGGTAATCCGCTCTGAAGGTCTAACAAGTACGGACCAAATATACAGAGAGAAAGAAGAAGGTATTAAAGCACAGGATGAATCTTCAGCAGACAATAGAGTAACAATATCAATGCTCATATAACTATCCAAAAAAGTAAAAGAAGCCATTAGATCCATACCATTAAGAAAATCATCTGTTGGTTTAGATGAAATATCTAATCAAATGTTAAGAAATTTGCCTGAAAAGTGTGTGTGTGTGTGTGTGTGTGTGTGTGTGTGTGTGTGTTGTGTGTGTGTGTGTGTGTGTGTGTGTGTGTGTTGTGTGTGTGTGTGGACGTGCGTGTGTGCGTGCCTGCGTGCGTGCGTGCTCGCGCGTGCGCGTGTGTGTTTGTGTGTGAGTGTGATTTTTATAGGCTCTAATGGAGCTGTTCGACTGTACAGGAATCCTGAAGAAACACTTTGCTAGGTAGACTATAACAAAACATGACAAAATAGTACAGGAATCCTGAAGAAACACTTTGCTAGGCAGACTATAACAAAACATGACAAAATAGTACAGGGAATCCTGAAGAAACACTTTGCTAGGTAGACTATAACAAAACATGACAAAATAGTACAGGAATCCTGAAGAAACACTTTGCTAGGTAGACTATAACAAAACATGACAAAATAGTACAAGAATCCTGAAGAAACACTTTGCTAGGTAGACTATAACAAAACATGACAAAATAGTACAGGAATCCTGAAGAAACACTTTGCTGGGTAGACTATAACAAAACATGACTGAAGAAAAACTTTGCTGGGTAGACTATAAGAAAACACGACAAAATTGTACAGGAATCCTGAAGAAACACTTTGCTGGGTAGACTATAACAAAACATGACAAAATAGTACAGGAATCCTGAAGAAACACTTTGCTAGGTAGACTATAACAAACCATGACAAAATAGTACAGGAATCATGAAGAAACACTTTGCTGGGTAGACTATAACAAAACATGACAAAATAGTACAGGAATCCTGAAGAAACACTTTGCTAGGTAGACTATAACAAAACATGACAACATAGTACAGGAATCCTGAAGAAACACTTTACTGGGTAGACTATAACAAAACATGACAAATAGTACAGGAATCCTGAAGAAACACTTTGCTGGGTAGACTATAACAAAACATGACAACATAGTACAGGAATCCTGAAGAAACACTTTGCTAGGTAGACTATAACAAAACATGACAAAATAGTACAGGAATCTGAAGAAACACTTTGCTGGGTAGACTATAACAAAACATGACTAAAGAAACACTTTGCTGGGTAGACTATAACAAAACACGACAAAATTGACAGGAATCCTGAAGAAACACTTTGCTGGGTAGACTATAACAAAACATGACAAAATAGAACAGGAATCCTGAAGAAACACTTTGCGGGTAGACTATGACAAAACATGACAAAATAGTACAGGAATCCTGAAGAAACAATTTGCTGGGTAGACTATAACAAAACATGACAAAATAGTACAGGAATCCTGAAGAAACACTTTGCTGGTAGACTATAACAAAACATGACAAAATAGTACAGGAATCCTGAAGAAACACTTTGCTAGGTAGACTATCGCAAGCCATGAGAAAATAGTACAGCAATCCTGAAGAAACACTTTGCTGGGTAGACTATAACAAACCATGACAAAATAGTACAGGAATCCTGAAGAAACACTTTGCTGGGTAGACTATAACAAAACATGACAAAATAGTACAGGAATCCTGAAGAAACACTTTGCTAGGTAGACTATAACAAAACATGACAACATAGTACAGGAATCCTGAAGAAACACTTTGCTAGGTAGACTATAACAAAACATGACAAAATAGTACAGGAATACTGAAGAAACACTTTGCTAGGTAGACTATAACAAAACATGACAAAATAGTACAGGAATCCTGAAGAAACACTTTGCTAGGTAGACTATAACAAAACATGACAAAATAGAACAGGAATCCTGAAGAAACACTTTGCTGGGTAGACTATGACAAAACATGACAAAATAGTACAGGAATCCTGAAGAAACAATTTGCTGGGTAGACTATAACAAAACATGACAAAATAGTACAGGAATCCTGAAGAAACACTTTGCTAGGTAGACTATAACAAAACATGACAAAATAGTACAGGAATCCTGAAGAAACACTTTGCTGGGTAGGCTATAACAAAACATGACAAAATAGTACAGGAATCCTGAAGAAACACTTTGCTAGGTAGACTATAACAAGCCATGAGAAAATAGTACAGGAATCCTGAAGAAACACTTTGCTAGGAAGACTATAACAAAACATGACAAAATAGTACAGGAATCCTGAAGAAACACTTTGCTGGGTAGACTATAACAAAACATGACAAAATAGTACAGGAATCCTGAAGAAACACTTTGCTAGGTAGCTATAACAAAACATGACAAAATAGTACAGAAATCCTGAAGAAACACTTGCTAGGTAGACTGTAACAAAACATGTCAAAATAGTACAGGAATCCTGAAGAAACACTTTGCTAGGTAGACTATAACAAAACATGACAAAATAGTACAGGAATCCTGAAGAAACACTTTGCTAGGTAGACTATAACAAAACATGACAAAATAGTACAGGAATCCTGAAAAAACACTTTGCTATGTAGACTATAACAAAACAAGACAATATAGTACAGGAATCCTGAAGAAACACTTTGCTAGGTAGACTATAACAAAACACGACAAAATAGTACAGGAATCCTGAAGAAACACTTTGCTGGGTAGACTATAACAAAACATGACAAAATAGTACAGGAATCCTGAAGAAACACTTTGCTAGGTAGACTATAACAAAACACGACAAAATAGTACAGGAATCCTGAAGAAACACTTTGCTAGGTAGACTATAACAAAACATGACAAAATAGTACAGGAATCCTGAAGAAACACTTTGCTGGTAGACTATAACAAAACATGACAAAATAGTACAGAATCCTGAAGAAACACTTTGCTAGGTAGACTATAACAAAACATGACAAAATAGAACAGGAATCCTAAAAAAAAAACACTTGGTAGGCAGAATATAGCAAAACATGACAAAATAGTATTTGACATGTGTGGACGTGTTAAAGACGTAAGGTTGATCTTTCATCAATAGATAGATAGATAGATAGATAGATAGATAGATAGATAGAGAGAGAGAGAGAGAGAGAGAGAGAGAGAGAGAGAGAGAGAGAGAGAGAGAGAGAGAGAGAGAGAGAGAGAGAGAGAGACTCAAGACCCCAAATGTTTTATTAATAAAGGCCATAGCCCCTTAGAAAGGGATATATACATTTTAAGTCGCACATGAGTATTGGTCTTTTCAAGTTGTATAAACACTTCTCCTTTTAAATGCCTTATATAAATAAATAGCTAACTTTTTAACGGTACTTTCATTGGTGATGCCATTAACAACGTTAACTTGAACAGACAAGGATAGTTAAAATACTTTTGCGGAATGAATTGTTCTCTAAGATCTCTTAACATTGGAGAGAGAGAGAGAGAGAGAGAGAGAGAGAGAGAGGGGAGAGAGAGAGAGAGAGAGAGCTAGAGAGAGGGAGAAGATAGACAGATTGGTAAACGATAAAAAGATGGATAGATAGATAGACAGATAGATAGATAGATAGCTAGATAGTTAGACTGCTTAACCGATAGATGGTCCGATACATAGGTGGATAGATAGATCGATAGATAGATAGATAGATAGATAGATAGATAGATAGATAGATAGATAGATAGATAGATAGATAGATAGATAGATAGATTGATGGATTGACAGATAGTGAAATTGCTTAACCGATATATAGATAGATGGTCCGATAGATAGATAGATAGATAGATAGATCGGTAAACCGATAGATAGATGGATAGATAGATAGATATATTGGTAAACCGATAGATAGATAGATAGACAGACAGACAGACAGACAGACAGACAGACAGACAGATAGGTCGGTAAATCAATAGATAGATGGCTAGATAGACAGATAGTAGACAGACAGACAGGTCGGTAATCGATAGATAGATGGCTAGATAGACAGATAGATAGATAGATAGATAGACAGACAGACAGACAGACAGACAGACAGACAGACAGACAGATAGGTCGGTAAATCGATAGATAGATGGCTAGATTATAGACAGATAGATTGTTCTTCAGCGTTTCCAGTCCTGAAAATCCTGAAAACTCAGTCCAGTGGTGCGCTCCAAGGCTGCCTGGACCTGATCGATATCTGCGTTCAGAGCTTGGGTCTGCTCCTGGGTAAACACAGCAAACTTTTTCTGCCACGAATGGTCGGCTCTGTGTGCATCGCCCTCCCGATAACGTACGGCGCAATCCACCATGGGAGTGATGGAGGAGATGTTGAGGAAGCGGAACACGTCGTGGAGTTCATGCCCCAGGTTGTTCATCATGCGGCTGTACACCAACACGTGGAGCCGGGAGGAAGGCTTGCAGTCCTCCAGCCAGCCAAGGTACAGCTTGGACCACCTCGCATGGTCTGAAGAGATAGCCTGGCCAGTCTAATAACAGAGAAAATGACAGAAAACATCACGAGAAATATCACGAAGTCTCTGTCTGTCTGTCTGTCTCTCCCTCTCTCTCTCCTCTCTCTCTCTCTCTCTCTCTCTCTCTCCTCACTCACTCACTCGCACGCACGCACGCACGCGCGCACACACACACACACACACACACACACACACACACACACACACACACACACCGCACACACAACGCACACACACACACACACACACACACACACACACCACACACACACACACACACACACACACACCACACACCACACCACAACAGAACACACACACACACCACACTCACACACACACACACACACACACACACACACACACACATCCCTGCTCGTTATGTCCCCTGCCACTGCTACCTTAACGTCTGTTTCTCAGTACACTGACATTTAACTGACATGGTCTGTGAACGTTTAGCCTGAAACTGGCATGAGATGAGAACGGTTGTTAAGCGGTCCGTCGAAGGGAAAGGGGTGTGGTGTGGTAGTATAAGCATTTTGTTAACTCTATTAAGTATGGAGGGCAACATAGTGGAAGTACGTTCGTTTCCGTCTCAGTTCTTCTCATGCAATGTGTCGACTGGCTTGTTTTTCATTGTAATATGAACTGTTCTAGAAGCCAGTGTGTCGAAGAAACATGTGTTCTGGCGTAGTGGACCTCAGGAGGGCGACAGCTCTCTGGCAGTCGATGTTAACATGGTTCTGACAAAACGATCGCACTTCAGGAGCAATGTGTCAACTAAAGTCTTACAGAAGGATTGTCTGAGCCCCATAAACTGTCTATACAATCATCTAGAGGCTCTCTGCTCTCCATTGGTTTTGTACAACATCTGGACCGTAGAATCTGCAGTTTTCTATTCAACTGCGCTGTGGTAGTGTCTATAACAGCTGATGCTGGGTTGGTCTACAACACCGAATAGAATGCTCAAGAAAGAACGTCAACAGTCCTGCTGCAGCAATTCGAAGGTATAAAACGAAGCAGTGGACTGATCATGGGAAGTATAACTGACATACCAGTTGGAGCTAAATGTTACTTGTTTGACCTTCCTTCAGTACAGGCCAACACAAGCTAGAGCAAGTGAAGATATCATACTGAGCATTTGACAATTAAATACACACGCACGCACGCACGCACGCACGCATGCACGCACGCACGCACGCACGCACGCATGCACGCACGCACGCACGCTATTACTTGTGCTATCAGGCACGCACGCACGCAAGCGCCCGCATGCGCAAGCACGCACACACACAAATCACACACACACACACACCACACACACACACACACACACACACACACACACACACACACACCACACAAATTTAAAAAAAAAATCAGACAGCCAAGGAAGTAACAACAACTGCCTAGACATGGAAAATCATAGATGGGAAAAGCAGAAGACAGCAACTGTTTTTTTCCATTGTTAGAACTCAAAGATACCAAAGAATGGGGGAAATAGTCAGGGTTCCTCAAAACGCTTCAACCAAACTCAGCTCTGACAGCTGGAAGAGACAGCTGAGACAGCACAATAGCGCAGAAATTCAAATGCAGATGGAAACATCCGCAAGACCAAAAAAAACCATCGTGACACACACATACGGTTCAGTCTACAAAGTTACGTTACGTTTGTCTGGGATACACAGTGAAGTAGAGCACAAACAATTCACGTGAATGCTGAATGCGACCTCACAACAACCACTCTAAGTGGAAGTAGAAATAGTGATACTAACGCTCTCTGGATTCTATGCACAGAAGAGCTTGAATATCAGGAAGCTAGCTCTAGCTGCAAGTAAGCGGGCGGAAATCTAAACAAATTCTAAAAACTATTCATACGGCATTTCTCGTTCATTTTGTTGTCCTCAGTGTTATGCATCTTGCCTGAGAAGACCTAAGAGGTCGAAAACGTGTCGTTCTTCGTCTTGTGATGCGTTTGTCCATGTTTTTCGGCGGAGCCTTATAAATATTTTTTAGAATCCATCGGGAAGCTGTCTTATTTCTATTTTTTGGCATGACAAAAAGAAATCACACACACACTGACACTGCATTCACACCTGACCGTCGACAGTCACGCCACAGTGACACTAACTTTAGACACAGCCAGTAACAGTCACACCACACTGACACTATCTTTAGAAATAGCAATTAACAGTCACACAACACTGACACTATCTTTAGACACAGCAATATACAGTCACACAAACACTGACACTGTCCTTAAAATAACATCAACACTCACAACACACTGACACTATCTTTAGACATAGCAATTAACAGTCACACCGCACTGACACTATATTTAGACAAAGCAATAAACAGTCACACCACACTGACACTATATTTAGACATAAACATTAACAGTCACACAACATTGACAGTATCTTTAGACATAAACATTGACAGTCACACCACACTGACACTATCTTTAGACATAAACATTAACTGTCACACCACACTGACACTATCTTTAGACATAAACATTAACGGTCACACTACACTGACAATATTTTAGACATAAACGTTAACAGTCACACTACACGGACACTTTCTTTAAAAATGGCAATTAACAGTCACACCACATTGACACTCCTTAGACATAAACAGTCACACACACTGACACTATGTTTAGACATGCACATTAACAGTCACACCACACTGACACTATCTTTAGACATAAACATTAACAGTCACACCACACTGACATTATCTTTAGACATAAACATTAACAGTCACACCACACTGACACTATCTTTAGACATAAACATTAACAGTCACACCACATTGACACTCTTTAGACAAAGCAATTAACAGTCGCACCACACTGACACTATCTTTAGACATAAACATTAACAGTCACACCACATTGACACTCTTTAGACAAAGCAATTAACAGTCGCACC
>CM031608.1:66381726-66437490 GCA_018398815.1 Conus ventricosus
AATAGATTTAGAGTCAACACAGATTAGAATGCTGTAAATTGCCACATCAAGATCAGATATCCAAGATAAGGCCATAAGGATTGCATATAGTTCAGCAGTGAAAACGGAAAAGTTCTTTCCTAAACAAAATGATTTCTTTGCTTTTAAATCTTGAATTACACAAATCCAGCTCCTGCATAAGATTCTAAAACTGAACCATCCATGTAGATTTTAAGATGATGTGGATATGTGTTTTCAAGATGTTCTTTTGCTTCTACTGATATCAAATTAATATTATCTTCTTTTTTTTTTTTTAGAGTAGTATGATCTATATCAAAATTTGGAGAAATATGCTCCCATTGAGGAACTGTGGGCATAGTTGGAGGTTTTGAAATTGATGCAATATCGATGTCACATTTTCTAAATAAATCATCAGTCTAATTTCAAATGGGCTGCACATAAGAGAATATTCTGTACCCTTTTAGGAAAATCCGATTTGGAATCAAGAAATATTTCATTTGTTACTGAATTTGATACAGAAAGACTTCTGGTTACATATTTGGCTGTTGCTAGTTTGCGTTGATCATCAAGTGACAAGAGATTAGCTTCTTTATATGTTTTTAAAGTATTAGAATGCACTGGATCACCAAGTGCTACTTTAATAGCTTTACTGTCTATACTTTGTGACGGCTTAAGTAATGTTTGAGAAGCTGAAAAATATACTTCCTGTCCGTAAGTCAATTTTGAACGAACCAGACTAATAGAAAGATGTACAAGAGTTTGGGTATCTTGACCCCACGATTGTGCACTGATTATTTTTTTTTTTAGTAAATATAGCCTTTGTCTGGCATTGTTTGTAATATATTCGATATGGAATCTCTAGTTTAATTTAGGAGTGAAGTGAACACCTAAAAATTAACACTATTGGAATATTGAAGAGTTTTATTTCTAGCACAAGTTGAGGCAAAACTTTTGGATTTTTACCATTGTTGAATAACATTGATTGTGTCTTTTCTCCTGATGGTTCTAGTCCATTTTCGTTCATATATTTATTCAGTTTGTCAATTTGATATAGTTGATTTCAATTTGATATAGTTTTTGTACATATATAATATGGTTCTCTTATCTGTCTGTTTTTTTAATGTTTGTATTCATCCACATTGCAATATCATCGATATATTGCACTACATGCATACTTTTAGATAGTATTTTAGGAAGATCGTGAATGAGAACTGTAAATAGAATAGGTGCAATAATGGAGCCCTGATGGATGCCAATGTCAATATCTTAAAATGAAGAGTAACATTTACCAACCCTAGTAGAAACTGATTCTCAGATAAGAAAGATTTTATGAACTGATACATTGTGCCATTAATCCCAATAGTTTTCAACTTATAAAGTAAAGGAGAATGCCACATACTATCATATGCTTTTCTATGTCAAAGAAAGTAGCAAGAGTACTTTTTCTACGAGCAAATTGTTTTTTTAACATGACTTGCAAGTTTTACAATGTGATCGATTGTACTTCTACATTTTCTGAAACCTGTTTGATTGTTGGGAATTATGTTATTCTTTTGCAAACATGTAAAATGCGTTTTTCAACTATCTTTTCTAATATTTTTCCAACTTGAGATGTTAATGCTATTGGTCGATAACTATCAATTGCAGACCTAGGTCTACCTTGTTTTGGAACTGGTATTACAACTATCCTCTTCCAGAAAGTAGGAAGAGTTCCATTTAACCAACAGTTTTGGTAAAACGAGTGAAATAATTGCTTCCAGCACAAAGGTAAGTGGTATAACAACTGATATGAAATTCCATCTAATCCAACAGCTGTCTTATTCGAGGAGAATGACATTAGTGCTTCTTTGAATTCTTCAAATGTTATAGATGCCTTTAAGTAATGGTTTGGATCCGGTGTGGGATCACAATAAGTATCCTTTTTCTCCTCTAGTTCTCAGTAACTTTTGGTATCTGTATGTAGTCTAGTTGATGAGTTATTTTTTTAAAAAGCTTGTACAAATGCTTCAGCTTTCTCTGATGATGTTGGAATAGTATTTTTTTCCTAATTTAATAGGATATGAACGTAGATAATACTTGTTTTTTATTCCTTTACCTTTTCCATACTATGTGCATGTTCTTATATGAAGATATTTCTGAATGACAAAAATGATTGAAATAGAGACGTTTTGCTTTTGCGACAACCCTGTTACTGTGGCTTTTTGCACGTTTCATTTCAATAAAGTTTTCATCAGTTCTATCTCTGAGCCGTGTTTTGTATGTTTTCTTTTTATTAGATACGGCTCCTGCGCATTCTTCATTCCACCAACTATTTCCTCGATATTTTTTTTATCTATAGAAGATTTGCACTTTCGCATTGATTTCTTAGCTGCATATATAACAGCTTTTCTAAAGTTGTTATAAAACACTTCAATATCTTCGTGTTCAATAATGCTGCGATCTATAGATAGAAGAGTTGAGAAGAGTTGACTCATATCAGCTCCAATCTGCATTATTATATAAAAGCTTTGGTATTATATCTTCAACTTCTGCTTCTTCATCAACTATTTGCTCATTTATTTTCACAACAATAGGGAAATGATAACTCCCTAATGAATCATTTTCTGTTGTCCAAGTTGCATTGATGGCCAATCAGGAGAAATTAATGTAAGATGATGGAGGTTGGTCTATGCGTCGATATATCAGGCTCTCTTGTTATGCTGCCATCATTCATGAATACTAAATTAGAATCAACAATTTATTATCAACAAATCGATTGCAAGATATAACCGAGCAATCAGGTTCCCAGAATGGAGAATGTGCATTGAAATCACCCAAAATTATCCATTTCTTATTTATATTAGGAAGATGTTTTATCCGATCGGTATTGTCAGCATTTGGCCCATTTGGATAGTAAACAGAAAGTATGTTTATACTGAAATCTTTGTCCACCTTTAACGATATGGAAGTAACAAAAATGTTTTCAATGACATTAGTTGAATGATTGAATAATAACTTAAGAGGACTGTAATTCAAGTCTGATCTGACATAAATTGCAGTCTGAACCCGTTCAGTTGACACACTGCAGTCATATAAAGGTGGATAATAAAAACCACGAAATTTAGGTAACTTAAAAGGTTCAGCATTTAAGGATTGTAAGGCCAAAATGCAATAGTTATTAGAATAGATGTGATTTTCTAATTGAAGTAAGTTTTTCACACTTGATCTGCAGTTCCATTGTGAAATGTTCAAAGAATTGTTAGCTAAGTTCTTTCAACGCTATTTCAAAATCAATGCTTTTCAAAGCAATTTGTTATGAGTTTTGAAAGAAAGCAAATTGAACAGGTAACACCGTGACGGATACAAAAATAAGACCCGTTGATGATGAAGGAGCCCAAGTAGTTTGTGTTCTCAGATGCCCTGCAGGAAGGTCATCGCTGAGGTCGTACAAAGCATGCAATGCGACAATCTAGTCGAAACACGAAGTGTTGCTATCGCGGCCCGTGAATGTGATGCCTCGGAAACGAAAGTTGCTAGCTTACAAGAAACGATTAAGAAGCTAACGCATACTGTGGGCGTTCTGTCAGAAAAAGTTTCTTCATTAGAGGTGACCATAGGAATTCTCATGAATCAAACAAGAAAGGAAAAGATGGCGCAAAAAGTAAGTGACGAAACATACACAACGAACACCCCAACACAGGCAGACAAACCACTCTACTCAGACATTGCGAAAACACACTTGCTAAATAAAAACAAGGCATCTCCTACCTCTTCAGCACCGAAAGAAACAAACAAAACAACCACTTCTGAAAGGCAGCAAAGAAATAAAGAATTCAAATCCAAGCCTGTCATGACGTCAAAACATGATGAAAAGAGGGATGACGTCAAACAGTCTGGTCTGCCTAAGGTTATTCTATTCCATGATTCCAGAATTAAATGGGAAGATAACCCCACGTCGTTTGGGGTACGCGTACAGTGTACATCTGGTTTCAAAGCCATCCTACCGATCGGAGGCCAGTGCAAAAAAAAAAAAAAACCTAGCGACACCAAGACAGTGAAGACTGCTGACTGCTTGGTATTTCACTGTTGGATCAACGATCTAAAAGAAAAGATCCTAAGACAGTCGTTTCAGAGATGTCCGCACTTGTAAAACAAGCAAAAGCAAATCATCCAAACACCAAGACAGTTGTTAGTAGAGTGGCCCAAGTGAAAGATCGACATCTGCAAAGCAAGCGGGAGATGTTCAACGCCCTACTCCTTGCAGAGCTCCCCATGCACAACGTGTCCCTTCTGTCCCATGAGAACTTGGACTCCACGATCAACAGGCTGATGAAGGACTCCATCCACCCGTCAGACAGGGGCACCAGCATCCTCGCTGGCAACTTGGGGCGTCACGTCCACCGCATCTTTTGGGAACGGCCACACAGGAGGCGCTCCCAAGACCCTGTCAGTGGACATGGTTTCAGTGGTCATCGAGGACCATCCAGCAACGGCTACAGGCCTGCACGCATCCCCAGAGTGCCTTTCCCCTGGTGCTCTCAGCAACCGTGGGGCCCCATCTTTCAACCTTATTGACTTTGCCCAACGTCTGTTTACAACGTTTTATTCTACCACTTATTATGAAACATGTTGACAATTATATGACTGTTCTACAATGGAACTTTAGATCCATCGTTAAAAATCTACTTCATTTTGAGAACTACATTTCCAACAACTTTTGTATTTGTATTTTGGCTTTGCAGTCTCTATATGTAGATCCAGGTAAATTACCTCAATTCAAGGGATTCTACTACCTCCTCTGAGACGACCCTCCTCTATTAAATGTAGTACATCAACTAAAAGGGTTCAGACTGCAATATATGTTAGATCAGATCTTAATCATAGATCTTTTAAGTTAGACCTCAATTCAACAGCTAAAGATAAAGAAGAATTTTCCTTACCGAGTTATCGTTAAAAATGAGCAAGATAAGATAAGATAATGTTGCTTATAGCCCAGCCGACCGCAGAGGGCCACATCAGGGCTGTAAAAATGAGCAAAGATTATAGTATAAATATACTTTCTGTATATTATCCAAATGGCCCAAACGCAGATAATTAAGACTGGATAAGACACCTTTCTTCTTCAGAAAAAAATTGGATCATATTGGGAGATTTCATTGCACATTCTCCGTTTTGGGAACCAGATTGCTCTGTCACAACCTGTAATCGCTTTGTTGACAATATTGTGGACTCCAAATTAGTTTTACTGAATGATGGAAGCATAACAAGAGTTCCTGATGTTTCAAATCATAGGCCAACCTCGATTGACTTAACGTTAGTATCTCCTGATATATCATTGAATGCTAGTTGGATAATAGAGGAAGACACATTAGGAAGTGATCATTTTACTATTGTTCTTCACTCACTCACTCTCTCCCTTGACCGGATGGTCGTGGGGGAGACATGATGGACGTCTTGCGGGCCAGAAAGCGCCAGCCAGGTCTGTCTTCTGCCGCTCTGATCAGGGAGGGGCTGTCCATTCGGGTCCACTCTTTGATGTTGTCCATCCAGTTCTTTGCTGGTCGTCCGCGTCTGCGGCCACCTTCCAATGTTCCTTGCAGCACTGTCTTGGGTAGGCTGTTGTGGCGAGTGACGTGACCAAACCATGTCAACTTCCTCCTTTCACAAGCGCTAGGAGGGGTTCCTGCGGGCCTGCCCGTGATGTTATTTGGGCACGAACGAAGTCGTTGGTCTTGTGGTCTTTCCAGGAGATCCCTAGCATGCGTCTGTAGCACTTGGTCTCAAACGTGTGGACTCTTCTGGTCGTCTCAGCTGTCATGATCCAGCTCTCGCAGCCATAGAGAAGGATGGACAGAACCAGGGCTTTGTATAATGTGATCTTTGTTGGGAAGCTGATGTCTTTGCTGCTCCAGATCATATCAAGTTTTGCCATGGTGGATGTTGCGATGGCGAGCGTGGTCTTAATTTCGGTGGTGGAGCGTCCGTTCTTGGTGAGTGTGGCGCCGAGGTATTTAAAAGCGTCCACCTCTTCGAGCTGTTGGCCGTTCATGGTGATCTGTGCAGCGGTGTTGTTTGCGATGTTGACCATGACTTTGCTCTTTTCGCAGCTGACCTCCATGCCATATGCCTTTGATGTGTCTGCCAGTCTGTTGGTGAGACCCTGCAGTTTGCGGTTGCTGCCCCCCATCAGGTCGATATCATCAGCGAAACGTAGGTTGTTGATCGTTCGCCCACCGATGGAGATTGTGGACTCAAAATCATGTAGAGTCTCTTTCATGATGTTTTCCAGATAGAGATTGAACAGTACCGGAGAGAGTAGGCATCCTTGACGGACACCGACCGTTGTCTTGAAGTACTTTCCGATGTTGTTGTTGAGGAGGACCGCACTACTGGGAGAGTTGTACAGGGACTGGATGGTTTGGATTAGTCCCTCCTCGATGCCAAAGCCTCTCAAAACATGTCACAGTCCTTCGTGCCACACTCTGTCGAAGGCTTTTTTGAAGTCTATGAAGTTGTGGTATAGATCTTTTTGGTGTTGGAGGTGTTTTTCCATCATAATGTTGAAAATCTGTTCTACTGTGTTTTGGCCTGCCCTGAATCCGGCTTGTTCTTCTGCCAAGTAAATCTTAAATAAATGTTAGCGAACCGCCCAGAGAACGTGGACAAACGAGTCACAAGACAAAACACAACGCGTTTCGACCTCTTAGGTCTTCGTCAGGTGATATATAAACGAATAAAAACAACGAAAATTCACTTAGCTTTGATCGCTTCAGATCGCTTCTGCCAAGTGTTCTTCAGCTTCGCCTTTGAGTCTGTTGAGAATGACTCTTAGCATGATCTTGCTGGTATGGCTGATCAGGCTGATTGTCCTATAGTTGTTAGACTTTCGAAGGTTTCCTTTTTTGGGGAGGGGGATGATGAGTGATTTTGTCCACTCATCAGGCCATTGTTTGGTCTCCCAGATCTTCTGACAGAGTGATGTTACCACAGTGACCAGGTCATTTCCCCGTGCTTGAGGAGCTCTGCTGGGATGTTGTCTGCTCCTGGTGACTTGCCTGTTGGAAGGCTGCGGATGGCCTCCTCTACTTCTTCCCTCATGACAGGCAGTGGAGAGGGTTCCTTGGGTGGTCTTGTTTCCCTTTTAAGCACGCTGGTGTCTGGCTGTATGGGATAGTTGTATAGTTCATCGCAGTACTCTGTCCATCTGGCCAGTACTGCGGAGCTCTCGGTCAAAAGGGTTCCGTCTTTGTCCTCATTTACTGTTGATTTGTTCTGCTGTGTGATTGTGAGCGTCTTCAGCGCCTCGTACGCTTTCTTGCTATTTCCTTGCTCCGTGTTTTTCTCAATGGCTTCGCACTGTTCACTTATCCACTTCTCCCTGGCTTCAATCATCTTGCTTCTCACAAGCTTGTTTGTTTTGCAGTACTGCTCGGCTCCCTCTGGACTGCTGTTCTTTGTCTTTTTCCGCTCACGTCTTTTGTCGCAGAGATCCAGGATATCGTTGGTTACCCAGGGACGTTTTTGTACTCCCAGTTCTTAGAGAACAGGGAGTACTTTAGAATGGGAACGAAGAAATGCTGTCTGTGTGTCTGTCCGTCCGTCCGTCCGTCCATGGTCAAAATGTGTTCCACTCGCACCAGACAAAACTACTGGATTGATCTTTCTGAAAATTTGTAGGTATGTTCATTATGGGTCAAGGATGATGCCCGATGCTTTAGTTTACCGTTACAGCCGTTACTAACGGCTGTAACGGCCTGTAACGCTTTTTCTTCTTTATGGAATATCTCTGAAAGTACTTAGCCGCTCTTTGTGAACATTAGCAGGCATGAAGAGGATGGGGACGGATGACGCCCGATATTTTAGTTTATCCTGTTATAGCCGTTACTAACGGCTGTAACGGTTTTCCTTCTTTATGGAATATCTCAAAACGTACTTGGTCGATCTTTCTGAAAATTAGCAGGTATGTTCAGTATGGGTCAGGAATAATGCCCAATGTTTTAGCTTACCGTTATATCCGTTACTAACGGCTGTAACGACCTGTAACGGTTTTTCTTCTTTATTGAATGTCTCCGAAAGTATATGGCCGATCTTTGTGTAAATTAGCAGGTATGTTCATTATGGGTCACAGATGATGTCCGATGTTTTAGTTTACCGTTATAGCCCTTACTAACGGCTGTAACGGCCTGTAACGGTTTTTCTTCTTTATGGAATATCTCAGAAAGTACTTGGCCGTTCTTTCTGAAAATTTGTAGGTATATTCATTATGTGTCAGGAATAATGCCCGATGTTTTAGTTCACCGTTATAACCGTTACTAACGGCTGTAACGGCCTGCAACGTTTTTTTTTCTTCTTTATGGAATATCTCCGAAAGGACATGGCCGATCTTTATGAAAATTAACAGGTGTGTTCATTATGGGTCACGAATGATGCCCGATGTTTTAGTTTACCGCGTTATAGCCGTTACTAACGGCCTGTAACGGTTTTTCTTCTTTATGGAATATCTCAGAAAGTACTTGGCTGATCTTTGTGAAAATTAGCAGGTATGAAAGGGATGGGTCATGGATGGCGCCTGATGTTTTAGTTTACCTCATTATAGCCGTTACTAACGGCTGTAACGGCCTGTAACGGTTTTCCTACTTTATGGAATATCTCAAAAAGTACTTGGCCGATCTTTCTGAAAATTTGTAGGTATGTTCATTATGGGTCAGGAATAATGCCCGATGTTTAATTTACCGTTGTAGCCATTACTAACAGCCTTTAATGGTTTTCCTTCTTTATGGAATATCTCCAAAGTACTTGGCCGATCTTTCTGAAAATTGGCAGGTATGTTCATTATGGGCCACGAATGATGCCCGATGTTTTAGTTTACCGTTATAGCCGTTGCTAACGGCTGTAACTGCCTGTAACAGTGTTTTTTTAATGGAATATCTCAAAAGGTACTTCGCCGATATTTCTGAAAATTTGTAGGTATGTCCATTATGGGTCACGAATAATGCCCGATGTTTTAGTTTACCGTTATAGCCGTTACTAACGGCTTAACAGCCTGTAACGGTTCTTCTAATTGGAGTATCTCCGAAAGTTCTCGGCCGATCTTTGCAAAAATTAGCAGGTATGTTCATTATGAGCCACGGATGATGCCGGATGATTTAGTTTACCCCGCTATAGCTTTTACAAATGGCTGCAACACCCTGTAACGGTTTTCCTTCTTTATGGAATATCTCAGAAAATACTTGGCCGATCTTTATGAAAATTTGTAGGTATGTTCATTATGGGTCACGAATAATGCCCGATGTTTCAGTTTACCGTTATAGCCGTTACTAATGACCTGTAACGGTTTTTCTTCTTCATGGAATATTAATACAGAAAGAACTTGGCCGATCTTTGTGAAAATTACCAGGTATGTTCATTGTGGTTCACGGATTATGACCGATGTTTTAGTTTGCCGTTATAGCCGTTACTAACGGCTGTAACGGCCTGCAACGGTTTTTCTTCTTTATGGAATATCTCCGAAAGTACGTGGTCGATCTTTCTGAAAATTTGTAGGTATGTTCATTATGGGTCACGGGTGATGCCCGATGTTTTATTTTACTGTTATAGCCGTTACTAGCGGTTTTCCTTCTTCATGGAACATCTCAGAAAGTACGTGGCCGATATTTCTGAAAATTTGTAGGTATGTTCATTATGGGTCACGGATGATGGCCGATGTTCACGTTTACCGTTATACCGTTTCTAACTGCCCATAATGGTTTTCTTCTTTATGGAAAATCTCAGAAAGTTCTTGGCGGATCTTTCTGAAAATTTGTAAGTATGTTCATTAATGGTCACAGATGATGGCCGATGTTTACCAGAATAGCCATTACTAACGGTTAGACCAGCCAAGACGGGTTTTCCTCTTTATGGAATATATCACGCGTATTCAGGATATACTGGGAGTACGTTTATATGCTTTGCATCTTGTTTTTCCTCTGGCGGCCCAATACCTCTGTCGCTGTTTCCAGGACTGCCTCGTTATAGTTGGAGGTGAGGTCATTAATGTCAGTGTCCAGGACTGCCTCGTTACAGTTGGAGGTGAGGTCATTAATGTCAGTGTCCAGGAGGTTGAGTGCTGCGAATCGTCCACCGAGTTGAGCTTGGAAGATCTCGGCAACTGCTGGGTCTTGTAATTTTTCCAGGTCGAACTTGATTCGTGGGTTTGCAGATTGGTGTTTCTTTTTAAGCTTTATCTTCATTGTGAGCAGCACAAGGTCGTGGTCGCTGCCCACGTCATCACCAGGGTATGCTCTTGTCTTGGCCCTGTTGATGCTTGACTTGAAGCGCTGAGGTGTCAGGATGAAGTCTATTTGGTTGTGTGTTTTCCCATTTGGCGCATGCCAAGTTGTTCTGCAGGAAATCTTGTGTGGGTAGAGGGTGTTGGCGATGGTGAGCCGTTGGCTGCTCGCAAATTCCAGCAGGCGGAGTCCCCTGTCGTTGGTTTCGCCTGTTCCGTACTGGCCGACTGTTCCTGCCCAGATCTCATTGGCGTCCGGTCCGATCTTCCGTTGAAGTCACCCTGTACAATGGTGATGTCTTTCTTGGGCACTTCTTTTATGACATTTTCCACATGTTCGTAGAATTCTTCGACCTCCTGGTCGTCATGATCGTTTGTTGGAGCACCACTTGGATGATGGTGATGTTCTTGGGTTTGGCTGACACGCGAATGGAGATGATCTTTGTTCTTACACTAAATGAAAAGATTCAAGATGAAGAAGAAGTTGAAGATATGATTCCTAAGTTTTTGTATTCCCGATTCTTATAGAACAGGGAGTACTTTAGAATGGGAACGAAGAAATGCTGTGTGTGTGTGTGGTGTGTGTGTGTGTGTGTGTGTGTGTGTGTGTGTGTGTGTGTGTGTGTGTGTGTGTGTGTGTGTGTGTGTGTGTGTGTGTGTGTGTGTGTGTGTGTGTGTGTGTGTGTGTGTTGTGTCTGTCTGTCTGTCTGTCTGTTTGTCTGTGTCCGTCGTCAAAATGTGTTCCACTCGCTCCAGACAAAACTACTGGGCCGATCTTTCTGACAATTTGTAGGTATGTTCATTTTGGGCCACGGATGATGCCTGATGTTTTAGTTTACCGCTATAGCCGTTACTAACGGCTGTAACGGCCTGTAACGGTTTTTTCTTTCTTTACGGAATATCTTCGAAAGTACTTGGCCGATCTTTGTAAAAATGAGCAGTTACGTTCATTATGGGTCACGGATGATGCCCGATGTTTTAGTTTACTTCATTATAGCCGTTACTAACGGCTGTAACGGCCTGTAACGGTTTTTCTTCTTTATGGAATATCTCAGAAAGTACTAGGCCGATCTTTGAAAATTTGTATTTATATTCATTATGGGTCACGAATAATGCCCGATGTTTTAGTTTACCGTTATAACCGTTACTAACGACTGTAACGGCCAGTAACGGTTTTTCTTCTTTATGGAATATCTCAGAAAGTACTTGGCCGACCTTTATGAAAATTAGCAGATATGTTCATTGTGGATCACAGATGATGCCTGATGTTTTAGTGTGCCCCGTTATAGCCGTTACTGACGGTTGTAACGGCCTGTAACGGTTTTTCTTCTTTATGGAATATCTCAGAAAGTACTTGGCCAATGTATAAGCGGTTTGGATGATCTTGTGACAAATCGGAGCCTCTGTCCATATGTAAGTGATGCAATGCTGAAAATGGATTAAACAATCGTTAAAAACCGTTATTCTGCCGTTATTTCTTATATATAGGTGGATTTTAATGAAATTTGGTATATAGAAAGGTTATCACACACAAATGGCACTTCCATGTAGTGTTTCAAAATCTGACCGTTAAAAACCGTTATTCTTGACATATTGTCCTATTTGGATGAAAGTTGGTATGTGCACAGGCTTTAGCCCAGTGAAGACTAAAATATCGGTTTCAGCAGTGTACATCGGTTAAATAACCGTTTAAACCGTTATTTTGCCTTTATTTCTTATCTCACAAAGCACTTGGCCGATTTATAAGCGGTTTGAAAAACTGGGAGTATGTTTATATGCTTCGCATCTTGTTATACAATAGTGCTGACTGGAACCTCTATGAGTCAAATCTATTGTCAATAGATCATAATTCAATGGAACATGAAGACACTGATATGTTTTATGAGGTCTTCAGAAAAGCTGTTTTATACGCTGCTGAAAATTTCAATTCCCAAGCGTAAATGCTATAATGATAAGAAGTACAGAGAAATGGATGGTGGAATGAAGAATGCGCAGAAGCAGTGAGCAGTAAAAAGAAAACTTATAAAACATGGCTAAAGGACAGAACAGAAGAAAATTTTATTGCTATGAAATGTGCACAAAATCACAGTAACAGAGTTGTGGCCAAAGCAAAACGTACCTATTTCACTACTTTTTGCCATTCAAAAATATCTACATCAAAGGAAATGCACAAAGTATGGAAGAAGGTTAAAGAATTAAAGAACAGATGCCATTTACCATCATATCCCATTAAATTAGATAACAACGCTATCCCCACATCAGCAGAAAAATCAGATTTATTTGTTGAACTGTTTTCATCACCAAGTCTTACATCAAATATAAGGAGCTACCGAGAAGAGGAAGAGAAAAAAACCTATTTACTGCGATCCTCCTCCAGATGAAAATCGTTACTTAAATTTTTTATAACTTTTGAGGAATTTGATGATTCATTGGAATGTTTTTACTTGCAATACCACTGCTATTGGCATCGATGGTATTTCAGATCAATTGCTCTGCATTTGCCTTTGTCTTGGAAGGAATTACTCCACTCATTTTACCAAAAATGTTGGTTAAATGGAAATCTCCCAACTATCTGGAAGTGAAACGGTTGTAATACCAAATCCAAAGCAAGGTAAACGTAGATCTGAAATTGGCAGTTATCGTCCAATAGCTTTAACATCGCAAGTTTGTAAAATGTTAGAAAAAAATCGTTGAACGTCGTATTCTACATTTCTGTGAAAAGAACAATATTATTCCAAACAACCAAGCAGGTTTCAGAAAAGGAAGATGTACACTGGCCATCTGGTCCAAATTACGAATCAACTTAAAAAAACATTTTTCAAGAAGAAAAAGTACACTTACTACCTTTTTGATATCAGAAGAGCTTATGATAGTGTATGGCAGGGCTCGTCTGCTTTATAAGCTGAAACATATTGGAATTAGTGGAGCAATGTATTAATTTGTAAAATGTTTCTTGTCTGGGAGATCTATTTGTACAAGAGTTGGCAATTGTTATTCGTCATTCAAGGATATTGATATTGGAATTCCTCAAGGATCTATCATTGCTCCAGTTCTTTTTACTATTCTTATCCATGATCTCCCGAACGTTCCATCTTAACAATATCCATCTCGTTCAATATGCTGATGACATTGGATGAATACAAACATAAGAAAACAAACAAATAAGAGAGTTATAACGCATGTTCAAAAACTATATCAAGTTGAGCTAGATACTTTAGACTTATACATGAAAGAAAATGGTTTAGAAATTTCGGGAGAAAAGACACAAGTAATGCTTTTTTATAAATGGTGATATTCCAAAGCATCCTCCTCAACTTGTTATAAAAGGCAACACTTAAAGATTCAAAAGCTGTACATTTTTTAGGAGTCTATTTAACCCCTCAGTGAAGGTGGCGATATCACATGAACACATAATAAGTAAAGCTCTTCAAAGATTAAATTTTCTCAAAATAATTAATGCTCAGTCATGGGGACAAGATACTCAAACACTTTTACATCTTGCTACCAGTTCAGTTCGATCAGAATTAACTTATGGTCAAGAGTTTATTTCTCAGCTCCACAGACGCAGCTAAAAGAATTACAAAGCATAGATAGTAAGGCTGTTAAGTTGGCACTTGGTGTGCCAGTACACACAAATACGCTCAAAACATACAGAGCAGCTAATCTGTTAACTCTTGAGGACCAACGGAAGTTGGCCACCGCAAAGTATGTGACTAGATATCTTTCAGTTTCTAATTCAGTGACAAATGATATTTTTCTTGACTCAAGACAGGATTTCCCGAAGAGAGCGTAAAACATTTCATATCTTCAACCTATTAGAAATACACAAGGAAATGGCTTGGTGTTCCACCCTGTCTCACTGACATAGCGCTGTTCTGTCGCCAAGCAAAGCTGAAACTACCACTGAAATCCATCCTGGAGGAATACAAAGCAGGAAAGATCAGACTTCAAAGCATGCTGGAGGACTCAGGCGACAAGGTGGTAGAAGCAATCAAGCACCAGCTGAATACAGGCAGAAAATGAAAAGTTCAAGAGGCGATGGATTCTGCAAAAGAGTCTCAAGATCAGAGAAATAACAGGACACACACAGACCAACAGACAAGGACTGGGGTGACCAAAACTGAATGGTGGTCAAAGGCCAAAGGAAAAGCCAAAAGAGACATGATGATTCAGGAGATGAGAAAAGAAGAAGACCAAAAAAGACTCCAAAAAGCAGTCCAGCAGAGCCAGCAAGGGCAATGGACAACGTGGGAGAATGCACTCCAAAGTAGTCTCACTTGGAATGACATTTGGCGCATGGCCCCTCTCAGGATCAGCTTCATTCTTAGATCTGCATATGACCTTCTGCCCTCAAATGCAAACCTGGTGAAGTGGGGAAAAACAGACGATCCTGCATGCCCCTCTGCCATGAAAAACAAACAGTGGAGCATGTCCTTAGCACATGTAAAGTAGCCCTGGCTCAAGGAAGGTACACATGGAGGCACAACCAAGTACTCAAAGAGATTGTATAAGCAGTCTGGGTTAGTACCAACACCACAAAAGGGAAAATCAGGACTCCAAAAGCACCCACAACATTCTTCACGGCAGGAGGCAGCAAAATCATAGCCAAGAACAACAGTGCCACTCGGAACATGCAGGCAGAGTCCGCTGGATGGGGCAGATGACTGGGAGTGCACTGCAGACCTCCCAGAATGGAAGAGTCACCCAGAGATCATCAGCAAGAGTGGCATGAGACCAGACATAGTAGTCCACTCTCAGTCAACCAAGCAGCTGATCATGATCGAACTCACGGTGCCATATGAGAACAGAATGGAGGCAGCTCAAATCTACAAGACTGAAAAGTATGCTGACTGGCAAACACCTGAGGAAAGAAGGCTATCAGGTCAAAGTCCTCACTGCAGAAATTGGAGCCAGGGGGTTTGTAGGAACGTCTACATACAGCTTTATGAAACAGCTCTCAGTTGCAGGGAGGGAAAAAACCAGAGCCCTGAAAGCAATGGCAGAAGCGGCAGAGAGGTGTTCAAGCTGGATCTGGTCAAGGAGGAACAAAAGTGAACTTCATAAGGCTTAACTTTCCTACACATATCAGGTGCCCCAGTGCCTCAGTGGTTAGAGTGCGAGTCATTAAGTGGAAAATGAGCATGTCCTCTGGCATGGCAGCAGAGGGACATCCGGAGTCATGAACCGGGTGTGGCCCAACCCCCTAGAGTGTCAGTAGATAAAGGCCGAAACACTTGTTTGAAGGGTGCTTCTCTTCTGAGGACTCTCTGCTGCCACGCTCTCCACAAGTTTCTTTCTACTACTATACAGATGATCTTTTTAAGAGTTGTGATATTGATATTACATCAATTTCGAGTAGTCCCATAATACCCATTATTCCTCAATTCCTCTTTTGGAATCATAAACAGGGGCTGGATTTGTTATTCCTGCTTTAAAGATAAGAAAGTCATTTTGTCTAGGAAAAGGTTTTTCTGTATTTACTGCAAAACAGTATGCAATTCTTATGGCCTTATCCTTCATAGCTGATATTGATATTGCGAGTTATAGCATTTTACTTTGTGCTGACTCAAACTCTGTCCCTTACAGTCTGCAAAACTGGAATGCAAAAGTTCGAAAAGATTTGATATTTGTTGTAAAATACTTAATGCATTCAATTATATGTAAAGGTATTAATGTAGAATTTTGTTGGATTCCATCTCACTGTGAAATTTGGGGGAATGAAATGGGTGATAGATCAGCGAAGAAAGAGCTATTAGAAAATATCCTGATAGTACACTAAAATCAGAAAAACATGAAATAAATTCGATGTTACAAAGTAGTGTAATGACAGAAAAGCTTCCCCACTTCTCCTTTCCTTCCTTTTTTTACGGCGCTCGCGCGCGCACGTGTGTGTGTGTGTGTGGTGTGTGTGTGGTGTGTGTGTGTGTGTGTGTGTGTGTGTGTGTGTGTGTGTGTGAGGGGGGAGGCGAATGTGCGAGCCATCAGTTTTTATTGCATTCCTTCACGTCTAACTCATTTATGTGGGAGTGACATGATGCTGCATATTCAAAATATGCTGGACGAAGACGCGGGCTGCTGATAGCTATGATAGTTATGAGAAGCAAGGTTTGCTAAGTAGCAAGGTTTGCTGGCCTTCTATCGGTGCTTGAAAGAATCTCACACACAGTGGAAGGGAATGCTTTGAGCCTTCCACTTGTTCACTACCACTGACTGCCAGCACACTGGGGATAGTAGGGTACCCTGTACTCCGTCCATCCACCGTCCAAAGAACTGATCCACCCTGTTTGTAATGATACATACTAATTGCATTAATATTCATAAGGTAAGGGAGCTTACTGTATCGTGCATTCCTTCCCAGTGATTTCGCGATGTTCGAGCGCTGTTTCTGAGCAGTTTTACGCGGTTTTTTGTCTTTTTCTTTTTTTTCCCCTTCGTTTTAGAAGCCAAAATGAGCAAGCAAGCACGATACACTGTTAGACAAGTTATAGATGAGATCTTCCTCGACGATGACTCGATTTCCACCCCGAAGTAGCTGATTTAGAGTCGGAAGACGAAACTTCTCAAACATCGTCGATCGCGACTCCACACGTTGACGAAGCGGCCGAATAGCACTCAGATGATCGTGAACATGCGTGACAAAAAAAGTTGGTTTTTAACCAAAAAGTTATTTTTGAAAAACATATCACAAAATATTGACATGAGAGTATGCAATTTTGACATAATATAACACCTCTATTCATCAGCAAGTATGCAAAATGTCAATACATTTCATCCAGTAGGTATTGAAATATAGATGTTATATTTGGGGTAACCAGAAATGTTGCTGTTAACTCCCAAAACCTTCAGGCTGGGCGTGTCCTTCTCTAGTAAACAGGGCAGGGCGCACATATATGCCTTTATTCCGTATTTTATTGTATGTTCTTACTGAAATTGAGTTAATCGTTTCATCATTCATTTCACTGGTGGAATGATTCATTTCTGCACTGATATATTTGTTCCTTTATTCCAATGGTCATTTATGTTGTGAATTATAATGTGCATTTGTGTATTCATATACATGTACATGTCCACATATATAGATAGATAGATGGAAGGAGGGATGGTGGGATGGACAGGTAGACATATGGATAGACAGACAGATGGATGGACGGACAGACAAACAGATAGACAGATAGATGGATACGTAGGAAGCTAGGAATGCACAGACGAGCACACCCTCCCCCAGTCCTGCTACACCCGACCCCACCCCATCTTTGCTTCACACACACACACACACACACACACACACACACACACACACACACACACACACACACACACACACACACACACACACACACACGCACACACACGCACACACACACGCACGCACGCACACACACACACACACACACGCGCGCGCACACACACACACACACACACACACACACACCACACACACACACACACACACACACACACACACACAACACACACACACACACACACACACACACACACACACACTTGCTCGCGCGCGTATGCATGCATACATGCACTAGTTCCCGGCATATATGCAGCGCAGCATTGCACGGGCAACTATAGGCCTACGATAAGTTTTAATGCACAAAGTAACTGGTAGCTAATTGTCATCTCAATGTCACACACACACACACACACACACACACACACACACACACACACACACACACACACACACACACACACACACACACACACACACACACACACACACACACACCTAGTATGGATTACGTTGTGAAGACACAATGATACACACCATTTTGTTTTGCAGATCCTACGAGGCCATGAAAGTGAAAATTGTATATACTGACTGACATTCGTCGCTATATAGAGCTACAATGTCAGAATATCAAAACAAATTTTGATTCTTTTTCCCAGAAAACTCTCAGAACATTGAAGTGCACACACACACACACACACACACACACACACACACACACACACACACACACACACACAACTCACCACACACACACACACACACACACACACACACACACACACACACACACACACACACACACACACACACACACACACATACACACACACACACACACACACACACACACACACACACACACACACACACACACACACACACACACACAACACACGCACACACACACACACACACATACACACACACAACTCCGCCTCTAGAACAGAAAAGAATATAACTGCACTTCGCAAATTTAGTGACAGTGATATCAAATACTGATTTCAATATTCAGCCTCCTCCCTTTCCCTTTTCCCCTACCCCATTACCATTCCTACAGTATAGCAGTGCAGTGTAAAGTGGTGTCCACCAGAATAAAATAATATGGAGGAAAGCTCACTGAGGCGGTGGTCAAGATATATCGTGTCCAGGTGTTGCCGGACCCAGGAAAGCTGACCAAAGCAGTGCTGGGTATGTCATGAAGCAGGAATTTACCCGTACCTGGCAGCGGGCAGGGTTGGTCATTCAGTCTGAGAAAAAAAAAATCATCCGGCTGTGTGAAAGACAGCATACAGGACTAGGTCTGAGCTACGGCAGCGTACCACTGAGTGGTCATGGCAACACACACACAAAGTGCATCATAACCAAACACCAGAAAGTGTACTCCCATAAACACACACCACTAAGTGTCTCCGTAAACACACACCACAAATGTGTACTCCATAACACACACCCCACTAAGGTACTCATAACACACACCACAAAGTGTACTCCATAACACACACCCACTAAGTGTGCATCATAACACACACCACAAAAGTGTACTCCATAACCACACACCACTAAAGTGTGCCATCATAACACACTCCACAAAAGTGTACTCCATAACACACCACCCACTAAAGTGTGCATCATAAACACACCACAAAGTGTACTCTATAAACACACACACTAAGTGTACACCATAACACACCACTAGTGTCACACAACACACACCACTAAGGTGTACACCATAACACCACCACTAAGTGTACACCTCAAACAAACACCACTATGTGTTCACCACAACCACCCACCACTAAGTGTTACACCACAACACACACCAATAAGTGTACACCATAACACACACCACTAAGTGTTACACACAACAAACCCCCCCCCCACACATTTAGTGTACACCACAAACACACACTAAGTGTACACCACAACACACACCACTTAGCGTACACCACAACAACGCCATTTTGTGTTCACACAACATACACCACTAAGTCGGCCAATTATACTTCCAGCATAGCCTTTCAAATCTATGGACTATTGCAGAACACATTGTAGAGCCTTGTAAAGGCTTCTGCAATTTCTGGGTGGGTTTGGAACTGTCATGAAACTAGAGAATTATTTAGTAGCTTGGTACGCGTCTTCTAAGTATATTACGTGATGGGATCTGAAGCAAGAACTTTAAAATATGCAACAAAAACAAGACAATCTGAAGCATCGTTTTCCTTCAATGCATATCTTGCGCTGAAGTGATTGAGGATAAATGATTGCTTTGTTCATTTTCGTTGTTATGAATGTTTTGTATCTTGCCTGAAAAGAGACCTAAGAGGTCGAAAAAACGCGCGTGTTTTGTCTTGTGATTCGTTTGACACGTTTGTTTGGGTTTTTTTTTTGACGTATCATAAATTTATTTACACCAAACCCCCACACACAACAACACACACACACACACACACACACACACACACACACACACACAACACACCACACACACACACACCCACACACACAACACACCAGTTGCGTACACGATCACATCTGTGGACTCTCCAATTTACCACAACTGCATACCCCACGATCAACACCACCAGCCCACACACGTTACAGTCATACACTGCGGTACCTGAGAGAATCAAGGTCTATTTCTAAGCTGACATGTGTTTGATTGTTCTGTGTCTGTTATTGCGAAAGGCCAGTTTGCCCCAACTCTCTAGGAGTCTTACAGTGTTGCTTGAGATTATTCAATGCGTTTGGTTGGTGACGTTTCTTGTTATCCTATAAGTCTGCGATGTGCGCGCCCTTCCTCTCTTCATGTTCAGATTCTGAAGATTATCATGGTATAGAGGATTTGCTCTTGTTTGTTTAGAGTGGGTGTTGTTGTTGTTGTATTTTTTTTGTTTTTTTTTATAGATTCTTATCATCATCAGATCGCCCAAGATGTATCCTGTTTGATTGTTGTTTTTTTTTTACCCTGCCAGTGTGTCTCCTCTTTCATTTCTTTTGGAAACTCCTGCTTGTCCATGATACATAATATGAGTCTTTCCAATGGAAGTTGTGCATACCTCATGTCAATCAGGTTTCCATTCATCTCCACTTTCTGAAGTAGATTGATGGGGTCAGTCAGATCATGGCTTGTTGAATTTTAATACAACCTGTGGATGAAAGCCAAAGGAGTGCTTGTGTATGCTTTACCTCCATTGGTTAGACTTGAAGTTGTTTTTTTAAACTGTATGCGCGATTGTCTTCCTGGACGGTTTGGCAGTTTGCTTTGCTGTGTTACCCAGCCTCGTTGAAGAAAACCATCAGTTATATAAAAATATAACTTTTGTGCTAAGGCTTTCTAACTGCATTTGAATTTCTGCACTTGGTTTTTGCTGTCTGGGCATTCGACCAGTACCTTCAAGTTCTGGGAGCATGGGAAATGTAGTAGAGGCGTTTGAATATGGTCTGGATATTTTCCCCATTTTCCTACGTTTCTTGCGTTCTGCTGGCTGGAACACAAGCTGTATATTGTCTTCTGCCTGTCTATCCATGAGACTATTCCTCTTCATTGAGTGCTTTTGTTTCTTTGACCGCAGCTGCGTGTAGTGGGGTATGGTGATTTTCAAGTGCTCTGAAACATGCCTCTCACCTTGTTCTAGGCCGTTTGGCGTCATATACTAGTACCTGTCAGTCAAAGCATTCACGCAGTTAGTGGCTCTGCCAGGCGAAGTTTTTGTGTGGCTAATGCAGTGATAAGACAAGTCCGTGGTGCCCAACCCACTTCCGCCAGTAGGGAGAAAGCAGTGTAAGTCTCCCATACGTCATTCATCCTCTCTCGGCCTCCGTCAAGCACGATAAGTCTTGTGCTCGGTCTCGCCTTCTCCCACATTGCCGTTGTGTTTAGATAGCCTTGTGTTTGCTTCTTTGCTTGATTGTTTGCTTGCCGCGCTTCACCCTTTCATTCTTGACGGTGGGGGGTTTTGGTTTGGTGTGCTTTATTCATTTGTTTTAAACCCACGCATCTCGCCTTGTGCTTTGTCTGGCACTTGCGACTTCGAGCTTTCGGCGCTTTCGATCTTCGAAAGTGGAACTCCATCGCCGGTTTCGCCCTTTCTCCCCAGTTTTGGCTTTTATGCCCTTTGTTTAACGAATTCTCGGTTCCCTTCTCCTTTCCATTTGGATCCGATTCGCCTACTTTCCGTAGTCCACTCGGATTCCATTCTTCGCCGGTCGTTCCGCCATTTTGTTTTCGACGGCCAAAAACCGCGTCACTTACGATCGACCTGCCTCGATCTCTCACTGACTTCTCGTTGCATTTAATACAATTTCAGTGTCTCTCACGACGTTGTTGAGCCCTGTCTATTCCCTCATCCACCTCTTTGTCTCCCCTTTGCGATCGTGCGTTCGTGGTTTGTTCCAACCCACCAGTGCCCCCAAAATGGTGAAGGACACTAAACGGCTCGAGGCGCTCCACTCTTCGGCAGTCGCTCTTACCCGGAGGGGTCGTTGTGTCGATTCCACGGGACAAACCGCTCACGCACCGATGAGCGTACGGTCGGTGTAGAGGACGGGTTCCGTGCAGGGACGCGCGACCTTTGCTTCCGATTCCCCTTACCCGACCGGCGGATCACGATCGTTCCGCCCGCTCGACGTCCAACAGTCAAGTTCCCAGTCGGATGACAATCGGCAGTCAATGCCGACTGTTTGTCATTTGGCTTCCTTCCCTAAGCCCAATCCTCCACAAGGGCAAGGCTTCCCATTGAAATGGACCTTCCCGTTTCTAAATCTTCACGTTCTGACTGTGTTGCCTTTTTCGACTTCGACCGCGTAAGGAGACCTTCTCCCATCATGCGGCGTCCGGCGATCATCGGCCCCAGGGGACCCTTGCCGATTCCCGGACCGGGCACGGGTGGCGACTCGCGGACGGAATCACCGCTCGTCACCGATCTATTGAGACTTGTGAACGCTTTAGCACCTCCACTAACGTACACTCGTGCTCTCAGACGGCTCTCCCCAACCGGGTCCGGGTTCAGCCACGACCCGGCACGAGGAGCGTCATCACTCCGGTGGAGGGAATGTGGCCAGTCTTCGGTGGAAACCCCCACTGACCACAATCCCGGGGTCAGGTAGCAGGCATCGAGTAGCTCGGATCTGCGGACCTCACCCCCGACGGTCGAAACCGCCCCGATCGATCGTCTCAATCTCCCCTGGGGTACAGGACGTTGGGGAGCCGACTTCTTCCGCTCCCCTATTGGGGCAAACGTCCCGCGGTACCGTTCTCAGGAGGGAGGATCGACCAGCGGGACCAGGGGTAAACCCTCGTCCCTTGAGTTTTTACGGTAGTCTCAGCCTTCCCGTCCGCTACACACGGCCAGGAGGCTTCGGCGACGTAACAACTCCCCGACCCCTCTCCACGCAAGGGGCCGGTGCGGACCCCACCCGGGAGATGCAGGAGGCAGTGCTCTCCCGGGGTGCGCAAGGTTACCCGGGTCCCCGAGGAGGATCTGCCTCTGGGCCTCACAGCCCTCCTTTCTCCCGGGGGACCGGGTGGTTCTCTATTCCCCCGAAGGAATCAGTGGCTTAGCTCGGACTCTTCCCTGACTCCATCTTTGGCCTCATGTGGCATCCGGCCTCCCAGAGCTGGTATCGACTGGGGCCCCATTCCTCTCGGGCGCTTCCGCTTGTCCGAATGGCAGTCCCTGTTTTCACGCCGATTACGGAAACACCGGGGGTTCGTCATCGTTTTTCACCCTCTTCCAACGAGTTCACGACTCCCCACGCACCCCTTGACATGGTCTTCGAAGGTGGACAGGGAACTTCCCTTCACGATCAGCGCTGACCCACAATTGGAGAGGGCTTGAGGAATTCCTCCCCTGTCTGCGGGACCTTTCCAATTTTGGAGAGCTGGCCGCCCTGATCTTGTTTGTTTGGAATCCCCTCCTCTAACACATCTTCACGCCCTTTCCGTTTCACTGGGTCACCCCATACCCAGCGACCGGTCAAGGATAGCCGCCCCCTGACCATCATCCTTGGTTGGGCAGATCGGCCTCCCTGCCAGGGGTACACATGCCGTTCCCCCACGGGGGACTGACTTTCTTATCAGCCCCCAACGCGGCCCCAATATGAGTATTCCTCAAGGGACCGCGTCAGGCCCCTCATGTCTTTTTCTCTTTTCTGCCATCCGGCCACGGGAGATTTGCCATTTTCCCCGGCTGACCTCAGGCTCACTCCTTACCCGCCCCCCTCCCACATCCCCACCTCCTCTTTTCTATCAAAACCTGACAGAGTGAGACAGAATCGCCAGAGCTGGCATTTATGCACCACCACCGAGGGGGAATGCCTCATTGAACATGTTCCTACAGCGAGCGGAGGAACTTGGCCAATGAGGGAGCATTGTCTCAGCGTCTTCTGACCCGGGCGACACTGAGGCAGGCCCCCAGCCTGTTTGATTGACCACCTTATGCGTTTCTTGTCAACATGGATAGCGCACCACCTTGGGCATGCGTCGGACAGCGCAGCCACGGAGTCACTTTAACTCCTTCTGGCAGTCAGAGTGAGTGCCGTAACTTGCTATCACAGGCCCCATCTCTCCCCAGCGCTCAAGGCGGCCTTACGCTGCATTCCGGGTCCGAGGAGAGTCGCTTTTCGGCGGACTATTCCTCTGCGGTCATTTCCCATGCCGTCGAGGAGCGCCAAACAGGCGCTTCTTTTGCGACCCACCAAAACCTCGTCAGGCACCTCCCTTCTAGGCCCATTCGTTCGTCAGGCCCTTACCACCGCATGACCCTGCCCTACACCAAAGCAGGCGCCTCGAGCCCGCCAAACCCTACGCCAAACCGAAAAAAAGCACAGAATTTTCGGTTCGGCCAAACAGGGCCCGGCCCGGAGGTGACTAGCGGACCCATCTTCGAGGGGCGGGACTGGTCAGGTCTTCCAGGCAACCTCAGCCCCTCTGCCCCCCTGGGCAGGCAGTCTGTACTGGCACGCCACCAGTAGGCGGCGATGGGTCTCAACCACTGGGTGGTTTCTGTTCTGCAGGATGGTTCCGTCTTCCCTGGGCACACGAACGCCCTCCCTCCTGTCATCCCCTCCTCCACCGGGACCCACTCCCGCCCAGGCGCGAGGCCCTTCGCTGGAAATCGAGGAGCTTCTCCGCAAGGGCGCCATCACCGAAGGTAACACCCCAACCCCGGGATTTATCTCGCCTCTTTGTGTCCCAAAGGGCCTCGCGGCGGATGGGGCCATCCTCGACCTTTCCCCTCTCACAGATTCCTTCAGGACAACCAGATTCAAGATGGGACCCCGGACCAGCATCTGGGACTCCATCCACCATCTGGACTGGGGCACCTCGATAGATCTCAAAGATGCTTACTTCAGATCCTCATCCACCCGTTCCCACAGACGGTACCTTCGTTTCGTTCTGCGGGGCCGGGTGTTTCAATTCAAGGCCCCTCCCATTCGGACTCTCCCTGGCTCCCTTCCTCTTCACGAAGGTTAGTCAAGGAGAGGCTCCCTTGCAGACAGGAGGACATTTCGCCTCCTTGTCTTTACTCGACGAATGGCTCGTTCCTGGCCCCCTCTAAGGCCTAGCCAATCCTCACCTCAAAGCTACTTCAGCTTGCTTCCTCTCTCTGGCGGTTCGTCACCAACCCCGCAAATGCGAGCTCTCGCCCAGTCAGCAGATTCACCTCTTCCTGGGCAGGAGCTTCGACACCACATCCATGGTAGTCTCCCCGACCCCGGAGAGAGAGGTCGCTCGCCCTTAGTGGATCTCATTTCCCCCTTCGCCTCTCTCCCCTCAATTCGGGCAAGGGACCAACTTTCCTCCCTCCTAGGGATGATGGAGTCCTGTCTCCTCTCATTCCCCTAGCAGAGATTTCCATAGCGACAGCTTCCAGTGGGAGTTCCGCCGTCGTTGGTCCAGACCAACGACAGCTGGAACCAGCCCGTCCCCTAGGGCCTTGGTTCGTTTGGGCCACGGAGGAGTGGCTCAAGCCCATCCACCTGGCCCCGAGTTCCCATCTCCTCCCATCCAGGCCATGGAACTTTCACAGGACGCCTCCAACTCGGGCTGGGGGGACCATCTGGAGAGCAGTCTCGCTCGGGGTTTGGGATCCTTGGACGCTCGTCTTCACATCAACATCTTGGAAACTGAGGCGGTCAGACTCGCCCTCCTCCGTTCCAGTCCATAGTCGGCCACGATTTGTTCTCCTTTTCACGGGAAACACTTCGGTAGCTTGTTACATCAACAAAGGGGGGGTGGGGGGCACACTCCATCGGCCTCTCCCTCCGTACGGGCCCTCCTCCGTGGCGTCACTCGCAGGGGGTCACCTTCGCGCGAGACACATAGCAGGGACTCACAACATTCCTGGCAGACCTCTCTCAGCCGATCCAAGTCTGTCCTCCACACGGAATGGACACCCTCAGGCCGCTACCCCTTTTCAACCGTGTGGGAACATGGGTTCCACCAATGTTCGACCTCTTTGCCTCACGGGTTCAACCATCGTCTGCCAGTGTATGTGTCCCGGTCCCGACCCCCAGGCTTTACGCCATCGACGCCCTGTCCCTTCCTTGGTCCGGCCTCTTAGCTTACGCCTTCCCTCCCTTCCGATCCTCACAAGGTGATCAGGGAAGGCGAGACTCGGAGAGACCAGGCTCATGTCATAAGCCCCATGGTGGCCCATCAGTCTGGTTTCCCGGACTCAAGTCCCATCCACTCACGAACCCTCCCAGTGGAACACCAGGTGGGACATGCTCAGGCAACCCCGTTCGGGCCTCCCTCTCGCAATCCCCAGGTTCTTCACCTCCACGCCTGGCTCTGTGGTCAGTCCGGGCTGCGAACCATCCAAATCCCCTTCGAACGGACAGGTCCCGTTCCGTCTCAATACTCTCCATCGCCGGGGCCTATCAGGAACTCCGAGACCTAGCCCATGTCCTCTCGCCAGAGTAGCACGGTGTCCTTTTATGATGCAGAGATGGAGGAAATGGGTCTCTGTGCAAAAGCCAATTCTGTCCCTCACATTCGCCCACCAACATCCAATAGGAAATTTCCTGTCCCACTTAACCTCTCTGCTAGTTCCATCAGGGGCTACAGGTCGGCCATCTGCACGACCATCCTCCAAATGGCCGGACCTTCTTGAGAATGATTTCCTTCTCAGGAGAATCTCCAGAGGGGCTTTCTTTTCGTGAGCCCAATCCCCTAGGGACGTGTTCCCCTATGGGACCTCTTCACTGTTCTTGACGTCCTCAATAAAACCCCCTTGAGCTTTGGTCTCCATTCCTTTCGACCTTCTGTCCATGAAGACTACCTTCCTTCCTCGCCCTCGCTTCCGCGAGACGGCGAGGCGCGATCCATGCCCTTAGAACGGGGACCCCAGAGACATTGCCTTCCACCAGAGAGGCTCCGTCTCTCTTAAGTTCCTTCCCGAGTCTGGCCAAGAACCAGGACCCGCAGTCCCTCCCCAGCCTCATCATCCGCCCCGCTGGCGGATACCACTAGGGGGCAACACCCTCTTCGGACCATAGCCTTTGCCCTCTCGATGTCTAACACACTACTGGGAACGCTGCGCCCAGGCGCGGTTCACAAAGACGTTTTATCATTTCCATCAACCCAGTAACACGATAGACATCTCAGCTGGCACTGTCTCTAGGTTGGCTCTCAAAGGACGGTCAGGAACTGCCTATTCCCAGGCATCCGAGGAGAATCTCCCCGGCTCTTCCCCCCGGGCCCTGAGGTCAGTGCGCTGGCCACTTCGGCAGCATTCCAGCACTCGGTTCCCATGTCGCCACCTCCTGGAGGCAGCCTTTCTGGCGTTCGGAGAATCCCTTCATTAAAATTTTATCTGAGGGACATCCGCATGACCAGGGCTGATGGTTCTAATGGGATATCCTTTGGGGCGGCTAACCTAATGCATCCATAGCGGGTAACCCAGGAACCACTAGGGCACTCGCCCTCCTCCTGTTTACTATGATTCTGCTATGTCTGACATGGTACAGTATATGACGCAAAATGGGGTGTTTGTTATTCATACTCCCTGTTTGGCTAGATACTTACCATGTCAGACTCTAATGCCCGCCCCTACTCCGTAGCGCCAAGGGTTCTGGGGTTACCTTGCGCGTAGGCTCGATGAATGGACGTATGGGAGGAACTTTACACTGGCTTCTCCCTACGGCGGAAGTGGGTTGGGCACTCGTGACTGTCTTATCACTGCATTAGCCACACAAAAACTTCGGCCTGGCAGAGCAGACTAATGCGTGAATGCTATTGTCCTGACATGTAAGTATACTAGCCAAACAGGGCCGAGTATAATACAAACTCCCATTTCTAACTGAAGACGGGTTCAAGCAGGAACAGCATTACTTTCAACTGGCGTAATCTATTGTGGTTTCAGGATTAATTCTTGCTTTCATTTCGATTTCTCTTCTATTTTAAGAAGATTGATCATGGACAGTGTAGTAAAAGCCAACCATTATCAATCCACAATGGAATTGAAGTGCGTGATATAGTCGGTTTAGTGATAGTGCTGTTCTTGCTTTAGCTGCCAATGCTTTTTAATGTCAGATTGGCCCTTCTTGCTTTTAAGAAAAATATTTTCAACAAGCTTTTTCTAATACATCCAAATAGGGTAATTATACCCAAATAACGTAGGTTGTCAGTTGATTCAATTGTTTCCATTGAAGGAAACTGGTAGGATAATTATCTTGAGTCTTGTTGTTGAGAATGAGACCATCGTCGGGGATTTTGTAGGCTGACAAGATGATTCAGTTTCTGTCTCCAATGAGCAATGTTGTTTCAAGCTGCTGATGAAGCTTTCGTTTTTTTTCTTGAGTATTTTTTTGATGTTTTGTAGATCAGACGTCATGGCTAGAGTCAACACTTGAGCAAATCCGTTTCTATGGAGGTCTTACAAGGCACTTTGTGTAAACATTGTATAAAACAGGCAGAGAGGAGACTTCAAGGTATCGTTTCTATGGAGATATGCAAGCCTTTTCGTGTAAACCATTATATGAAACAGGGAGAGGGGAGAAACTTCGAGGTAATCCCATAGATGGTCAATCTCCGTATCGTAGGATGACAGTTGTCTCCTGACCTGCTGCTGCTGTCCATAGTGAATTGTCGCTGACTCCATAGTCAAGGAGTAGTTCATAAGAAGCGAGAACTGGACTTTGCTGTTGTGCCTCTTCCCAGGTCTATTGCAAGTGCCAGCTGTACTTTTTTCTTTGGAATCCTTTGTAGACTTTTTTGCAAAAGCGGCCGCCATTTTCCCATGTATTTTACTGTTTCGGTAGCTCTTTTGATTTGATGGGAGGATTTTGTCGACTTTCAAGGTCTTCTTTTGAGTTTTCTTGCTATGATTCGTTCAATGATATGGCTACTATTTTTTGCCTTAGTGATCTGTGATAGTGATAATGATCTTTTCTGATTTTTATGAAGCTTGACATAACTGTGGTCCAGTCTTCTGGAAATAGCCTTTTATCAAAATGTGATGATAGAGAATGAGATAAGGGCTCTGCCTCCTTTGAGAGCTGTTTTGATATCTGGATACTTTACTTTTGTCTGGACCTGGAGCCACTATTCATAGTGCATTAGCTATTGCATCATCCAGTTCAGATACTGTAATTTCATCATAGTGTCATTTCTGAACAGGTTGTTGATGTAATTTAATGAAAGATTTCATAATTTTCTACCAAAATTCTTTGATCTCTTCGTTCTATGAAAAAGTTTACTATAGAGGCACGTTTTCCACATTTGTCGTGAGTTTTGTGGTCTCCTCTGATTTAAGATGTCTGGAGTGGGGTTTGTTTCTGTTCCTTCCTTCCATGCAATTATAGAAAAGCCCAAACTGAGTGAGTGTTGTGTTACAAATATGTGAAGACAAAATTGTAGCCTTTTGGTTTTCTTTTGCTTCTTCAGCTACTCTTTCGAATTGTTCAGGGCTTTTTCTTCATTCATGTCAGTTTTAATAGCTGGAACAGGGCAATGTTTTCTTCTTGTTCTCTTGCCAAATTCCCTAAGCCTTGTGATTCTCTTTCAGGTTGTTCAGTTATCTATTTACTGGAAATACATCTGGTATTAGAAGGCTTGTACTCGTCATGCATGCACATATCAGGTACCCACTGATAAAACGGCTTTGGACCTTTTGGCGGAAACAAGAACATGGAATTTGGAGAATCTGTAATGCTATGTTGGAGATTCTTATGCACGGTCAACATTATGGGACAGCATGGTCAATCTCAGAATTGCGCTGGAGAGATGCTGGATGATGGTGCGTCTACAGTCCACTACAAAACATCTCCAACACAGTGCAGGGCAGCGCAAGGTGAATGACAGTGTCATTGACCAAATTTCAACAGCAGGGGTGTGAGCGGGAAAGCACTTTTACATCATAGACAGTGACTTTACACCTGTCATATTCAGTTTATAGAAACTATCAAAAGTTAAACTAACGGAACAAAGGACACTTTCTTTTAATGTAACAACAACACAGGGAAGGGACACGAAACATAGGACACTTTCTTTTTAATGTAACAACAACGCAGGGAACAACACAAAACAAAGGACATTTCTTTTAATGATCACAACAAGCAGAGGAAATCAACACGAATCAAAAGGAGAATTTCTTATTAAGGTACAAACAATGCAGGGAAGACACGAAAAAAAAAGGAACTTTCTTTTTAACGTAACAAACAACGCAGGGGAACAACACGAAACCAAAAAGGACACTTTCTTTTTAATGATATAAACAAAGTATGCAGGGACGACACGAAACAAAAGGGAAACAAACCCCTTTTTCTTTTTAATGTAACAACAACGAGGGAACAACGAAACAAAGGAATTTTCTTTTTAATGTAAACACCCCCCCCGCCCCCCCCCCCCACAGGAGGGGAACAACACGAAACAAAAGGACACTTTTTTTTAATGTAACAACAACGCGGAACAACACGAAAACAAAAAGGACATTTCTTTTTAATGTAACAAACTCGCGGGGGGAACAACACGAAACAAAAGGACACTTTCTTTTTAATGTTAACACAACGAGGGAACAACACGAAACAAAAGGACACTTTCTTTTTAATATAACAACAACGAGGGAACAACACGAAACAAAAGGACACTTTCTTTTTATGGAACAACACGCAGGAACAACACGAAACAAAAGGACACTTTCTTTTTAATGTAACAACAACGCAGGAAGTACACGAAACAAAAGGACACGTTCTTTTTTCATGTAACAACAACGCTGGGAAAAGGACACTAAAAAAAGGACACTTTCTTTTTTATGTAACAAACAACGCAGGAACGACACGAAACAAAAGGCAATTTCTTTTTAATTGTAACAACAACCGCAGGGACAACACGAACAAAGGACACTTTCGTCTTGTTAATGTAACAACAGCAGGGAAGACACGAACAAAAAGGACACTTTCTTTTTAATGTAACAAACAAACGCAGGAACAACACGAAACAAAGACACTTCTTTTTAATGTAACAACAACGCAGGGAACAAACGAGACAAAAGACATTTCTTTTTTAATGTAACAACAACGCAGGGAACGACACGAAACAAAAGGGACACTTTCTTTTTTAATGTCACAACACGCAGGGAAGGACACGAACAAAGGACTCTTTCTTTTTTATTTAACAACAAACGCAGGGAAACAACACGAAACAAAAGGGACACTTTCTTTTTAATGTCACAAACAAGCAGGGAGGACACGAAACAAAGGACACTTTCGTTTTTTAATGTAACAAACATCGCAGGGAAGGACACGAAACATAGGACAATTTCTTTTTAATGTATAAACAACAATGCAGGGAACAACACGAAAAAAAGGGACACTTTCTTTTTAATATAACAACAAAAACGCAGGGAACAACACAATCAAAGACACGTCTTTTTAGTGTAACAACAAACAGCGGGAACAACACGAAACCAAAAGGGACACTTTCTTTTGTCAATGTAACAACAACGCTCGGGAAGGAACACGAAACAAAAGGACACTTTTTTTTAAATGTAAAACAACGCCGGAGAAGGTACACGAAACATAAGGGGACACTTTCTTTTTAATGTAACAACAACGCAGGGAACGAACGAGAAAAAGGACACGTTCTTTTTTAATGTAACAACAACGCAGGGGAAAACAACACGAACAAAACGAACTTTCCGTTGTAATGTAACAAACACCGCAGGGGAAGGACCGAACAAAAGGACTCTTTCTTTTTAATGTAACAACAACGCAGGAACAACACGAATCAAAGGACACTTTCTTTTTAATTAACAACAACGAAGGGACGACACGAAAACAAGGACACTTTCTTTTTTAATGTAACAACAAACGGCAGGGAACGACCGAAACAAAAGGACACTTTCTTTTTAATGTAACAACACGAGGGAACAAAAACGAAAAACAAAAGGACACTTTTCTTTTCAATGCAACATACAACGCAGGGAACGACACGAAACAAAAGGACACTTTCTTTTTTATGTACCAACAAACGAAGGAACAACAGAAACAAAAAAAGGACACTTCTTTTTAATGTAACAACAACGCAGGAACACACGAAACAAAAGCGACACTTTCTTTTTAATGTAACAACACGCAGGGACAACACGAAACAAAAGGGCACTTTCTTTTTAATGTAACAACAATGCAAGGAAGGACACAAAACAAAAGGACACTTTCTTTTTAATGTCACAAACAAAATGAGGGAACAACACGAAACAAAGGACACTTTCTTTTTAATGTAACAAAAGCAGGGCAAGGACACGAAACAAAAGAACTTTCTTTCAATTTGTACTACAACGGCAGGGAACGAAAACGAAACAAAAGGACACTCTCTTTTAATGTAACAACAGCAGGGAAGGACACGAAAACAAATGGAAACTTCTTATTAATGTAACAACAGCGCAGGGACGACACGAAACAAGAGGACACTTTTCTTTTTAATGGAACAACACACGCAGGGAACAACACGAAACAAAAGGACACTTTCTTTTAATATAACAACAACGCAGGCGAACAAACCTAACTCCAAAAGGACACTTTCTTTTTATGTAACACACGCACAGGGAAACAACACGAAACAAAAGGACACTTTATTTGTAATGTAACAACAACGCAGGGAAGGACACAAAACAAAAGGACACTTTCGTTTTTATGTAACAACAACGCAGCGAAGGACACGAAACAAAAGGACACTTTCTTTTTAATGTAACAACAACGCAGGGAACGACACGACCAAAAGGACCACTTTCTTTTTAATTGGAAACAAGAAAACGCAGGGAACAACACGAAACAAATGGACACTTTGCTTTTTATGTACAAAAACGAGGGAACGCTACGAAACAAAAGGCCCACTTTCTTTTTTATGTAACAAATCGCAGGGGAACAACACGAACAAAGGACTCTTTCTGTTTTAATGTAACAACAACGCAGGTACGCACGAAACAAAGGACACTTTCTTTTTTTTTAACTGTAACAACAACGAAGGGAACAACCGAAACAAAAGGACACTTTCTTTTTAATCTGTAACACAACGCTGGGAACAACGGGAAACAAAAGGACACTTCCGTTTTAATGTAACAACAAGCAGGGGAACAACCACGAACAAAAGGACACTTTCTTTTTAATGTAAACAGACAAACGCAGGGGAATCAACACGAATACAAAGCGACACTTTCTTTTTAATGTACACAACGCAAGGAAGGACACGAAACAAAGGACACTTCTTTTTAATGTCATAACAAAACGCAGGGGAAACAAACATAACAATAGGACTCTTTCTTTTTAATGTAACAACAACGCTGGAAGGACTCGACACAAAAGGACACTTTCTTTTTAATGTTAACAACAAGCAGGGAAGGACACGAAACAAAGGACACTTTCGTTTTAATGTTAACAACAACGCAGGGAACGACACGAAACAAAAGGACACTTTCTTTTTAATGTAAACAACAAGCAGGGAAACAACATGAAACAATGGACACTTTCTTTTTAATGTAACAACAATGCAGGGGAACAACACGAAACAAAAGGACACTTTCTTTTTAATGTAACAACAATGCAGGGAACAAAGAGGAAATTAAGGTGGAGAAGAGTGGATTGCATAGGAAACAATACTACAACCAAAAAATCGTTCAACCTCTTGTGACGCTACTGCTACTTCTGTATTAATCAGAACAACCATAAACATCTGAAGACACAGAAACAGCTCTGAGCCAAGGGTAATAAGGTCCGCTGTTTCAGCAGGGCGAGTGGATAACAACACATGCAGCAAAACACACGAAAAGACTGCTGCCTTCTGCTTTTGCTGTTGGTCATTTTTCTTCCTCTGAAGGCCAGCCACTAAGACCAATCTGTATACCTGTAATCACAACAAACATTAGCTTACTGCCTTAAATGTTCACAGCCGAAAAAAAAAATCAATGACATAAGAAAATGAAAGCTCTCGTTAATTTCTTTCGTTGAGCGAACGGATCCATTAAAAAATTGGTGCAGAGGAATTCTTAAGTTAATTGTTCGAATGCTTAGTGTGTCAGACTCTCGCTCGTGAAACGGCGACAATCAGTCAGACAAAACAAGGGAGCTTCCCTTTTACTATGAATTTGCTATTGCTGACATGTACGTATATGACGCCAAATGGGAGTTTGATTATACTCCCTGTTTGGCTAGTTACTTCCATGTCGACTCTAATGCCGCTACTTCCCGCTAGCGCCAGGTTGGGGTACCTTGCGCGTAGGCCTCGATGAATGACGTATGGGAGACTTACACTGGCTTCTCCCTACGGCGGAAGTGGGTTGGGCCCCACGTGACTGTCTTATCACTGCATTAGCCACACAAAAACTTCGGCCTGGCAGAGCAGACTAACTGCCGTGAATGCTATTGTCTGACATTGGTAAGTATACTAGCCAAACAGGGAGTATAATACAAACTCCCCATTTCTACACTGAAGGACGGTCAAGCGGGAACAGCATACTTTCAACTGGAGTATCTATTGTGGTTTCCAGGATTAATTCCTTGCTTCATTTCGATTTCTCTTCTATTTTAAGAAGATTGATCATGGACAGTGTAGTAAAAGCCAAACCATTATCAATCACAATGAATTAGAAGTGCGTGATATAGTCGGTAGAGATAGTGCTGTTCAATGCCTTTAGCTGCCATTGCTTTTATGTCAGATTGGCCCTTCTTGCTTTTAAGAAAAATATTTTCAACATGCTTTCTAATACACTCAAATAGGGTAATTTAACCCAAATAACCGTAGGTTGTCAGTTGATTCAATTTGTATTCCATTGAAGGAAACTGGTGAGGATAATTATCTTGATGTCTTGTTGTTGAGAGTGTGAACCAACGTCTGGGATTTTGTAGGGCTGACAGATGATTCAGTTTCTTGTCACCACTGAGCAATGTTGTTCAGCTGCTGCTGAACTGCTTTCGTTTTTTTCTTGAGTATTTTTTTGATGTTTTGTAGATCAGACCGTCATCTGCTAGAGTCAACACTTGAGCAAATCCGTTTCTATGGAGGTCTACAAGGCCTTTCGTGTAAAACATTGTATAAAACAGGGCAGAGAGGGAGAACTTCAAGGTAATCGTTTCTATGGAGATATGCAAGGCCTTTCGTGTAAACATTATATGAAACAGGAGAGGGGAGAACTTCGAGGTAATCCCATAGATGTCCAATCTCCGTATCGTAGGATGACAGTGTCTCCTGACCTGCTGCTGCTGTCCATCGTGTAAGTGTCCTGCTGACTCCATAGTCAAGGAGTAGTTCCATAAGAAGCGAGAACTGGACTTTGCTGTGTGCCTCTTCCAGGTCTATTGCAATTGCCAGCTTTACTTTCTTTCTTTGGAATCCTTTGTAGACTTTATTGGCAAAAGCGGCCGCATTTTCCCATGTACTTTTACTGTTTAGTAGCCTCTTTGATTTGATGGGAGGATTTGTCGACTTTCAAGGTCTCTTGTGAGTTTTCTTGCTATGATTCGTCAATGATATGTCCTACTATATTTTGCTTAGTGAATATGTGATAGCTGATAATGATCTTTTTCTTAGTTTTTATAAGCTTTCACATAACTGTGTGTCCAGTTTCTGGAACATAGCCTTTATCAAAACTGTGATGATAGAGAATGAAGATAAGGGCTCTGTCCTCCTTTGATGAGCTGTTTGATATTGGATACATTACTTTGTCTGGACCTGGAGCACTATTCATAGTGCATCAGCTATTGCATCATCCAGTTCGATACTGTAATTTCATCATCAGTGTCATTCTGAACCAGGTGTTGATGTAATTTAATGAAGCATTTTTATATTTTTTCCAACAAAAACTTTTAACTCCTGTTCCCTTTAAACGTTTAAATAGAGACCGAAACCGGGTTTTCCCCATTTGCCCTGAGTTTTTGTTTGGGCCTCCTCAAAATTTTTAGATGTCTGGGGTGGGGGGTTTTGGGTTTTTTGCCTTCCCTTTTCCCCTTTTCAATTAAAAAGAACAGCCCAAAAATGAAATGATTGGGGTTTTTTACAAATAAGTGATACAAAAATTTTTGGGTTGGCCCTTTTTTTTTTCTTTTGGCTTCTTCAGCTACTCTTTTCCGGGAATTGTTCAGGGGTTTTTTTTTTTCAATTTTATGTCCCCGTTTTTTAAAAGCTGGAACAGGGCAAAAAAGTTTTTTTTTCTTGTTCCCCCTGGGGCCAAAACCCCAAGCCTTGTGATTTCCCTTTTTTGGGTTTTTTTTCATTATCTATATACTGGAAATTTCCTTTTATGGTAATCAGAAGGCCTTGTACTCGTCCCAAAGCATGCACAAAATCAGGGTACCCACACATGGGAAAAACCGGGTTGGGGCCTTTCTGGGGGGGAAAACAAACATGAAATTTGGGTTCCCGTTATGCTATGTGGGGGAAACCTTTTTTGCACGGTAACCCTTTAAAGGGATCAAACATTTCCCCCAAAAATCAAGGGGTTTTCGCTGGAAAGAATGCTGGATGAGGGCGCTCAGTCCACTAAAAAAAACACTTTCCCAAAACATGCAGGGCAGAAGGTGACACGACAGTGTTCCCTTGAACCCAAATTTCACAGCAGGTGTGAGTTTGGGAACCCCTTTTAACACATAAATGAACTTTACCCTTTAATTTTAGTTTTTATGAAAAATCAAAAATTAAACAAAAAAAAACAAAAGGACACTTTCTTTTTAAAGTAAAACAAACCCCAGGGGGGACACGAAAAACCCAAAAGGACACTTTCTTTTTTTTTTGTAACAACAAAGGGAGGGGAAAAACACAAAACAAAAAGGGCACTTTCTTTTTAATGTCACAACAACGCAGGGAACAACACGAAACAAAAGGAGAATTTCTTATTAATGTAACAACAATGCAGGGAACGACACGAAACAAAAGGACACTTTCTTTTTTAATGTAACAACAACGCAGGGAACAACACGAAACAAAAGGACACTTTCTTTTTAATGTAACAATAATGCAGGGAACGACACGAAACAAAAGGACACTTTCTTTTTAATGTAACAACAACGCAGGGAACAACACGAAACAAAAGGACACTTTCTTTTTAATGTAACAACAACGCAGGGAACAACACGAAACAAAAGGACACTTTCTTTTTAATGTAACAACAACGCAGGGAACAACACGAACAAAAGGACACTTTCTTTTTAATGTAACAAACGCAGGGAACAACACGAAACAAAAGGACACTTTTCTTTTTAATGTAACAACAACGCAGGGAACAACACGAAACAAAAGGACACTTTCTTTTTAATATAACAACAACGCAGGGAACAACACGAACAAAAGGACACTTTCTTTTTAATGGAAACAACAACGCAGGGAACAACACGAAACAAAAGGACACTTTCTTTTTAATGTAACAACAACGCAGGGAAGGACACGAAACAAAAGGACACTTTCTTTTTTCATGTAACAACAACGCAGGGAAGGACACGAACAAAGGACACTTTCTTTTTTAATGTAACAACAACGCAGGGAACGAACGAAACAAAAAGGAAATTTCTTTTTAATGTACAACAACGCAGGGAAAAAACACGAAACAAAAGGCACTTTCTTTTCAATGCAACACAACGCAGGGAACGACACGAAAAAAAGGACACTTTCTTTTTAATGTAACAACAACGAAGGGAAAACACGAAACAAAAGGACACTTTCTTTTTAAAAGTTAACACAAGCAGGGAACAACCGAAACAAAAGGACACTTTCTTTTTAATGTAACAACAACGCAGGGAACAAACAGAAACAAAGGACACTTTCTTTTTAATGTAACAACAATGCAAGAAGGCACCAAACAAAAGGCACTTTCTTTTTAATGTCACAACAACGCAGGGAACAACACGAAACAAAAGGGACACTTTTTTTTTAATGTAACAACAACGCAGGGAAGGACACGAAACAAAGGACACTTTCTTTTAATGTAACAACAACGCAGGGAACGAAAAGAAACAAAAGGACACTCTCTTTTTAATGTAACAACAACGCAGGGAAGGACCGAAACAAAAGGACACTTTCTTTTAATGTAACAACAACGCAGGGAACGACACGAAACAAAAGGACACTTTTTTTTTAATGTAACAACAACGCAGGGAACAACACGAAACAAAAGGACACTTTCTTTTTAATTAACAACAACCGCAAAGGACACCAACAACAAAAACAAAAAAAGGGCACTTTTTTTTTAATGTAACAACAACGCAGGGAACAACACGAAACAAAAGGACACTTTCTTTTTATGTAACAACAACGCAGGGAAGGACACAAAACAAAAGGACACTTTCTTTTTAATGTAACAACAACGCAGCGAAGGACACGAAACAAAAGGACACTTTCTTTTTAATGTAACAACAACGCAGGGAACGACACGAACCAAAAGGACACTTTCTTTTTAATGTAACAAGAACGCAGGGAACAACACGAAACAAAAGGACACTTTCTTTTTAATGTAACAACAACGCAGGGAACGACACGAAACAAAAGGACACTTTCTTTTTAATGTAACAACAACGCAGGGAACAACACGAAACAAAAGGACTCTTTCTTTTAATGTAACAACAACGCGGGGAACGACACGAAACAAAAGGACACTTTCTTTTTAATGTAACAACAACGAAGGGAACAACACGAAACAAAAGGACACTTTCTTTTTAATGTAACAACAACGCAGGGAACAACATGAAACAAAAGGACACTTCCGTTTTAATGTAACAACAACGCAGGGAACAACACGAAACAAAAGGACACTTTCTTTTTAATGTAACAACAACGCAGGGAACAACACGAAACAAAGGAACTTTCTTTTTAATGTAACAACAACGCAAGGAAGGACACGAAACAAAGGACACTTTCTTTTTAATGTCATAACAACGCAGGGAACAACACAAAACAAAAGGACTCTTTCTTTTTAATGTAACAACAACGCAGGGAAGGACACGAAACAAAAGGACACTTTCTTTTTAATGTAACAACAACGCAGGGAAGGACACGAAACAAAAGGACACTTTCTTTTTAATGTAACAACAACGCAGGGAACGACACGAAACAAAGGACACTTTCTTTTTAATGTAACAACAACGCAGGGAACAACATGAAACAAAAGGACACTTTCTTTTTAATGTAACAACAATGCAGGGAACAACACGAAACAAAAGGACACTTTCTTTTTAATGTAACAACAATGCAGGGAACAACAGAGGAAATTAAGGGAGCAGAGGATGCAAGGAAACAATACTACAACAAACAAATCGTTCAACCTCTTTGTTGACGCTACTGCTACTTCTGTATTAATCAGAACAACCAAACATTCAGAAGACACAGAAACAGACCTGGCCAAGGGTATAAGCGTCCGCGTTTCAGCAGGGCGAAGATGAAAAACAACACATGCCACAAAAAACACAGAAAAAGACTGCTGCCTTCTGCTTTTGCGTGGTCATTTTTTTTCCCTCTGAAGCCAGCCACTAAGACCAACTGTTACCTGTAATCAAAACAAACATTAGCTACTGCCTTAAATGTTCACAGCGAAAAAAAAAATCAATGACATAAGAAATTGAAAGCTCTCCTTTAATTTCTTTCCGTTGAGCGAACGGAACCATAAAAATGGTGCAGAGGAATTCTTAAGATAATGTTCGAATGCCTTAGTGTGTCAGACTCTCGCTCGTGCAACGGCGACAATCAGTCAGACAAAACAAGGGAGATTCCCACTTTTCATCAATAACTAAACGTGTATATTATTCACACAAGCCCTTTCTACTTTAGTTTACACGTTGATATGGATGACACGTTTACACATTGCATGCACCCTGCGTGACAAATGGAAAGAATAAAGGAAGTAAGGAAATAAAGTGAACGAGATTGAACGCTATTGACTGGATGACACGAAAAAAAAGACTGAATGAAGGCCCAACTGGCAGCTCCTCAGTCGGCACTACCCAGGTAGCAGCCCGCTGTGTAAACGAGTATGGATTGTAAATCGCTTAGAGCTTGGTTTTTAGCCGAGCATAGGCGCGTATAAGTATTCTTCATCATGTTTTACCATCATAGTAATAATAATAATAACAATAAAATAATAATAATGATTTAAAAACGTTCACTCAAACATATTTCAATCCAGCATATCACATGTCTTCATGGGTTATAAAATAACTCCTCCATGAAAGTTTTTGGGACCCAAAAGTTTCACACAAAAAAAGCGATATTACAATACTCCTCCATGAAAGTTTGGCACCAACAGTTTCACACAATATAAAGCGATATTACAATACTCCTCCATGAAAGTTTGGCACCAACAGTTTCACACAAAAAAAAGCGATATTACAATACTCTCCATGAAAGTTTGGCCCCAACAGTTTCACACAAATAAAGCGATATTACAGACCTAAAACCCTGTTTCCGTCCAAGCCACCCCCAAGCATTTTCAGTCTCTGCGACCTTCTTCGTTTACACACACACAAAACCACACACACACATACACACACACACACACACACACAAAACACACACACAACCCACACACACACACACAACACACCCACACACACCCACACACACACACGCCACACACACACACTGTGTCTGTCCCCCTATCAACAAAAAAAGTAGACTTCTGCCCCTTCTCTGTCCTGGGAAAAAAGTTGCTGAAAGGGACCCCAAAAAAGGCGAATTAATCATTTAAAAATATATTTTTAAAAGGGAGTACTTCTATCGAAGAATATTAATTTCATCACTTTTTTCCCCCCTTTCTTTTCACTTTTTTCCACTACATTCACCTGGAGGTCTGGGGCCCTGTTATACAGGCCAGTGGTAATGGCTCGTCGTTTACACACTTCCTGAGTCATTAAACAAAACACACAATGACGCATCCCCTCCCGTCAACGTTTATCTCTCCAACGTTCATCCAAACAGTTTTCCCCCTGGTTCAGTGGGGTCTTTGTCGATGTGACCACGTGTCGATGTGCCCAAGTGTTGTTGTGATCAAGTGTAGTTGTGACCACGTGCGTTGTGAACCACGTGGTGTTATGAAAAAGTGTCGTTGTGACCAAGTGTCGTTTGTGACCACGTGTTGATGTGACACGTGTCGTTGGGGCCCAAGTGCCGTTGCGACTAGTCAAAGGAGAATATCACGTTTGGTACCAGCCGCGTGGCGAAGTGGTTAGCGTTGCGGGACTTCGGTGGGGAGGTCATGGGTTCGAATCGCATCAGGTCATGTGGTTTTTTCTGCCCGACCCGGGTCCTACCAAAGTTGGTTTGCTGCAGACTCAGTTGGGAAGACTGGGACCACACAGTCGGTTTCATCCACTTATGGATGCGTTTCTGGTGCCTGTTTCCTCGGGCCTTTGGTTTACGCCGGGATATATTTGAAAGGAAGCATAGAGTATAGCCGTGTGTAGTCTCAGACCAAATGGAAATCCGTAGCATCATCTTAATATCATCATTCTCATTGATCGCATTTAAAAAATGTCTCAAATTCTGTGGGCCCTTTTAAGCCTGCTCTCATGGGACCCTTTAAATTTTGATGTCCTCTCCACGTCTGTGGCCTTGGTTTGGTTTCCCTCGGGTCACCCGGTATCGGCGAATCCATGGGGGTGTCGTTGGACGGACGTGGTGGCGCCCCGGGGGAGAGCTCACTCACGCCGGCTCTGCAACTAAGCAATTATTGTCGTCGTTGGGGGGGGGGGGGGGGGGCTTCGTAGGTGGTGTCCCGCGTATGTTATATCAGAACAGGCGCCACTGAACACCACCGAAGTGACTCGGTGGCAGTGCAGAGTCTCCTCCGGTGGGTTGCCTCTAGACGACTTGACATTGACTGCTCCCTGTGGGTTGCTGGTGCCGGGGCTGCGGTGGGGCTGACCAGGCTGTGGCTGTGGACGGGGTGTCAGAATAAGCGGCGTGGGTGCACTGCCTCTGAGGTGGCGCAGAGCGTGGGACAGCAAAAAAAAAAAGCATTCGGTCACAACGACACGTGGTCACAACGACACGTGGTCACAACGACACGTGGTCACATCGGCATGTAGCCGATTCAGCTGCCTTTCGTTCTGGTGATAAACCAATGGCTCTGTGTTAGATATTCATAGTGCCACGCATGCATGTGTGGCAGTATCAACGAGCCTTTAACATTCTTCCCTTCTTGCCCCGAAAGCTTGTAAAGCGATCTGTGTCTTTCCGTCCCCGTACTCTTTTTACAAATCAATAGACATGAAACCAACTGTATATATAGTTTGTGTGTGGGTATGTGTGGTGGAGGTGGGGGAGAGGGGGAGAGAGGGGGGAGACAGAGAGAGGGTGTGTTTGTTTGTGTGTGTGTGTGTGTGTGTGTGGTGTGTGTGTGTGTGTGGGTGTGTGGGTGTGTTTGCGTGTGTGCGCGTGGGAGAGGGGGAGAGAGGGGAAGAAAAGAGAGAGAGGCAGGTGTGTGGTGTGTGTGTGTGTGTGTGTGTGTGTGTGTGTGTGTATGTGTGCGTGTGTGTGTGTTTAAATTGTAACGGAGCTGTTTTAGTGTACAGGGTTCCTGAGAAAGCCCTTTTTACAGGCGAAAGCTTGAAAAATATAGAAATGAACTTCGTGGGCGGCGTGAGGAGTTATTGTTCATCACTGCATTACACACACACACACACACACACACACACACACATATATATATATATATTATATATATATATATATATATAGAGGAGAGAGAGAGAGAGGAGAGAGAGAGAGAGAGGAAAAGAGAGAGAGAGATGTATATATCTATATACGCATACATATATATGGTGTAAGCATCAGGGATGCTTACATTTCTCTCTCTCTCTCTCTCTCTCTCTCTCTCTCTCTCTCTCTCTCTCTCTCTCTCTCTCTCTTTTTTTTTTTTTTTTAATCTAGTTTTGGTTTCTGTTCACGTTGGGCACCTGGCATGTACACAGACACACATCTACCATTTTTATAACAGGTATAATGCACACCCACACCACCCACACAACGTACACATATGATATACGCATGTGCACGCGCACGCATGCGTGCACACACACATATGTACCGTTATTATAATATGGATGATACACAGAGAGAGAGAGAGAGAGAGAGAGAGAGAGAGAGGAGAGAGAGAGAGAGTGAGAGAGAGAGAGAGGAGAGAGAGAGAGAGAGAGAGACGCACGCGCACACGCACCCAGTAATACTCTTAACTCCAAACATTTCCAGTTATCTTGTATTTTGAAATGAACATGAAGTATGGTGCTGCTTGACAATTGTAGTTTTAACTCAAAAGTGATAAAGTTAGAAGGCCATCATTTTGGATTTGTATTTTCCATGTAAGGTATTTTGTTGCATGGAGAACCAAATATGTAAATGAGAGTGAGTGGTGAGTGGAGGGAAGAGAGGGAAGGGAATGTAGGTTATTGTGGTGGAGGGAAGAGAGGGAAGGGAATGTAGGTTATTGTGGTGGAGTGAAGAGAGGGAAGGGAATGTAGGTTATTGTGGTGGAGGGAAGAGAGGGAAGGGAATGTAGGTTATTGTGGTGGAGTGAAGAGAGGGAAGGGAATGTAGGTTATTGTGGTGGAGTGAAGAGAGGGAAGGGAATGTAGGTTATTGTGGTGGAGTGAAGAGAAGGGAAGGGAATGTAGGTTATTGTTGTGGAGTGAAGAGAGGGAAGGGAATGTAGGTTATTGTTGTGGAGGGACAAGGGAAGTGAACGGTTAAAGCACGGAAAACGTGCTCTCTTGTGGGTCATTTTGGATCTAGATCTAATCATGAAAAATATAAACTACATTTTTATTTTTATTATAACACTGGGTTTACTCTTCAGTATAAACTGTTACATTGCCTTCTTTTAAATCAAATGATATTTGATTCATGTGAAAGAATTAACTGTCATGATACTGTCCAGATAGCTATCTATGTTGTTTACTGTTGTTGTTGGTTTTTTGTGTGTGTGTGTTGTGGGATGGGGGGGGGGGGTGCGCCACTTCCCACTCACGAGTTACATAATAGGAAACTTCTAAGCGAGAATTAGTTTGTATTTAATTTAAGTTTACTAATCATTTTAGGTAAGATTTTGTTCAAAATGTGTTTCGAAATCGATACTTGACATTGTGACTTGGCAGCCATATTGTGTAAGTTTACGACCTGTCCCACAATTTTCCTCTTTGTTTTAAAATCTGCCACACACTTTCATAAGAGTTTCGTAAATTGAACCTAAGTCTAAGAACTTGCTTTTCTTTTCCAATTAATTGCAATCTCAGGCACTGTTTTACTTAAAAGGTGCTTTGAAATTGACCTTTGTCACAGTGATTTACATGTTGAATCGGTTCAATCACTTTTTTTCCTTTTTGTATTAAAATCCGCCCACTCGTTTTCATAGTAGTAACCTATTTCAAAAAATTAAACAAAGCGCTTACTTTTCTCTCCAAATTAATCGAAGTCTCAGGCGGAGTTGCACCTTAAAAGATTTCGAAATTGGTCTTGTGTTAAAGGATTTGAGCGTTCCCTGGGGCAGCCATATTGAATCAGTTCAATGATCTGTCCAACTATCCTCCCTTTTTGGTAAATAAACCCGCCCACCCACTGTCATAGAATAGCTTAAGGTGAAATATATTCATTGTAAGCGCATTTCTGTTTTCGTTTTTGTTATTGCCTGTGTGCCAGTTTTCTCTAAAATCCTAATCGAACTGACTTATTGCTGTGCTTGCTAGTGGCAGCCATATTGGAAGACTTGCCTCAACATTTTCACTTTCGTAATAAAATGGCCCTTAGATCTGTTTGAGAGTCAACTAGTATGAAAGCTATTGCCAGGATTTTACGTCTATTTGAAGTTGGTCATTTTATTAGGTAAGGTGTTTTAAAACATGTTTTGAAAGGAAGCCCTGTCGTTTACTGTGTGTTAGATCCGCTGCAGTCAGTTTATGCTTATTTAGGCAATCCGTTTTAAAGCACTTTCCTAGTAAAATCACTCCACACCATGGCATGTCATTGCATAGGTTTTTTAGAGCCGAATGTTGAATTTAATTTATGCCTTTGTACTTATTTGATCTTTAGGATCATTTTCCATTTATTCATGGACTTATGAGTGTGAAGGCTGCCATGTTGGACGATTTTCTATTTGGATTTGTCAAGTTGTGTACATGCATTTTGGGTGTTATGTTATTGTAATGCATGATCGATTCACTTGGTATAGTGTTATTGGATTGGAGGGCTTGCTGTAAGAGGGAGCAGGCCGTTTTCTTTGATTTTGGTTGTGAACAGATTTAGAACTGAATCTCGCCGGGAGTAGGTCTACCCTTGTGACTCAGGCCACAGGGCTCATGATTCTGTTTTCGATTTAAACTTCACACAGTGCGATACTGTTTGGTATTATTGTTGTATGGTGCTAGACCAGTTTATCGTTATTGGCCTAGATAATACAGAAAATTGAATCCTTTGTGAATTGGGAAATTTCGTGCCTTGCTCAAGTTGTAGAGAGTATTATGTTCACTGTACGTTTGTACGGGGTAGTTTTGATGTTAGAGCAGATTAAAATCTATGAAGAGAATCTTTGAACACCCTTTTAGCTGTCAAGTCATCAAAATTGTAGGAGTTGGGTTTAAACAAGATTTTCTGAACGAAGGTTTCACCTCCACTCGACTGCCATGTTGGAGACGTAAGCTCGATTCTGATTGGCTTAGGTTATTTTAACGGGCCAAGTCTATTTAAGATGTCATCGCACCCATGCAGTATCGATCGATTTGGCACAGGCACGCTCTCATCCTGACAAGATTAGTAAAGCTGGACCAGGTAGTCGGTCATACTGTTATTCCATTCAGATGTAACCTCGAACCCCGCCTTAGGTTGCTTACAATATAATATATATATATATATATATATTATATATATATATATTATATATATATATATATATATATATATATATATATATATATGTAGATCAGTATATTTAAAATGCCTAAAACAATTTTTTAAGTGCTCAACCCCTTGGGGTCATCAACAAATGATGACAGCGCAACACGCTCGAAACAAATTTGTAGATAGTCTTAAAATTCCTCTTTTAACTTGTTTTAAATAATGTTGCATCCTGATGACAGCTCAACACGCTCGAAACAAATTTGTAGATAGTTTTAAGATTCCTCTTTTAACTTGTTTTAACTATATATATTATATATATATTATATATATATATATATATATATATATATATATATATATATAAAGAAGAGAGAGAGAGAGATCTATCTATCTATCTATCTCTATATCTGTCTATCTATCAATCTATATATATATATATATATATATATATATATATATATATATATATATATATATATATATATATATATATATATATATATATATATATATATATATAAAATTAGAGTCAAAAGACCACTCAGAAGTCTAAAAATGCTCAACCAAATAGGGAGCGACATAACAGTTTAAAATAGGATTTAAAAATGGATTAAAAAACCACCCTACAAACTTGTTTCGAACAAGTGCTCTCCTCAGGGTATGTACAACATGGGCACGCCACCAGTGTTATATAGATTAGTGTGTTGGCGTGTGAGCCCTGCGCGTGTGGCACGTGGCCTGTAGATATTTTCTTTTTGGGGCGCGTTCAGGGGGGACGTGCCAGGGAATGGTTCATTGACAAAGATTTCACTTTGTGCCTGCAATTATTAATCATTTCTACTTTAGAGTTCAGGGATGCTAGATGGGGTTTACATAATATCAGCCACTTTTCTGTAGTACATAAGTTGCATTTTTTAGAAATGTTGTTGTATGGTGTTGCTCTTTTTATAATTTTCCATGATATGTTGTGATCTATTTTCTTATTTTTAAGCTTACAAACATATTTACTTAGTTATGTTTGGTTTTTATATTTTTCATTTTTGAAGGACTGTTTATGGTTTGCATATCTGGTTTTAAAATGGTTTGCCGTGATCCCTATGCATGTTTCTTTATCACTGTCTGTTGTTACCGTAGCTTGGTACACAATGTTGCTGTAGAGACATTTGTTGTTCAGAGGGCACTGGTCTTTTTTTGTGCAATTACAAGATATCCTTTCGTCACCCTCTTTGGTTGTATTGTTTTTGGTTTTGTTGGAAGAATCAATTATCCCTGAACTCTAAAGTAGAAATGATTAATAATTGCAGGCACAAATGGAAATCTTTGTCAATGCACCATTCCCTGGCACGTCCCCCCTGAACGCACCCCAAAAAAGAAAAAATCTACAGGCCACGTGCCACACGCGCAGAGCTCACACGCCCACACACTAATCTATGTAACACTGGTGGCGTGCCCATGTTGTACTTACCATGAGGAGAGCACTTGCTCGAAACAAGTTTGTAGGGTGGTTTTTTGATGCTTTTTATAATCCTATTTTAAACTGTTATATATATATATATATATATATATATATATATATATATATATATATATATATATATTTATATATATATAAACAATTATAAGCAAAACTTGCTCATATGTCTTTAGATTGAAAAAATAGGGGGAGATAAGCATTCATATCTGCAGTGGTAGATAATTCTGCCTAACAGTATGTCCTTGAGTGGGTGGGAAAGGGGAAAAATAAAATAAATGCTTCTAAACATGAACCTTCAGCAAGCTTATAGTCTCCAAGGGGAGACAATCTCCAATGGGGAGGAAACTCACTGACATATAACTCCTCGTCAGATACCGATGTTTCGAAACCTGATTGTTTCTCCTCAGTGACTGTGGAGAGTGGTAATTTGACTCCTCTGCCTTTTCAGTTTTAAGAAGAATGCTATCCCAGAAAAAGACTGGTGTGCAATACCGTAGTATGTTTGTTGAGTTTTCAAAAACAAACCAAAGGTGCCACCTAAGAAGCAAAAGAAAATCATGAAAGAGCAAAACAAGCTACATTTTCTTGTGGAAAGTAGAAATATGAAAAGATAACCTCTTAAGACACAAGTGCTGAGGGCCAGTTCTTGGAATCAATCCGCAAGGAACTAAATTACAATAAACTAATAAATTCCAAGGATAAGTACCGAGCACCATTCCAGCAACTTACAGAGCAGCTTGGTGTTGCAATGACTGCAAGAAATATTCAACTATAAACAAAACTTGCTCATATGTCTTAGATTGAAGAAATAGCTGTTGCTTCTATCCTATCACCTATATCCATCTGATGCACAAGCTCTTTTTCTTTTTTGCAGATGTTGTCATATGTAGTCTTGTCAGCTTTTTTACAATTTTTTTTGAATATTTTTGTTGAGGAGTTGAGAGTACTCATTAGGTTCCATTTGATAGAAATTGCTTGTCTTGTCAGCCTTTATGAATATTTTTTTGTCATTTTGGATTTGTTTTATGTTATTATTCAATCTTGTTTGGAAGTTATTATGTGATTTTCTAAATTCAATATTAGCTATTAGTTTTTTCATGCTTTCCTCAAAAGGTTTCATTTCTTCTATTACAGGTGGCGATCTCCATGACTTAAACCCATAAGGTTTTTTTATCTTCCTTTTTAGCATCTGGATTCAAAAATAAAAACGCTTTCCATCTCATATTGCGCACAAATAGTTCAGTCTGCTCTATGAGTTTTTAATGTAGAGTTGTGGATTAGAAAAAGGTATATTTTTGGTGGACTGCCCAAAGTTAATTTTCTTCATTTTAAATTTAGATTCTGCTAGGCCACAGTGCTCAACGTGAGGAGCAATCAATAAAATTAGAGTTAAAAAGCCATTCAGAACACTAAAGTGCTCAACCAAGTAGGGAGCGACATACCAGTTTAAAATAGGATTTTAAAATGGAAGAATAAAACCAACAAAATTCTTTCGAGCCGAATGCTCTCCTCAGGGTGTACAATCTGGGCACGCCACCGGTATATAGTGTGGTGTGGGGCGCGTGAGCTCTGCGCGTGTGACATGTGGCCTGTAGATTTTATCTTTTGAAGGGCGCGTTCAGGGGGACGTGCCAAAGAATGGTGCATTGACAAGGATTTCCATTTATGCCTGCAATTGTTTATTATTTCTACTTTAGAGTTTAGGGATGCTAGATGGGGTTTACATAATATCAGCCACTTTTCTGTAGTACATAAGTTGCATTTTTTTTTAATGTTGTTCTATGGTGTTGCTCTTTTATAATTTTCCATGCACAGCTGTTCGGAGCAAGCCACTTAGTTTTGAGAGTAAGGGGAGTTTACAGCTAGCCCACAGCTGCAGAGGCCAAGCCGTGAATGCAGGTCAGGGAAAGGGGTGTTTTCTGCAGGCCGCTCCCCACCAGCCAGCTATCCGTGCTGTACTCGGCGAACTGAATGTCATCTGTGGAAAACCGGTCTGGCAACAATGTGTTCGGCATAGCTGAGCGGCCATTACAAGTGGGGCTGTTAGTTTGATAGTTAGTAGTTGTCATAAAAATGTAATACATCTGTTCTTTTGAGATGACTGAAGAGGCAAATTCCCAAAATTTTTTTTTAATACCAAACTCGACTAGGTTTATTTTATGTAGATAATGTAGATACGGCATGAAAGCTTGTGCACAAGTGGTCAGGCGATATTCAAACAATGACAACACACACACACAATTGTGCAAAAATGACGTCATCACTTTCTGGGAACTTAATTTTCCCTAGTTAACTAGTACACAAGTTTGATACATGACTATGCTTGGACTACAACAACAAAATGTTGGGTCAGAAATGTGTAACCCTTGTTTGTTGGGCCCCCTTTAACTAAGTGTCTCGAATGGACGGAAAAAAAAAAGCTGTGCATGATATGTTGTAACCTATTTTCTTATCTTTAAGCCTCCAAATATATTTAGTTTCCCTTTTTCCTCTTATATAAACTGAATCTGCTGCTGTAGGGAGACGATGGGGCAGGGAATCATTGTATTTTCATGTTAACAGTGCATTTGTTCTTCACTTCCAGCGCAGCTTTTTCCCTCTCTTCATTCAGCTCTGAAAACAGAATTTGTGAGAGAAAAAAACACCAAAAAGTAAATAGTCAATTATTTTGTCATAGCTGTATGGGAAAGAATTGAATGGATGACTAGAGCGTTTATATCTTAACAACTGCGTATGTTCTTTATTAACACTGCGTTTCTTCTTTATTCACACTGTGTGTGTGTGTGTGTGTGTGTGTGTGTGTGTGCGTGCGTGCGTGCGTGCGTGCGTGCGTGCGTGCGTGCGTGCGTGCGTGCGTGCGTGCGTGCGTGCGTGCGTGCGTGCGCGTGTGTGTGTGTAAAAAGATGTTGGCCCCTACTTCCCACTTCCATGATCCACCCCACATCCCCTTTTTGTCTCTCACTACTACCTTCCCCCTCCGCGCCCCTCCCCTTTTATCTAACGTTTGTGAGATCGTGTTTAGATGAACATCAAAAGAAAGGCATTATATTTTTCCTTCCGTCCCTCTACCCGAAACGGACCCACCAAGACACTTGATTTGTTATATATTTCTATGAATATGGTATAAAGTCTGTTGCATAATTCTCATGTTTTAAATTATTATGTTTTCTCAGCTTCTTTATTTTGGGGGATTGCCCTGGAGAATGTGCAGTACTTCCCTTTTGTCGCCGTAGGCTGGAGTCCGATTTATCTTATTTGATCAACCATTTTGGACACATCGCCATTTCGGACACATCGCTCATGAAAATTAGAGGCAAAACTATTTGATATGGAACGATAAAGAAACGAAAGGACACTAAAAAAAACAACAACAACAAAACAAACAAGATGCAAAGCATATAAACGTACTCCAGGTTATCCTGAATACGCGTGAGATATTCCATAAAGAGGAAAAACCGTCTTGGGCTGGTGTAACCGTTTGTAATGCTATTCTGGTAAACATCGGCCATCGTCTGTGACCTAAAATGAACATACTTACAAATTTCAGAATGATCGGCCAAGAACTTTCTGAGAGTTTCCATAAAGAATAAAACCATTATGGGCCGTTAGTAACGGCTGTAACGGTAAACTAAAACATCGGACATCATCCGTGACCCATAGTGAACATACCTACAAATGTTCAGAAAGATCGCCAAGTACTTTTCAGATATTCTATAAAGAAGAAAAACCGTTACAGGATGTTACAGCCGTTAGTAACGGCTATAACGGGGTAAGCTAAAACATCGGACATCATCCGTGATCCATAATAAACATACCCGCTAATTTTCACAAAGATCTGCTAAGTACTTTCTGAGATATTCCATGGAGAAGAAAAGGCGTTGCAGGCCGTTACAGCCGTTAGTAACGGATATAACGGTAAACTTAAACATCGGGTATCATCCGTGACCCATTATCAAAATACCTACAAATTTCAGAAAGATCGGCCCGTGCTTTCTGAGATATTCTATAAAGAAGAAAAAGCGTTACAGGCCGTTACAGCCGTTACTAACGTCTATAACGGTAAACTAAAAACATCAGGCATTATTCATGACGCATAACGAACATCCCCACAAATTTTCAGAAAGATCGGCCAAGTACTTTTTGAGATATTCTATAAAAGAAGAAAAATCGTTACAGGCCGTTACAGCCGTTAGTGACGGCTGTAACGGTAAACTAAAACATCGAGCATCATCCCTGTCCCATAGTGAACATAACGTACAAATTTTCAGAAAGATCGGCCAAGTACTTTTCAGATATTCTATAAAGAAGAAAAATCGTTACAGGCTGTTACAGCCGTTAGTAACGGCTATAACGGGGTAAACTAAAACATCGGACATCATCCGTGACCCCTAATGAACATTCCTGCTAATTTTCACAAAGATCGGCCAAGTACTTTCTGAAATATTCCATGGAAAAGAAAAGGCGTTACAGGCCGTTACAGCCGTTAGTAACGGATATAACGGTAAGCTTAAACATCGGGTATCATCCGTGACCCATTATCAAAATACCAACAAATTTTTAGAAGATCGGCCACGTCCTTTCTGAGATATTCTATAAAGAAGAAAAAGCGTTACAGGCCGTTACAGCCGTTACTAACGTCTATAACGGTAAACTAAAACATCAGGCATTATTCATGACGCATAACGAACATCCCTACAAATTTTCAGAAAGATCGGCCAAGTACTTTTTGAGATATTCTATAAAGAAGAAAAATCGTTACAGGCCGTTACAGCCGTTAGTAACGGCTGTAACGTTAAACTAAAACATCGGGGCATCATCCGTGACCCATAGTGAACATACCTACAAATTTTCAGAAAGATCGGCCAAGTACTTTTTAGGATATTCTATAAAGAAGAAAAACCGTTACAGACTGTTACAACCGTTAGTAACGGCTATAATGGGGTAAACTAAAACATCGGGCATCATCCGTGACCCATTATGAACATACCTGCTAATTTTCACAAAGATCGGCCAAGTACTTCTGAGATATTCCATAAAGAAAAAAGGCGTTACAGACCGTTACAGCCGTTAGTAACGGCTGTAACGGTAAACTAAAATATCGGGCATCATCCGTGACTCATAATGAACATACCTACACATTTTCAGAAAGATCGGCCAAGTACTTTTTGAGATAATCCATAAAGACGAAAAACCGTTACAGGCTGTTACAGCCGTTAGTAATGGCTGTAACGGGGTAAACTAAAACATCGGGCATCATCCGTGACCCATAATGAACATACCTGCAAATTTTAACAAAGATCAGCCAAGTACTTTCTGAGATATTCCATGGAGAAGAAAAAGCGTTACAGGCCGTTTTCAGAAAACGGCCTGTAACGCTAAAACATCGGGCATCATCCTTGACCCATAGTGAACATACCTACACATTTTCAGAAAGATCGGCCCAGTAGTTTTGTCTGGAGTGAGTGGAACACATTTTGACCACGGACACACACACACACACACACACACACACACACACACACACACACACACACACACAACAACACACACACACACACACACACACACACACACAGCATTTCTTCGTTCCCATTCTAAAGTACTCCCTGTTCTTTAAGAACTGGGAGTACAAAAACCAACAACAAAAAACAGAATGATCTAGAAAGCAATATCCATCTACTAAAAAGAAGATTGCGTAATCGGAACAAGAAAGGCATGAACTTGGAAAATGTAGACAAGATTTGATTCATCTTCTGGAAAAGAAGATGGAGGGTTTACTGTTGTGTTCAAGTCGAGATGGGTCGCAGAAGGAGAAAAAAAAAGCTGAATATTTTTGTGGACTTGAAAAACGTAATTATGACAATAAGAATATAGTTGAACACATGAGGGACGAGGGTTCCACTGTAATGTAATGAGGAAACAGCTCCGGAATTTAGTAACTTTCGGAAAACTGTATTCTTGTTAAGATGTAGAAGGTTGCGAAATGCCAGATTCGATAGTACACTTGCCAACATTAACTGAGGATCGGATAACGACTTTGGAGGTAAAATCATTTTGGTAAAAAAGCTGGAGTTGCTCTTAAATATATGTCAAATAAGAAAAAAATCCTGGAAACGATGGCTTCACATGAGAGAGTGTCTTTTTATTTTGTCTGGCTACAACTTAGTCCATACGTTGTGAGAAACGCTGAATGATGGATGTGATAGAAAGAAACTGTCATCAATACAAAAAGAAGGCATTAATATGAATTGCAAAGGGAGACAAACCTAAAGACCAAATTTACAACAATAACAACAACAACAAAAAAGAGACCAATTTCGTTGTTGAATATTGTATACAAAATAGGATCTGATTGTATGGTTAACTGGCTGAAACATGTGCTTCCCTTTATCATCAGTGAGGATCAGGCACGTTTCATTCCTGGCAGGTATTAAGGAGAAAATATTTATGACATATTTGATGACATGATGAAAAACGAAACAAACAAACAAACAAAAACATGGTTATTTCTTTTTCAGACTTTGAAAAAGCGTGTCAGCGTGTAAGATGTGATTTCATGTTTTTTATGGTATTGCATGCATGTAGGTTTGGTCTGAGCTTCTGTCAATGGATATAAACTTCTCGTACAAGTATCAAGTCAACTATGTCTGTGAACGGAGAATTGGCCGGATGGTTCCGTGTTGAGAGGGGATGCAATCATACTGGCCCAATCTGTCCGTATTTACTAGATATTGGTGTTGAACGTTTTAGCAAATGTAAAGGTCTAGTTGCAAAGCGAGACGACTGCAGGCGGAAATCTAAACAAATCTTTAAAAATGTTAACGAACCGCCCAGAGAACGTGGACAAAGGAGTCACAAGACAAAACACAACGCGTTTCGACCTCTTAGGTCTTCCTCGGGTGATACATAAACGAATAAAACAACGAAAATTCACTTAGCTTGATCGCTTCAGATCGCTTTAGGGTTCAGCGCAAGGAAAGAAGGCAAGCTAAGTGAATTTTCGTTGTTTTATTCGTTTATGTATCACCCGAGGAAGACCTAAGAGGTCGAAACGCGTTGTGTTTTGTCTTGTGACTCGTTTGTCCACGTTCTCTGGGCGGTTCGCTAACATTTTTTTAAGAAATGTAAAGGTGTAAAATGAATTCAAGTAATCAATACTGAAACATGAGTTTCAGTTTCAGTTTCATCAAGGAGGCGTCACTGAGTGCGGACTAGTCATATACGGTACACCACATCCGCTAAGTTTTGAAACCACACTACGCCTGATTTGTAGCTGATGGATATATGAATTAACAACAAAAATAAGAGAATTGAAGAAGAGGGTCTCGTGGCTACGACTCGGCGAATGTCTGACTTACGCATTAGCCCAACGCGCGGGTCAGACCTTGAGTGCCTACCTGGATGTACACGTGTGTGTATGATGTGTGAGCATGGGCCCATGTGTGTGCGTCGGCGCATGTGTGGATGTGTGTGTGTGTGTGTGTGTGTGTGTGTGTGTGTGTGTGTGTGTGTGTGTGTGTGTGTGTGCAGAAGTGCGTGTGCATATGTTGTGTGTGTGTGTGGTGTGTGTGTGTGTGTGTGTGTGTGTGTGTGTGTGTGTGTGTGTGGTGTGTGTGTGTGTGTGTGTGTGAGTGTGTGTGTGTGTGTGTGTGTGTGTGTGTGTGTGTGTGTGTGTGTGTGTGTGTGTGTGTGTGTGTGTGTGTGTGTGTGTGTGTGCGTGTGTAATTTGTGTGTGTGTGTGTGTGGTGTGTGTGTGTGTGTGTGTGTGTGTGTGTGTGTGTGGTGTGTGTGTGTGTGTGTGAGCACACGTATCTGCATATAGGCTATATGTGTACATATCTGTGTGTATGTTTGTGCCTTTGTATGTGGACGTGTGCGCATGTGCGTGTGTGTGTGCATTTGTGCGCTTACGTGTATGCGTGTGTGTGCGCGCGTGTGTCAGTGTGGCCGTGCACATGCACACATGTGTATATGGGTGTGGGAAGAGCGAGTGAATGTACGCACACACGTTCGTATGTGCGTGTGTGTGTGTGTGTGTGTGCGTGCGCGCACGCGCATGTATGTGTGTGTGTGTGTGTGTGATGTGTGTGTGTGTGTGTGTGTGTGTGTGTGTGTGTGTGTGTGTGTGTGTGTGTGGGGTTGTGTGTGTGTGTGTGTGTGTGTGTGGCTGTGTGTGTCTCTCTGTGTGTGTGTGTGTGTGTGTGTGTGTGTGTGTGTGTGTGTGTGTGTGTGTGTGTGTGTGTGTGTGTGTGTGTGTGTGTGTGTGTGTGTGTGTGTGTGTGTGTGGTGACTGCATGCGTGAATGTTCAGATGATGACTTAGAAACAAGAACAAGACCGTCAATTTCAGCATACATACATACACATAACAATAAGAACAACAACTCCTCCCCCTCAAACACGCACACACAAACACACACACGCACACGTACAACACACACCCACCACACACACAACACACCACACACAACCACCCCACACACACCACTCACACACACA
>CM031608.1:66443490-66458490 GCA_018398815.1 Conus ventricosus
GGAGCGCGGCCCGCTCGCGGCGTGAGACAGGGGAGGAGGGGAGGTAGGGAAGAAGAGGAGTGCAAGACAGGGTTTAAGTCCAGCATGGGGGCGTGGTAGGGGGCGTGGTCGATGACTGACTTGTCTGCATGAAGTGTGAGCATCTTGATAGCTTCTAAACTGTTTTACTTCAATTTACATGTGTAGTGTGACAAAACAAACTTTATTTTCAATTTTGTTTGTTTGGTGTTCTTTGTTTGATGTCAATCTGTTGTCGTAAATACAAATGTTTTTGAGTTGACGGCAGGGTGTGCGTCATTGTGTGTTTTGACGGCAGGTATGCGTCATTATGTGTTTTGACGGCAGAGTATGCGTCATTGTGTGTTTTGACGGCAGAGTATGCGTCATTGTGTGTTTTGACGGCAGGGTATGCGTCATTATGTGTTTTGACGGCAGGGTATGCGTCATTATGTGTTTTGACGGCAGGTATGCGTCATTATGTGTTTTGACGGCAGAGTATGCGTCATTGTGGTGTTTTGACGGCAGGGTATGCGTCATTATGTGTTTTGACGGCAGGGTATGCGTCATTGTGTGTTTTGTTTAATGACTCGGGAAGTGTGTAGAACGAATGTAAACGAAGAACCATTACCACTGGCCTGTATTAGCAGGCTCAGCAGACCTCCAGGTGAGATGTAGTGAAAAGAGCTGAAAAGAAAGGGGGGAAAAGTGATGGAAGATTAATATTCTTTAGATGAAAGTACTCTTTAATTTTTTTTCTAATGATTAATTTGCCCCTTTTTTTTTTTTTTTTTTTGGGGGGGGGGGGGGGGTTCCTTTTCAGCAACTTTTTTTTCCCCAGGAGAGAGAAGGAGCATGTAGTCTACTTTTTGTTGATAGGGCACAGACACACAGTGTGTGTGTGTGTGTGTGTGTGTGTGTGTGTGTGGTGTGTGTGTGTGTGTGTGTGTGTGTGTGTGGTGAGACGAAGAGAGGTCGCAGAGATTGAAAACGCTATGTGGTTGGCTTAGAAAGAAGATGTTTTAGGTCTGCGAGGACCAGTAAACGTTGTAATATCGGTTTATTTTGTGTGAAACTGTTGGTGCCAAACTTTCATGGAGGAGTTATTTTTTAACTCACGAGGGTCTGTTGATGTGCTGGATTGAAATATGTCTGAGAGAACGTTATCATTATTATGAATACTTATATAGTGTCTATCATCGGCTTGTGATCAGGTTCTGAGCGCTTAACAATCCACACTCGTTTATACAGCGGGCTGCCTACTTGGGTAGTGCCGACTGAAGAGCTGCCAGCTGGCGCTTCATTCAGTCGTTTTCCGCGTCCTCCAGTCAATATTGTTCAGTCTTGTTCACTTAATTGCCTTAATTCCATCATTCCTTCCATTTCTCACGCAGGGTGCATGTTATGTGTGACGTGTCATCCATACCAACGCGTGAAACTAAAGTAGAAAGACTTATGTGAATAATATAAACGTTTAGTTATTGACGAAAATTGGGAAATCTCTTTTGTTTTGTCCGACTGAATGTTTGTCGACGTAGCACGAGTGAGAGTCTGACACACTAAGGCATTCGAACATTATCTTAAGAATTCCTCTGCACCATGTTTATGGTTCGCTCAAAGGAAAGAAATATAAGGAGAGCTTTCAATTTCCTCTGCCACTGATTTTCTTTTTTCGCTGTGAAAATGTAAAACTATAGCCAATACTTGTTGTGATTACAGTATACAGTTGGTCTTAGTGGCTGGGCCTTCAGAGGAAGAAAAATGACCACGCAAAAGCAGAAGGCAGCAGTCTTTTTCTGTGTGATACTGGCATGTGTTGTGATCTTCGCTCTGCGGAAACAGCAAACGCTTATACCCTTGGCCAGGTCTGTCTGTGCGTCTTCTGAATGTTTGGTGGTTCTGATTAATACAGGAGTAGCAGTAGTGTCAACAAAGAGGTTGAACGATTTGTTTGGTTGTAGTATTGTTTCCTTGCATCTTCTGTTCCTTTATTTCCTCTGTCGTCCCTGCGTTGTTGTTACATTAAAAAGAAAGTGTCCTTTTGTTTCGTGTCGTTCCCTGCGTTGTTGTTACATTAAAAAGAAAGTGTCCTTTTGTTTCGTGTCGTTCCTGCGTTGTTGTTACATTAGAAAGAAAGTGTCCTTTTGTTTCGTGTCGTTCCCTGCGTTGTTGTTACATTAGAAAGAAAGTGTCCTTTTGTTTCGTGTCGTTCCCTGCATGTTGTTACATTAAAAAGAAAGTGTCCTTTTGTTTCGTGTCGTTCCCTGCGTTGTTGTTACATTAAAAGAAAGTGTCCTTTTGTTTCGTTTGTTTAACTTTTGATAGTTTCTGTAAGCTGAATACGACAGGGAAAAGGTCACTTCTATGATGTAAAAGTGTTTCCCCACTCACACCTGCTGTGACATTTGGTCAATGACACTGTCAGTGTCACCTTGCTGCCCTGCATGTGTTGGAGATGTTTTTTGTCAGTGCACTGAGACGCACCTCATCCATCTCTTCCAGTGCAATTCCTTGAGGATTGGTACCATGCTGATCCCATAATTTTGACCGTGCATTAAGATCTGCACATAGCATTACAGAGTCTCCAAATTCATGTTCTGTTTCCTCCAGAAAGGTCCAAGCCGTTTTTTATGTGTGGGTACCTTGATATGTGTATGCATTGAAGAGTACAAAGCTTTTCTGATTACCATTAGGTATTTCCGGTGTATAAATAACAAAAACACCCTGAAAAGAGAAACACAAGGCTGAGGAATTTGGCAGAGAGAAAGAAAAAAAAAAACTTATCCTGTTCCAGTTATTAAAACTGGCATGATTTTTTTTAAGCCCTGAACAGTTTCAAAAGAGTAGCTGAAGAAGGAAAAGAAGCCAAAAGGCAACAATTTTGTCTATTACTTATTTATGACACAACACACAGTTTCGGCAGTTTTATAGTTGCATGGAAGAAAGACACAGAACAAACGCCACCCCAGATATCTTGAATGCTGATGAGATCACAAAACGCACGACAAATGTGGAGCAAGTGTCGGCTCTACTTAAAAGGGTTTTATAGAACAGAGAGATCAGAGAATTTTTGTAGATAAAAGAAATGTTTCACAAAGTTAAATCAACATCTGGTTCAGAATGGCATTGATGATGAAAATACAGTATCTGAACTGGATGATGCAACAGCTAGATGCACTAAGAATTGTGCTCCAGGTCCAGACAAAGTACAGTATCCGGATAATAAGCATCTCTCAAAACAGGACAGAGCCCATATCTTCAGTCTCCACCATGACAGTTTCATGGCTATGTTCCAGAAGACTGGACACACAGTTACGTGAAAGCTTATTAAAACTAGGAAAATATCATTATCAGTTAAATGGCTACCACATACACACTATACCAAATATAGTAGGAAAGATCATGGAACGAATTATAGCACGAAAACTCACAAGAGACCTTGAAAGTGATAAATCCTCCCATCAAATCAAAGAGGCTACAGAACAGGTGAGAGTACATGGGCAAATGCGGCCGTTTTTTTTCTTTGTTTTTTTGTTGTTGTTTGTTTTGTTTTGTTTTTGTTTTTGCCTATGAAGTATACAAAGGATTCAAAAGAAAGGAAGTAAAACTGGCCGTTGCGATAGACCTGAAAGATGCACACAGCAAAGTCCAGTTCTCGCTTCTTATGGAACAACTCCTTGACAATGGAGTCAGCAGGACACTTACACGATGGACAGTAGCAGCAGGTCAGGAGACAACTGTCATCCTACGACATGGAGATTGGACGTCTATGGGATTACCGCAGGGTTCTCGTCTCTCCTCTGTTTTATACAATGTTTACACGAAAGGCCTTGCAGATCTCCATAGAAACGGATTTGCTCGAGTGTTGCTCGAGTGATGACGGTCTGATCAACGACACATCACAAAATGCTCAAGAAAAAACGAAAGCAGTTCAGCAGCAGCTGAACAATATTGCTGAGTGGTGTCAAGAAAACTGAATCATCCGTCAGCCCTACGAAATCCTAGACGTTGTTCTGCACTGTCAACAACAAGATATCAAGGTAATTATCCTCACCAGTTTCCTTCACTGGAATACCAATTGAATCAACTGACAACCTACGCTCTTTGGTATTTTATCCTATTTTGGTGTATTAGAAAGCATGTGGAAAATATTTTTTTCCTGACAGCAAAAAGGGTCAATCTGGCATAAAACCAATGGCAGCTAAAGGCATTGAACAGCGCCATCTCTACCGACTGTATCACGCACTTCAACTCGTTGCGATTGATAATGGTTTGGGTCATACAACACTGTCCAAGACCAATCTTCTTAAAAATAGAAAAGTCGAAATGAAGCAAGGAAATTAATCCTGGGAACCACAATAGATACTCCAGTTGAAACTATGCATTCCTGCTTGACCGTCCTTCAGTGTAGAACAGGCTAGAACAGGTGAAGGCATGTTTCAGAGCACTTGAAAATCACCAGAACCCTTTACACGCTGCGGTCAAGGAAACAAAAGGCACTCGGCTATGAAGTGGAACATCATGGATAGACAAGACAATGTGCAGCTTCTGTTCCAGCTGGCAGAACTTAAGAAACGAAGGAACGGGAAAAGTATCCAGACCATTTCAAACCCTCTATAGAATTGCTATCTCTCCAGAACTTAGAAAATACCATCGAGGATGGTCAGAAGGCAAAAACAATGCAGAAATTCAGATGCAGTTAGAAAACCTTGGCACAAAAGATGCAAATGTTTTATATACTGATATTTCTGTCACCGAGGCTGGGTTTACACAGCGAAGCAAACTGGCCGAACTGTCCAGAAAGACTGACGCGTACAGTTTAACAACTTCAAGTCTAACAATGGAGGTAGAAGCAGTGACGCAAGCACTCCTTTGGCTTTCATCCACAGGTTTGTTTAAAATTCAAGAAGCCATGATACTGACCGACCCCATCAATCTACTTCAGAAAGTGGAGAGTGGAATGGAAAGCCCTGATTGACATGAGGTAATGCACAACCTTCCATTGGAGAGACTGATGTGGATGTACTGTCATGGACATGCAGGAGTTAAAAGAAATGAAAGAGCAGACACATTGGCAGGCAAGGCAAACAATAAGAACAGGATTACACATCTTGGCCGATCTGATGTGATAAGAAATCTATTTTTTTAAAAAGCCTCTATACCACAAATAATCTTTCAGATGTGAACATGAAGAGAGGAAGTGGCCACACATCCAGGAATAGCAAGAAACGTCACCAACCAAACAGCATTGGAATAATCTCAAAGTCAACACTGAAGACTCCTAGAGATTTAGGCAAACTGGGCCTTTCCAATAACAGACACAAATGATTAAACACATGTCACCTGAGATCAGACTGAATCCCTCAGGGACCCCAGTGTATACGTGTGTGCGCTGGTGGATGTTGATAGGTGGGGAGATGCAGGTGTGTAAATTGGAGAATCCACAGATGTGATCGGAGAGTCCACAGATGTAATCGTGTAAGCATTGGTGTGTGTATATATATATATATATATATATATATATATATATATATATATAGCTGAACAATTAAACAGTGGGCGAAAACAAGTGCAAGTTAACAATTCCTCAGTCATTACAGCAATGACTTGACAAAGACTAGAATTTAAGAAAAAATGAAGAAAGTGGGTTATATATTATAAATATGAGAAACCCTTCACTAGCTGTCTGAGGAAACCATCGTACTGTCCTTCAAAGACAGATCTATTTGTATTGCCTGCTCCTAGGCCTTCCGAACGCTGGATCGGACTCATCAGGGAGACACAGCTGATTGTGTCTGTGCTCTTGGTGTCAAATAGAGACACACCAAAGTCCATAATTCTGTGGTGTTCTCATCACCAAGGGTTTAAAAAAGAATCCAACAGCACCCTCAAAGCAGCCAGCGAAGGGTAGTAAATGGAACAAAAGGAAAGCGTGGAGAGGAAAAAAGTTGCTGAAAAACTAAAAGCATTATGCAAACAGTATAAAATGTAGGGGACAATCTTTGAGCCTATGCTTGAGGATCCATTCAAGGATGCAAGGGAGATCAAAAGAAATGGAACAGTCTGAGTGGTCAGCTCTGCTGTTCAATAACCCAAGCATTGTGAGTGGCTAAGAATTGTACAGAACAACCTTTACTTGGATCTCCTAAGAGATGCAATCTCCCACCGATTGACCAAACATTATACTGCTGAACAATTAAACAGTGGGAGAAAACAAGTGCAAGTTAATTCCTCAGCCATTAATTACAGCAATGACTTGACAAAGACTAGAATTTTTTTAAAAATGAAGAAAATAAGGGGAATATATTATAAATATGAAGAACCCTTCACTAGCTGCCTGAGGGAACCATCGTACTCTCCTTCAAAGACAGATCTATTAGTATTGCCTGCTCCTAGGCCTTTCGTCCGCTGGATCGGACTCATCACACACTCATCACACACTCAAGCACATACTGTCAGTTAGGCAGAATTATCTACCACTGCAGATGTGTATGCTTATCTCCCCCTATTTCTTCAATCTAAGACATAAGAGTAAGCTTTGTTTTATAATTCAATACTTCTTGCAGTCATTGCAACACCAAGCTGCTCTGTAAGTTGCTGGAATGGTGCTCGGTACTTATCCTTGGAATTTATTAGTTTATATATATATATATTATATATATATATGATATATATATTATATATATATATATATATATATATATAATATATATATATATATATATATATATATATATATATACATATATATTTATATACATACATATATGTGTGTGTGTGGGGGGGGGGGTTGTTGTTGTTGTTATCTTTAGTGTGGTGTGTGTGTGTGTGTGTGTGTGTGTGTGTGTGTGTGTGTGTGTGTGTGTGTGGTGTTATTGTTATTGTTCCAATTTCTAATTCATCTTCTGAACATTCATTTCCTCAATAAGGAATCATGAACATGATTTGTACGCATACAGTGTAAACGCATCCCTACATATGGTATTTATATATTGATATAATGCGAAGGGGTGGGTGGAGTCTGTCGAAAGCCCCATTAACGTCGGGTTTCTTTCCTTTTTCTTCTTTTTTCACAACATTTCTTTTCTTTCCTTGTTTGTTTGACATATTATAAAGCTTTGCTTCAGATCCCACTCTCGTTGCTATACTAGAAGACGCGTACGCAAGTTACGTAATAATTCTCTCTGTTTCTTGACAGTTCCAATCCCACCCAGAAATTGCCAGAAGCCTTTATAAGGCTCTACAAAGTGGTTTTGCGATATCCATTAGATTTTGAAAGGCCATTCTGTAGAGTAATTGCCGAACTTAGTGGTGTATGTTGTGGAGTACACTTAGTGGTGTGTGTTGTGGAGTACACTTAGTGGTGTGTGTTGTGGAGCTTAGTGGTGTGTGTTGTGGAGTACACTTAGTGGTGTGTGTTGTGGTGTACACTTAGTGGTGTGTGTTGTGGAGTACACTTAGTGGTGTGTGTTGTGGTGTACACTTAGTGGTGTGTGTTGTGGTGAACACTAAGTGGTGTGTGTTGTGGTGTACACTTAGTGGTGTGTGTTGTGGAGTACACTTAGTGGTGTGTGTTGTGGAGTACACTTAGTGGTGTGTGTTGTGGTGTACACTTAGTGGTGTGTGTTGTGGAGTACACTTAGTGGTGTGTGTTGTGGTGTACACTTAGTGGTGTGTGTTGTGGTGTTACACTTAGTGGTGTGTGTTGTGGTGTACACTTAGTGTGTGTGTTGTGGTGAACACTAAGTGGTGTGTGTTGTGGTGCACACTTAGTGTGTGTGTTGTGGTGAACACTACTAAGTGGTGTGTGTTGTGTGTTGTTTTTGTGGTGTACTTTTAGTGGTGTGTGTTGTGGTGCACACTTAGCGGTGTTTATTTTGATGCATACTTAGTGGTGTGTGTTATGGAGTGCACTTTGTGGTGTGTGTTATGGAGTGCACTTTGTGGTGTGTGTTATGGAGTGCACTTTGTGGTGTGTGTTATGAAGTACACTTTGTGGTGTGTGTTATGGAGTGCACTTTGTGGTGTGTGTTATGAAGTACACTTTGTGGTGTGTGTTATGGAGTGCACTTTGTGGTGTGTGTCATGGAGTGCACTTTGTGGTGTGTGTTATGGAGTACACTTTGTGGTGTGTGTTATGGAGTACACTTAGTGGTGTGTGTCACGGAGTACACTTAGTGGTGTGTGTCACGGAGTACACTTAGTGGTGGTGTCATGAGTACACTTAGTGGTGTGTGTTATGGAGTACACTTTGTGGTGTGTGTTATGGAGTACACTTAGTGGTGTGTGTCATGGAGTGCACTTAGTGGTGTGTGTCACGGAGTGCACTTAGTGGTGTGTGTCATGGAGTGCACTTAGTGGTGTGTGTCACGGAGTACACTTTGTGGTGTGTGTCATGGAGTGCACTTAGTGGTGTGTGTCATGGAGTGCACTTAGTGGTGTGTGTTGCCATGACCACTCAGTGGTACGCTGTCGTAGCTCAGACCTAGTCCTGTATGCTGTCTTTCACACAGCCCGATGATTTTTTATTTCTCAGACTGAATGACCAACCCTGCCCGCTGCCAGGTACGGGTAAATTCCTGCTTCATGACATGCCCAGCACTGCTTTGGTCAGCTTTCCTGGGTCCGGCAACACCTGGACACGATATATCTTGACCACCGCCTCAGGTGAGCTTTCCTCCATATTATTTTATTCTGGTGGACACCACTTTACACTGCACTGCTATACTGTAGGAATGGTAATGGGATAGGGCAAGGGAGGAGGCTGAATATTGTAATCAGTATTTGATATCACTGACACTAAATTTGCGAAGTGCAATTATATATTCATTTTTGTTCTGGAGGGGCGTGGGGGTGAACTTCCATGATCTTGGAGTTTTTCAGGGAGAGAGAAGCAAAATTTGTTTTGGTATTTTGACATTTTAGCTCTATATAGCGACGAATTTCAGTCATTACATACAATTTTCACGGCTTCGTAGGATCTTCGAAACAAAGTTGCAAGTATCATGGTGTCTTCCCAACGTAATGGGTATTAGGGGTGCGTGCATGAGACATTGAGAGGACAATTAGCTATCAGTTACTTTGTGCATCAAAACCTAGGATAGCCTATGTTGCCCGCACAATTGTGCGCTGCATATGTGCTGGGAACTAGTGAATAGTATAGATAAGTGTGCGTGAAGCAAAGAAGGGGGTGGGGAAAAGGAGGACTGGGGCAGGGCGTGTTTCACTAACTTCCTATTTATCCCTCTATCTTTCAAATTATCCTTGTCTTTATATATATATATATATATATATATATATGAGACAGAGAGAGAGAATGGTACTGAGGATCAGCGCAATACAAGCTCATCACATCCCGACGACCGCACAGCGTGAAACAAATTTGTAGATGCTTTTTAGCAGCTTGAATTTAACTTGCTTTTAATATAATATATATATATATATGTGTATGTATGAATGTGTTAAACAATGAAGTAGTGGACAAATACAAGTGCAGGTTAACAATTTTTCCATCAATATAGTAATGACTTGGCAAAGAGTTGGATTTTTTAAATGGAAATATGTATTTTATCCATATGAGAACCCTTCACTAGCTGCGCGAGTGAACCATTACAGTCCCTTACGAGAACAGGTCTGTATGTACTGTCTGCTTCTAAACCTATCCGCTGAATCGGATTCGCCTACGAGACACAGCTAATTGTGCCTGTGCTCGTGGCGTCAGATAGAGACACACCACAGTCCGTAATTCTGTGGTGTTCTCACCACCAAGGGTTAAGAAAAGAATCCAACAGCACCCCCAAAGCAGCCAGCAAAAGGTAGTAATAAAACAAAACGAAAGTGTGGGGAGGAAAAAAGTTCCTGAAAAACTAAAAACATTATGCAAACATTATAAAATGATGGGGACAATCTTTGAGCCTATGCTTGAAGATCCATTTAAGGATGCAAGGGAGATCAAAAGATATGGAACAGTCTGAGTGGTCAGCTGTGTGTGTGTGTGAGTGTGTGTGTGTATGTGTGTGTGTGTGTGTGTGTGTGTGTGTGTGTGTGTGTGTGTGTGTGTGTGTGTGTGTAGTAGTAGTAGTAGTAGTAGTAGTAGTAGTAGTAGTACTTTACGTTTACGTCTTTTCAACAAACTATGTGATATTAGACAGGAAAGGAGAGATAGACAGCAAATAGAGGGAGGGAGATAGAGTTTGTTCATGTTGCTTACAAGTGTGTGTGTGTGTGTGTGTGTGTGTGTGTGTGTGTGTGTGTGTGTGTGTGTGTGTGTGTGTGTGTGTGTGTGTGTAGGGATGGGGTGGGGCTGGGAGTGAGCGGAGGGTGGTGTACATAACATCAGAAAACAATCAGACAGACAAACGAATAAACAAACAAACCTACACACACTGTCAATATCAGATTAAAGCAAATACCTGACTGGACTACAAATCAAGCAGAAAGTAACTTTCAAAGCAAAATCAATATCAGAAAAAATATCTGTCACAGACATGCCTGATAAATGTGACAGAAATGCCTTGAGAGGCACACATTCAAACAAAACATGATCCCTTGTCAATTTTGTTTCCCCACATATGCATTTTGTTGCAGAGCTATATTTGAAATGAAACGCATAGTGTGTGTGTGTGTGTGTGTGTGTGTGTGTGTGTGTGTGTGTGTGTGTGTGTGTGTGTGTGTGTGTGTGTGTGTGTGTGTGTGTGTGTGTGTGTGTGTGTGTGTGTGTGTGTGTGAATACACACATGCACATTATAATTCACAACATAAATAACTATTGGAATAAAGGAACAAATTAATCAATGCAGGAATGAACCATATCACTAGTGGAATGAGTGATGAGACGATTAACTTAATTTCAATAAGAACATACAATAAAATACACAATAAACGCGTAGACTTGATTAAAAAACGAATTGGTGAAGGAATTAAATCAAAGGAACTTAGTCAAGAGTCATATGACAATGTGTTAAGTATGCATGCTTGTGTAAGTGTGTGCGTGCGTGTGTGTGTGTGTGTGCGTGCGCGCGCGCGCGCGCGCGCGCGTGTGTGTGTGTGTGTGTGTGTGTGTGTGTGTGTGTGTGTGTGTGTGTGTGTGTGTGTGTTTTCAAGCATGCCTTTAACAAAGAGAAGGAGAAGTACGTTTCAATCTACATATTCTGTTTTAACTCTTTTTGTACATACATCTACTTCGAAAAATCTGGTGCCCAGTTTTTCTTGCACAGTACGAATCTGACTTGAAAAAATATATATATACATCAAATAATGGTGTGTGTTTTTCTATCAAAGAAGTACATCCGTTAGCTTAACATTTTTACCCTTATTGGACAGCAGCTAAATATGCCACAAAACTATTTAGTTGTCTGGTTTTCACCCTTTAAACAGACTCCATGAATTGCATGCAAGCAATGGTACATCTTACAAATTCAACAAAAACACTTTCATCTGTATACTTAGCTGCTCAGCAATGTATGTTAAGATAGATTACAAAGCAAAGGGCATAAGAACGTATAAGTGACTGAATGCGTTTTGTAGCATACGATCAAAAAAGAATTTTATGAATTTATGTTTTATTATATTCGAATGAGAAATTTTCCATATACACGGTTTTTGCTCCAAGCCATCAAAATTCAGGTATCTTTTACATGATTAATGTAAAGTAATTTTTTTAAAGGCAGGTTACACAATAGTTAACAAACAGGTAAGGCAAGGTTTGCTCCATGAAGATCTAATTTAAGCTGAAAGTCAAACTAATAGTACTGCTTTAAAAATTTGTTTCTGTTCTTCTAAGTGCTCTCTTTGACAAATATCCAGATAAAAAGGCATCAGTCGGTCTTGAACGAATATTGATTTGTACTGGTGCTTTTTCCAGTTTATGTTGCTGTGTGCATTGGTTAGCGGAGATGACATGGACAGATTACTGGTTTTCTTATTTGAAGAAGTCTTATTATTGAAATTTTCTGTGTGCCTTGTTTATTCAGTTGTGCTTGGAGACGGAGGCATAAACAGCATAAGTCACGAATGATTAGTCTATCAAAGTTATATCCTGAGACTAAACTTTTAGTTCCTGTTCACCACTAATCATTTGCAAATCCCTACCCGAGTAAAGATTTCCTTTCATCTATTTCCTGAATTTCTACATCTATGTTTCTTTCTTTTTTATATTCAGTGTATGTCTGTATTTTGTATCGCTATCACGGTAAAACTTACAACATTTGAAATAAGAGTAATGGTGAATTGTTGTCACCTTGTCTGCTTCCTTTTTCTGCAGGAGATGGACAACTGAATTTCCATGATACAAAATATGTGGATGTAGTGAGACACAGAACATAGTCTCTGCAATGATCATAAGTTTTATTTTTGCCTTTTTAAACGTCAACGAGCACCCTTCTTCATTCAAGGCAGTTCAATTGAAGTTAACATCTTGCACATAAGAAAGAATCTGCTGTTACCAAATGCCTATCGGAAATCTAAACTAATGAACAAAGCAGCTAGATCTTTTCATTTCATACGAATTATAATTCAGATAATAAATGAAGCTGATATTATCTGTCAAGAACCAATTATGCATAAATCGCATTTGATCTTCATTAAAAAAAAACACTCTAGAGCTTTTCCACCTATTTGTCACACAAGTTGATTCAATTTCTTTCTTTCTTTCTTTCTTTTTCTTTATTTTTTTTCTTTTTTTTTTTTTTACGGTGGTTTCCTCAATGTAAGATTCAACCTTCATATCGGATGGGTGATGGAAGAAGGGACGCAAAACAGGGGTGGGGGGGGGGGGGGGACACTATGGAATGAAGCTGGGAACAAGCATCGTTTCGTTATCACTTTATGCTAAACACATGCCGCTACCTGTTCCTAGGTTTTTCATCTTACTCGAAAGTCCCCAAAGACACACCATTAGTCTACAGCAGAGTCATCACTTTAAAAGACGGTGTCATGTCTAATTTCTGTCTGCCACATTACCCAATAAATCCCAGTCTTTTTATACAAACTATCTTTGAGGATGCCCAGAAGATTTTAAAATAGAAAAAAAAAAACACAAAAAAAACAAAAACAAAAACGGAACAAAAATCTTCAACGTTTTGGTTATAGACCGTCTTCAGGACTTGTGATAAAACAAAAGACAAACAAATACGTATAGGTAACGACGTATGAAAACGTACGTAAACGGACGAATACGTTTTAAAAGTGTGTGTGTGTGGGGGGCGGGGGGGGGGGGGTGCGCATGCGCCCGCCTGTGTGCGTACGTGCGTGCCTGCGCGCTTGTTTGCGCGCGCGTGCGTGCCTCTGTGTGTGTGTGTGTGTGTGTGTGTGTGTGTGTGTGTGTGTGTGCGTGTGTGTTAGTGTGTGTGTGTGTGAGTGTGAGTGTGATGCCAGTCTTCTTGTTTTTAAGTGATCTTCTGTCACTTGTCGACCTAGGGATCCTGACGGGGGCAGTGCACAATACCTACTTTGATGTAGTCGTGACTCACGAAGAGCAGAGGAAAGCAAAGAGACTCCTTGCTGTGAAAACACACCAGCAGAGCCCCGTGGTAAGAGACCTTTGAATGGCAGTATGTTCACTACCATGCGCGCAAATTCAGGCGCGCGCGCGCACGTGCGTGTGTGTGTGTGTGTGTGTGTGTGTGTGTGTGTGTGTGTGTGTGTGTGTGTGTGTGTGTGTGTGTGTGTGTGTGCGCGTGCGCGCGCGTGCGTGTGTGTGTGCGTGTGTGTGTGCGTGCGTACGCATCTTTCGCATGTGTGTGTGTGTGTGTGTGTGTGTGTGTGTGTGTGTGTGTGTGTGTGTGTGTGTGTGTGTGTGTGTGTGTGTAGATGCATACGTAAATCAATCGGTCGATAGATAGAAAGATAGGAAGACAGACAGATAGATAGACAAAGAGACACATGAAAAGATCGATAATATATATATATATATATATATATATATATATATATATATATATATTATATATATATATATATATATATATATATATATATATTATATATATATATATATATATATATATATTATATATATATATATATATATAAGTTTAAAATAAGATTTTAAAATCTTATTTTAAACTGGTATGTCGCTCCTTTTTGGTTGAGCATTTTTAGTATTCTGAGTGGCGTTTCAACTCTGACTTTATATATATATATATATATATATATATATATATATATATATATATATATATTCTGTTTTCTTTGAATCTTTAAAGAAAGATGTGTTCTGTTACATCTTCATGTGAGTGCACTTTGTCTCTGATTATCGTTCCACGGCAGACGGCGGCAGGGGGAGAGGAATGACATTGTTTGAGCCTCTGTTGTCTTGTTATTGCGCCATGCGTGAGGCTGAGAGAGCTTTGGTACTCTCTAAGGGCCTGTTGTCTTATAATCATCCCAGGGTAGAAAGTGAAAGGGGTTCAAGACTTGGTAAGGACCTGGTCTTCTGTGATCGTCCCGTAGCAGAAGATCGAAGGGTTTAACACTTGGTGAGGACCTGGTGTTCTCTGATCGGACCATGGTAGAAGATCAAATGGGATTAACACTTTTTTTCACATTACCAGTCATGATCGATTCAGAATGATTCTAAATTCAAAAATGTAGTTGTACGTGTAACAGTAAGTGAATGGGATTCAGTTGAAGAGGTTTTTTTTTTGTTTGTTTGTTTGTTTTATGCAACAGAGGAAGACAAATCAAAGTCTAGGTGAGGACCTGGTCTTCTGCGATCGTCCCGTGGCAGAAGATCGAAGGGGTTAACATTTGGTGAGGACCTGGTATTCTCTGATCGTACCATGGCAGAAGATCGAAGTGATTAACACTTGGTGAGGACCTGGTGTTCTCTGATCGTACCATGGCAGAAGATCGAAGGGGTTAACACTTGGTGAGGACCTGGTGTTCTGTGATCGTCCCATAGCAGAACATCGAAGGGGTTAACACTTGTTGAGAACCTGGTCTTCTGTGATCGTCCCATGGCAGACGATCGACGGGGTTAACACTCGTTGAGGACTGGTGTCC
>CM031608.1:66465990-66497902 GCA_018398815.1 Conus ventricosus
GGTTTCCTGTGATGGTTGTCCTGATATGATGGTTGTCCTGACTGATGCGGTTGCCCGCTGATGAGGTTTCCTGACTGATGGGGTTTGCTGATGGTTGCTGATGTGATGGTTGCCCTGATGTGGTTTTCTGATGTGATGGGTCCCGAGATGAGGTTGCCTGGGGATGATGGTTTTTGATGATGATGGTTGTCTGATGATGTGGTTTTTTCCTGACTGATGATGGTTACCCTACTGATGATGGTTGTCTTGATGATGTGGTTACCTGATGTGTTTGGGTTTTCCCGCTGATGATGGTTGTCCCGACTGATGATGGTTGCCCCCTGATGATGGTTGTCCCTGATGATGGTTGTCCGCCCGATGATGGTTGTCCCGAATATGATGGTTGTCCTGATGATGGTTGTTGATTGTTATGGTTCCCCGATGTGATGGTTTTCCTGACTGATGGTTGTCCGATGATGATGGTTGTCCCCGCTGATGGTTGTCCTACTGTGAGTTTTCCTGATGATGTGGTTTCCCCGACTGATGAGGTTTTGTTGATGATGGGTTTTCCTGAGATGAGGTTGCTTACTGTGATGGTTGCCCTGACTGATGGTTGTCCTGACTGTTGGGGTTGTCCTGACTGATGGTTGTCCTGATGATGATGGTTGCCCTGATGATTGGTTACCGACTGTGTGGTTTCCCTGCTGATGATGGTTGTCCCGACTGATGGTTTGGGTTTTCCGATGTGGTGGGTTTTCCTGATGATGATGGTTGTCCTGATGATGAGGTTGTCCGACTGATTTGGTTGCGCTGTGATGAGGTTGTCCTGAGATGTGGTTGTCCTGCTGATGGCGGTTTCCCGACAGTGGTTGTCCTGACTGATGGTTGTCCCGATGATGAGGGTTTCCCCGAATGATGATGGTTGCCGACTGATGGTTGCCCTGATTTGATGGTTGCCTGACTGATGATGGTTGTCCTGACTGATGATGGTTTGTCCTGATGATGATGGTTAATGACTGATGATGGGTTTTCCTGATGATGATGGTTCCCTGATGATGATGGTTACCCTACTGATGATGGTTTCCCTTTATGTGATGGTTGCTCTGACTGATGATGGGTTTTCCCGACTGATGGTTGTCCCGCTGATGTGGTTTTTCCTGACTGCGATGGTTGCCTACGTTTTGGTTGTCTGATGATGTTGGGTTTTCCTGATGATGATGGTTGTCCTACGATGATGGTTGCCCTGATGAGATGGTTGTCGATGATGGTTGTTTTCCCGATGATGAGGTTGTCCTGAGTGGTTTTTCCTGATGATTGGTTGTCTGACTGATGATGGTTGTCCTGAGATGGTTGTCCCGACTGATGGTTGTTCCCGGGTGATGTGGTTGCCCCCACTGATGGTTTTTTGACCCTGATGGTTGTCCTGACGTGGTTGTCCTGATGTGATGGTTGTCCCGATGATGATGGTTGCCCTGATGATGATTTGCCCCGATGATGATGGTTTTTCTGACTGTGACGGTTGCCTGAATGCGGTTGTCCTGACGATGATGGTTGCCCCGACGATGATGGTTGTCCCGACTGTGGTTGCCCTGATGATGATTGTTGTCTTTGTGTGGTTGCCCGACTGAGATGGGTTTTCCTGACTGATGATGGTTGTCCTGATGTGTGGTTGCTCTGCTGATGGTTGTCCTGATGATGGGTTTTCCTGACTGTGGTTGCCCTGACGATGACGGTTTTCCTGATGATGTGGTTGCCCTGACTGATGATGGTTGTCCTGATGTGGTTGTCCAGCTGGATGGTGCCTGATGGGTGATGGTTGTCCCGATGATGGTTGTCCCGACTGATGAGGTTGTCCTGATGTGTGGTTGCCTGACTGATGTGGTTGTCCTGACGATGGGTTGTCCCGATGAGGGTTTCTGTTTTGGGGGCCCTGATGTGACGGTTTGCCCTTGAAGATGGTTGCCTGATTGATGGTTGCCGACTGTTTATGGTTGTCCAGTGATGTGGTTGCCCTGATGTGTGGTTGTCCGATGATGGTTTTGTCCCGATGTTGGTGGTTTTCCTGACTGTGTTTGGGTTTCCCCGATGATTTTTGGTTTTTGATATGGTTGTCTGATGATGGTTTTCCTGATAGATGGTTGTCCTGATGTGATGGGTTGCCCTGATGAGGTTGCCTGACTGATGGTGGTTGCCCTGATGATGGTTGTCCTGTGATGATGGTTGTCCTGACTGATGCGGTTGTCCTGTCTGATGATGGTTGTCCTGATGATGGTTTGTCCCCGATGTGATGGTTGTCCTGACTGAGATGGTTTTCCTGACTGTGGTTTTTCGATGATGATGGTTGTCCCGACTGATGATGGTTCCTGATGATGTGGTTGTTGACTGTGATGGTTGTCCTGATGTGATGGTTTTTGCTGATGATGGGTTTCCCGACGTGTGGGGTCCCGACTGATGATGGTTGGCCCCGACTGATGTGGTTGCGCCCCGACTGTTTATGGTTGTCTGATGTTTTGGTTGTCCTGACTGATGGTTTTCCTGATGTGATGGTTTCCTACTGATGTGGTTGTCCTTTACTGATGGTTGTCCTGATGATGATGGTTGCCCTGATGTGGATGGTTGTCCTGATGATGGTTGCCCGATGATGATGGTTGTCCTATGATGGTTGTCCTGACTGATGATGGTTGCCTGATGTGATGGTTGCCCCGACTGATGAGGGTCCTGACTGATGGTTGTCCTGATGATGATGGTTGTCCGATGATATGGTTGCCGCTGATGGTTGTCCTGCTGATGATGGTTGTCCTGATGTGGTTTTTCCTGACTGATGTTTGGTTTCCCTGATGATGAGGTTTTCCGGGCTGAGATGGGTTCCCTGATGATAATGGTTGTCCCGATGATGGGGTTGTCCGACTGATGAGGTTGTCCTGGCTGATGATGGTTTTGATTGATGGTGGTTGCCCCCTGACGTGATGGTTGTCCTGAGATGATGGTTTTCCTGACTGATGATGGTTGTTGATTGTCCGATGATGATGGTTTTTTCCCGCTGATGTGGTTGTCCTGGGCTATGGTTGTTGTTTATGGGTTGTCCTGCTGATATTTGCCCCGACGATGTGGTTGCCCCGATGATGGTTGCCCCGATGAGAGGTTGCCCCGAGATGATGGGTTTTCCCGGGCTGATGAGGGGTTTTCCTGCTGATGATGGTTGCCTGACTGATTGTCCGATATGGGCTGTCCGATGTGGTTTTCTGATGATGATGGTTGTCCTGACTGATGATGGTTGTCCTGATGATGGTTGTCCATGTGATGGTTGGCTGACTGTGGTTGCCTGATGATGATGGTTACCTGACTGAGATGGTTGTCCTGACTGATGATGGTTGTCCTGCTGGGATGGTTTTCCCGGATGTGTGGGTTTCCGACTGATGGTGGTTGCGCTGAATGATGATGGTTGTCCTGATGATGATGGTTGTTGATGATGATGGTTGTTGACTGAGACGGTTGTCCTGATGATGGTTGTCCTGCTGATGGTTTCCTGATTTGATGGTTGCCCCGACTGTGATGGTTTTTTCCCGACTGATGGTTGCCCTGACTGATGATGGTTGGTTTAGATGATGGTTGTTGATGATGTGGTTTGTTGATGTGATGGTTACCATGACTGATGGGTTTTCCCCGACTGTGATGGTTGCCCGACTGATGATGGTTACCTGCCGATGATGGTTTCCATGACTGATTGGTTCCCCCGATGATGATGGTTTTTCCTGGAAAGAGATTTGTCCTGATGATGATTTTTTCCCCGATTGATGGTTGTCTGATGTGATGGTTGCCCTGAGATGATGGTTACCCCGATGATGATGGTTGTCCTGATGATGATGGTTGTCCCGCTGTGATGGTTTTCCCGACTGAAGGTTGTCCTGACTGATGGTGGTTGTCCCGATGATGGTTTTCCCGTGTGTTGGTTTTCTGATGTTTATGGTTGTCCTGATGATGGTTTCCCTGACTGTTTGGGGGTGGTTGTCTATGATGGTTGTTTACTGATGATGGTTGTCCTGAGAGATGGTTGTTTACTGTTTGGGGTGAAGTTTTTTGCCCTGGTGATAATGGTTGTCCTGATGTGATGGTTTTCCGACTGATGATGGTTGCCGGGCTGTTGTCCGCTGATGGTTTTCCCTGCTGATTTTCCCCGATGAATGGTTGCCCCGACTGATTTTCCTGACTAAGAGGCGTCCGGGCGTGGTTGTCCTGATGATGAGGTTGTCCTGATGATGATGGTTGCCCGACTGAGATGGTTGTCCTATGGGTTGTCCTTTACTATGATGGTTTGGCCCCGACTGTGGTTGTCCTGATATGTGGTTACCTGACTGATGTGGTTGTCCTGACTGATGGTGGTTGTCCGATGATGATGGTTGTCCTGTGATGATGGTGTCCTACTGTGATTGTTTTTCCTGACTGAGGTGGTTGCGCTGACTGATGATGGTTGTCCTGATGATGATGGTTGTCCTGACTGATGATGGTTGTCGGGTAAGACGGTTTCCCGACGATGGTTGTCCGATGATGATGGTTGCCCTGACTGTGATGGGGTTTTCCTGATGTGGTTGCCCCCCTGATGAGGTTGTCCGATGATGATGATGCCCGACTGGTTTATGGTTGTCTGCTGATGATTTTTTACCTGACTGATTGGTTGCCCGATGATGATGGTTGCCCTGATGATGATGGTTACCCTGATATGTGGTTTACCCGATGAGTGGTTGTCCGATGTGATGTTTGCCCCGATGATGATGTTTGCCCTGACTGTGATGGTTGGGGCTGGGGTGATGATTTACCTGTGATGATGGTTTTTCCTGACTGATGATGGTTGCCCCGAGGGTGGTGGTTACCCGATGTGTGGTTTCCCCCGACTGATGATTTTTGTCCTGACGATGATGGTTTTTCTGACTGATGATGGTTGTCCCGACTGATGGTGTCCTGATGATGATGGGGGTCCTGACTGATGATGGTGTTGATGAGATGGTTGCCGCTGATGATGGTTGCCCCGATGATGGTTGTCCTGATGTGATGGTTTTTCCTGACTGTGGTTGTCCCGGGCTGATGATAGTTGTCCTGATGATGGTTGTCCAGACTGATGACGGTTGCCCTGCTGATGGTTGTCCCGACTGATGTGGGTTTTCCTGACTGATGATGGTTTTTCCCGGAGATGATGGTTTCCCTGATGATTGGTTGTCCCGATGATGATGGTTGTCCCGATGATGGTTATCCTGACTGATGATGGTTGTCCTGATGATGGTTTCCGACTGATGATGGTTACCTGACTGATGTGGTTGTCCTGGAGCGGTTGTCCCGATTGGGTGATGGTTGTCCCCGATGATGATGGTTGTCCCGACTGATGATGGGTTTTCCCGATGAGGTTGCCTGTGTTTGGGGGTTTTCCTGACTGATGGTTGCCCTGGGCTGTGGGTTGTCCTGATGTGATGGTTGTCCTGAGATGGTTGACCCCGATGATGATGGTTGTCCTGAAGAGGTTTCCTGACTATGATGGTTGTCCTGGACTGATGTGGTTGTCCGATGAGGGTTTCCCTGATGATTGTTGCCCCGATGATAATGGTTGTCCGACTGTGATGGTTTTTTTGCGATGTGGTTGCCCCGACTGATTGTCCTGCTGATGGTTGCCCTGTGATTGACCCGACTGATGATGGTTGCCTGTGTTTGTCCTGACTGGATGGGTGTCCTGACTGATGGTTGTCCTGATGATGTGGTTGTCCTGAATTGATGGTTGTCCCGATGATGGGGGTCCTATGATGTGGGTTTTGGCCCGTGAGGTTGTCCTGACTGGTGTGGTTGCCGATGATGGTTGCCTGACTGATGATGGTTGTCTGATGTGGTTTTTCTGTGATGTGGTTGTCCTGATGAGGTTGCCTGACGAGTGGTTGCGACTGTGGGCGGATGTCTGATGATGTGGTTGTCCTGACTGATGCGGTTGTCTGACTGATGATGGTTGCGCTGAGGATGTGGGGTTTTCCTGACTGATGAGGTTGCTCTGATGATGGTTGTCCTGACTGATGTGGGGCGCTGATGATGATGGTTTTTCCTGATGAGATGGGTTTTCCTGATGAGATGGATGTCCCGACTGATGGTTGCCCTGATGATGATGGTTGTCCTGACTGTGATCGTGTTTGACTGATGGGTGTCCCGATGATGATGGTTGCCCTGACTGATGATTGTCTGATGATGATGGTTGTCCCGATGATGATGGTTGTCCTGGTGATGATGGGTTGTCCTGATGTGAGGTTGTCCGGGGCTGTGGTTGTCCTGACGGATGATGGTTGTCCTGATGTGGTTGTCTGACTGATGGTTGTCCCGATATGAGGTTGTCCTGACTGTGATGGTTTCCTGGTGATGATGGGTTTTCTTTTGTGGTTCGTGATGATGATGGGTTCCCCGATAAGGTTTTCCTGCTGGTGGGTTTTCCTGACTGATGTGGGGTTTTCCTGGTGCGATGGTTGTCCTGACTGTGGGTTTCCCTGACTGATGAGGTTTCCTGATGTGTGGTTGCCCCGGGTGATGATGGTTTTTCCCGATGATGATGGTTGCCCTGACTGGGTTGTCCGATGTGATGGGTTTCCTGATGATGTGGTTGTCCTGTGTGATGGTTGTTTGGATGTGATGGTTGTCCCGACCGTGATGGTTGTCCCGACTGTGGTTGTCCTGGGTGATGATGTTGTCTGATGATGAGGGTTTTTCCTGGGGAGGGTTTTCCCGATTGATGATGGTTCCTGACTGGATGGTTTTTCCCGACTGATGATGGTTTTCCTGAAATGAAAGGTTACCCCGACTGTGATGGTTACCTGATGTGATGGTTGTCCTGGGGTGATATGGGCCCTGACTGATGATGGTTTTTCCTGATGATGATGGTTGCCCTGACTGTGGTTTCCCGATTTGTGGTTCCTTGATGATGGTTGTCCCGACCCATGATGGTTGTCCCGGCTGATGATGGTTGTTGACTTTGATGGTTACCTGATGATGTGGTTGGGCCCCGACTGTGGTTGTCCCGATGTGATGGTTACCCCGACTGATGTGGTTTTTCCTGATGATGATGGTTGCCTGACTGATGTGGTTGTCCGGTGTGAGGTTGCCCTGACTGATGGTTGCCTGATGAGGTGGTTACCTGATGATGAGGGTTTTCCCGACTGATGATGGTTGTCCTGATGATGTGGTTTTCCTGACTGATGGTTTTCTGGGATGATGGTTTCGTGATGATGGGTTTTTTCCCGAGTGAGGGGGTCCTGATGATGATGGTTGCCCTGACTGTGTGGTTACCTGCTGATGTGGTTGCCGATATGATGGTTCCTGACTGTGGTGGTTGTTGGTGATGGTTTTCCTATGTGGTTTCCTGATGATGGTGGTTGCGGCTGATGTTGGTTGTCGATGATGGTGGTTGTCCCGATGATGATGGTTGCCTGACGGGTGATGGTTGCCCCATGAGATGGTTGTCCCGACTGAGTGGCTGTCCTGACTGATGTGGTTGTTGATGATGATGGTTGTACTGCTGAGTGATTGCCCTGATGAGATGGTTGTTTCCCGAGGTGGTTTTTTCCCGATGGGTTGCCTGATGATGATGGTTGTCCTGACTGTGTGGTTGCCCTGAGTGGTTGTCCGATGATGATTTTGGTTGCCTGACTGTGGTTGTCCTGATGATGGTTGTCCCGATGTTGGTTGCCCGACGATGTGGTTGTCCTGGAGGTTTCCTGTTTTGATGGTTTTTCCCGGGTGATGGTTTTGAATGAGATGGTTTTTCCTGACTGTGAGGTTACCCTGCTGATGGTTTCCTGTGTTGATGGTTGTCCGGATGATGGTTGTCTGATGATGATGGTTTTTCCCCCCCATGATGGTTGCCCCGATGATGAGGTTGTCCCGACTGATGGTTGTTGTTAATTTTTCCCCTATTTTCCCACTAGGTTTTGCTTTATTGGTTGGAAATGGTTTCCCCGACTGGGTTTCTCAATTTCCTGTGATGGTTGTTTACTGAAAGGTTGTCCTGGAGGTTCCCCTGGAGGGGGTTCCCGATGATGGTTGCCCTGGATGATGTTGTTGGGCTGATTTTGGTTCCCTGATGATGGTTTCCTGGGTGGAGGTTGTCCGATGTGGTTGTCCCCGATGATGAGGTTGTCCTGATGATGGTTGCCTTTACTGGTGGTTGTCCCGACTGATTTTTGACTGTGATGGGTTGTTCCCGACTGTTTGGGGTTTTCCCGATGATGGTTGCCCGATTTATGTGGTTGTCCCGATTGATGGTTTTTCCTGATGATGGTTGTCCCGATGGAATTTGTTGCCCCGATGTTGGGGGGCCCGTGATGGTTTCCCGACTGATGGTTGCCCTGACTGATGATGGTTGTCCTGACTGATGATGGTTGTCCTGACTGATGATGGTTGCCTGGACTGACGGTTGTCCTGACTGATGATGGTTGTCCTGACTGATGATGGTTGTCCTGACTGATGACGGTTGTCCTGACTGATGGTTGTCCTGACTGATGATGGTTGTCCTGACTGATGATGGTTGCCCTGACTGATGATGGTTGTCCTGACTGATGGTTGTCCTGACTGATTATGGTTGTCCTGTTTGATGATGGTTGGCCTGACTGATGATGGTTGCCCTGACTAATAGTTGCCCTGGTCAGTATCTGGTTTGGCAGGTGGTTTACCTTCCAATATTTATTCTGTCTAGTATTCAGGCTCTCTGGTATTCAGGCTGTCTGGTATTCAGGCTGTCTGGTATTCAGGCTGTCTGGTGTACTCCTCTTTCGGTGATCAGCCTGTTCGGTGATTTGCCATGTCCGATGTTCACCCTGTGCGACGTTCATCCTGTCTGGTGTCTGCCCCTTCCGGTGTTTGGCCTCGTTCAGAGTTCGCCCTGTCTGGTGTTTGGCTTGTTCAGAGTTCGCCCTGTCCGGTGTTTGTCATGTCTGGTGTTCACCCTGTCTGGTGTTTGTCATGTCTGATGTTCACCCTGTCCGGTGTTTGTCATGTCTGGTGTTCACCCTGTCTGGTGTTTGCAATGTCTGGTGTTCACCCTGTCTGGTGTTTGGCTTGTTCAGAGTTCGCCCTATCTGGTGTTTGGCTTGTTCAGAGTTCCCCCTATCTGGTGTTTGGCTTGTTCAGAGTTCGCCATGTCTGGTGTTTGGCTTGTTCAGAGTTCGCCCTTTCCGGTGTTTGACTAGTTCAGAGTTCGCCCTGTCTGGTGTTTGGTTTGTTCAGAGTTTGCCCTTTGTGGTGTTTGGCTAGTTCAGAATTCCCCCTGTCGGGTGTTTGCCTTTTTCAGAGTTCACCCTGTCCGGTGTTTGTCATGTCTGGTGTTCACCCTGTCTGGTGTTTGTCATGTCTGGTGTTTACCCTGTCTGGTTTTGTCATGTCTGGTGTTCACCCTGTCTGGTGTTTGCAATGTCTGGTGTTTACCCTGTCTGGTGTTTGTCATGTCTGGTGTTTACCCTGTCTGGTGTTTGTCATGTCTGGTGTTCACCCCGTCTGGTGTTTTCCCTGTCTGGTGTTTTCATGGTAAGGCGCATTGTGGAAAAGAAGTCCTGGGCTGTTACCAGCCGCCGTGGCGACGTGGTTAGCGTCGCGGACTCCCGGCTGGGAGGTCGTGGGTTCGAATCCCATCAGAGTCATGTGGGTTTTTCTGCCCCAACCGGCTCCTACCCAAAGTTGAGTTTGCTGCGGACTCAGTTGGGAAGACTGGGACCACACAGTCGAGTTTCATCCACTTAATGGATGCGTTTCGGAGAGTGTTGCTCAAATTTCCTGACCAACACTGCAGGTGCCTGTATCTCTCAGGCCTGGTTGACGCCGGGATATATTATGAAAGAAAGCGTAGAGTACAGCCCTGTCATGTAGTCTCAGACCGAAATGGAAATCCGTAGCATCATCTTAATCATCCTCATTGTCACGCCGAATGGTGTGACGGTTGTTCGGTTCACCTATTAGCTCGACGACTTCACGTTCAATCGATCGCACCCACTCTTCACGACAGAGGCAATATAAACAATTCACAATTTATTAACGAATATGTGTGTGTGTGTGGACGTGTTGGATGATCGTTTCTGCGTTAAAAAAAAATAATGTGTGGAATAAATCAAATTTGAATAAAAGTTTGTTCTTATCTTGCACAGGCACTTAGAAGTTAACGTCTGGAATAATGGACAGTCCTTGTCACGCCTTGTGAAGTTATTTGCTCCTCAGTTCTTCAGGTCCAGATCTCCATCAAGAGGTACAGCAGCGTAGCGTAGTTCTGTCAATCAACCCACAATGCGTAATCTGCACAGGAGCCTTATATTGGAATATTTCTTCACCGATGTTGTAAATTGCCCGGCAAATCTATAGTATTATGTAAATTGTATGATAAGGTCTAAGACAAACATGACAACACTGATGAATACAATCTAGTGTGTGGTGTCATGTATGCGATGTCTACCGCGGGCACAATGATACAGTAAAGATGTAGATGGGATGTAACATTAAGTGATCGATGTCACCAGACCAACCTCAGGTGCACAGCATCCCATCTGAAAAGTTAAATTAACATATTATTTGCAATGCACGACTGAAATGATTGTAACGAGTATAGGCTCAATCAATGTGTTTACTAGACATATTACGGGCATGGACCCTGATAAACATTGCGAGAATCTTCACATATCAAACTACACATAAATTCGATAAGTTATTCAACTAAAATCATCTTTTCCATATTTCTGATCTAACCGCATAACAAAAATATCGGAGTGTGTTGCCACACTCACTCACAGAGTAGAAGATGCGACGAGCGCGGACCCAAGGCTCTCCAACGCGAATGTCACCGGCTGGCCTCCCGGTCAGAACAGCACGGTCGTTGTTTCAAGGGCCGGCGCCGCAACGGTGCCGTGCTGGGACCTGACCAGGCTGACCGGAGCTCCCTTGGGTGTATACTATGGTTGGGCGATGGTCCGCGGCTGCATCAAGAGTGAAGGCGGGTCAGCGGGAAGAAACCGTTGACGGCAATGGATTGCCAGATCCTGCAAGTCCGGCTGACGAAGCCTATTCTGGACTGTCGGCAGGATCTTTCAACGTCTTGGTGTTGGTGATTGCACGTCAGACCTCCAGAGAGTGCGTAGAATGCTTTCTATTCGTTCCGGGCTTGCTGTATGGGCAAGGAGGGATGTCACTTTCCAAACGGCTCTCTGCTGCTGGCGATGCGTCTTTTCTCCACTCGCTCCGCTTCAGTAACTGACTTTTAGTTTCGTCATCGCGCATGAATAGTCGTATCTTGGGGATGCGATGAAAAAATAAAGTTCCTTGACAACTTTGAACAAACACAGTATTTGACAGTTTCCAAAGGATGCTGGTTCACGGAATAGGAACTCTCAACTTGAATGAAGAATGATATGTGAAACATTAAATCTGCTTCAAGCACAAAACAAGATAAAAATAAACGATGAGAGCAGGTAGTCTTCCGATGAAAATGACGTCGCAGCCCGCGCCTCGTATCGTGACGTAAAGAATTAGTGAAGCCTTGGAACAAGTTTGACGACAATCTAAAGTGTTAGGTCGTGAGCCTTACCATGTTACACTCATCCTCATCGATCAGCATAAAAAAGTCGCAAATTCTGCGGCCCTTCATGCCCTGCTCTCATGGTGACCTCAGTTTAGATGTCATCTCCACGTCTGTGGTCTTGGTTTGGTTCCGTCGGGGTCACCGGTATCGGCGGTCCATGGGGCTGTCGTTGGACAGACGTGGTGGCCCCCTCCGGAGGGAGAGCTCACTCACGCCGGCTCCGCGACTAAGCAATTATTGTCGTCAGTAGGGGGCTTAGTAGGTGGTGCCCTGCGTATGTTAGATCAGAACAGGCGCCACTGAACACCACCGAAGTGACTCAGCAGCAGTGCAGTGTCTCCTCCGGTGGGTTGCCTCTTGACGACTTGACATTGACTGCTCCCTGTGGATTGCCGGTGCCGGGGCTGCGGCGGGCCCGACCGGGCTGTGGCTGTGGACGGGGTGTCAGGATGAGCGACATAGGTGCACTGCCTCTGAGGTTGCGCAGAGGTTGGGACAGCAACAACAAAAAAAGTCCTGGGCTGTTTCCGTGACAGGTTGACCGAAGGGATAGGAAAGTGTCAGCTGTGTTAGGTTGTGTCCCCTTTTTTCCCTCTTGCCCTGCCCTCAGCTTCTTCTCTTTCTCCCGTCGTCTATCTGGTCAGGCCTACGTCGCACAGCACGGCAATGTGTCTAGGAGAGACAGCAGTGCCGGAGAGGTTCACCCAGGTAAGGGCAGTGAGTACTTCAAATCTAAGCCAGACAGGAAATGCCTGAAACACGCTTGGTATTGGCGCTTCGTGATGTTTCGTGAATTCCGTGTGACATTGCTTGCACTGATGTCGACATATCTAGAGAATGTAAATATGTTCGTTCACGACCACCCATGTTATTTTACACGAAAACCCCCCTTTTCACATACAAATCACGGCCATCTCATATCAGTTTTGACCAAAATCAACACCTGTTTTACACTAAGATTAACACCCCAAAACCTCTAAAAATCGACCAAATCGTTAATTTAAACGGGGGTTTCCGTGTAGAATAGGATTTGGTGATCTTGAACAAACATTTTACATTCTCTCCCTCAGCTAAGTAAAGCCTTTAGTAACTCCTGGAAGTGAAGTTAACTAGGCCAAACGTTCCTACAAGAACGTTTGACCTAGTTTACAGGACTGCTTTGTAGGCCAAACGTTCCTACAAGAACGTTTGACCTAGTTTACAGGACTAGCAATTAAGTTAAACGTTCTTGTAGGAACGCTCTGTCTAGACCGCTGCTGTGTTCCTCTTTTTCCAACCAGGCTTACAACTGGCTTTGGCAGAGTTACAGCAGTTATTGCTGTAGCCGAGCTTTTATGGCGGCTCTAATCGCCAGTAGTACATCCGTCATTGTATATTTGGAGCATTTATATGGAGACAGTGCTGGCTACACACTACTCCTCTCCATACTGGTAGATGTACTAAGGTCTGCCTAACCCTATCTAGTTTGTTTGCCAGAACATCCGAAAATCGTTATTCAGTTGCATAAGTCTAATTATACTTTGGCGTTTGATATACAGTTCAGCAATGCTGATCCCTAACTTGTGGAATTTGGGATAGTTGTAAAAACATATTGAAATCTGAATAAGTTTTCTGGCATATGAATCAGACATGCCCACCTGCGCCTTAAGAAATGAACGCCATGTTTGAAGCGATTTTGCTCTTTCAAACATGGCTTTAGCTGTCTCAAGCCAGCGCCCAACAATTAACGCGTGATGGATTGTTTTGCTTTTATTTTGTTTTATCAAACATTGCACCGCTTTTTAGAAAGGGAAGCATCTCATTAACAGTTTAAACACTTATGAAAATCGGCCACATCTTGTTCGCTAATGTATTTTCAATTTTTTCATCTTCCTTTAAACCCAACAAACTTTAAGATAGTCATGCATTTCCAAAGCATTTGGTTCGCTTTTTTCCTTTTCTCCGCCTTCTAGAAAAGCAATGCTTCTTTTCGGTTTCACTGGTTTAGAGAACAAGCTTCGCCTAGTTCTTTTTTGACAATACTCTAACATGCAGTTTAAAGTAAATTATGGTCTTGAATAGCGAGAGCCTGTTCTTCAGTAAAACCTGCTAGCATTGTTAAAATAACAGCCAAACACAGTAATCTTAGTTTGTAGAGCACAGTCAAAACACACAGCCTTCTCGGTCGGCAGTCAGTGAGAGAATGGTGAAATCTCGCTTTGTACACGCACATTGGATCAATAGATTTTTTCTGGAATGATTACTCATGATCGCGTCACCTATGAGTTGCAACACACATGGAACATTCGAGACTGATGCGTCATAGATTTTTATAGAATGATTGCACACTGTCGCGACACACGCGAATCGTTCACTATAGTCAGTCGCCTGTTATTGATCGTTGACGGGAACCCGTTGCGTGTGTGTGTGTGTGTGTGTGTGTGTGTGTGTGTGTGTGTGTGTGTGGGGTGTGTGTGTGTGTGTGTGGGGTGTGTGTGTGTGTGTGTGTGTGTGTGAGGGAGAGAGAGTGTGTGTGTTTGTACTTCAAGCAGTACAAATTGTCCTAGTTAATTAAACCGCCCCTGCCCACGCACGCACACACACATAACTTCTTCTGATTCTTACACTATTAACGCCTGTGGGACTGAGCTCTTAACTACTTTCTAATATGCTCTTCTACTTCCAGCACCATCAATAAATCAGAACAAACAACTGGTTTTCCGTCTTGATTAGTTATTTTAACATCTAATGAATTTTAGGCCCCTTAATTAATTCTTTAAATTCACTGTTTTTTCCCAAATGAGATTAATCGATAATCGCAAAACCCCGCTTATGTTGATGGTAAAACCTTTAGAATTGTAGATGGGTAACCATCAAACAAATTAGTATCTGTTCTTAACTGTTGTAAATGAACATAAACATTGGGTTCACGAGAAAATCAGAAGGTTTATTACCTTCAAATCGATAAACATCTTCTCTTGTACTAAATCTATAAGCTCTATCGCTACTGTGGAAGCCTAAGATTTGAGCTAGGCCTTCTAGGGAATGTATTTTTATCTTCTTTCATTTAGCGGGAAATGTATAGTAATTCTGAGGTTTGCTTCGTTAATTTCAAAATATTGTTATATTCGACTAGTACTTCTTTTAAAGACAAAAGTTGGTAATACACCATCAGCCTTTTTGCCAATGAGTTATTTGATTGCCCGCCTCGTTACTACTATTGATCCAGTTATTTTGGGCTTCTTCAGATATGTTAGCCCACATAATTTTTAGCCAATTTCTTTAAGGGAAATTCTACAAACTCCCGCGCCAGATTGACATTTGGGTACGTTAAGAACACACGTTCGTTTTGCTTGGGTTATACTGATGTACATCCTTTTTATTAAACTATTTTAAACTATTTAAAAAATGGATAACTTTTAAATATAACGAAAGTGCTACTTAAGATGTAGGGGCGTTTTATGAACCCAAATCTTTAGACGTCAGCTATTAAACCTTTGCAGTAGATGAATATAAATGGCTTCCACGTTAGACTTGTAAACCCACTAAACTAATATTTCAATCCACCAAATAAACCAAAGAATGATAGAGTACCATCAGCATGGTCATCCCCCTATGACTTTTTTCCAGAATTCAGTTAATTTGCTATTTTATGCGCAACCACAGGCCTTGCGTGTTTCTTATATGCAACCATTTAAACACCCTATTTTTTTTTAAGTAAAGGTGGCCGTATATAACTTTCATGTTTTTACCAGACAGCGAATACTAACTGAATACAAAGTAGCCCTCCATAGCGACAGCGCGTTTAAATCCATTTAAAAGCCCAATGGACAATAATGCATATGAAGGAATCTGCAAACGAAATTTAACATTGGATCCTTCAATGATTTTAGACAAAAGTTAGACCGAATCATGGGTTAGGACATTGTATTTGTGGGGCACAAAAAGAGAATTTAATTATGACTACTGGCCCGGTCAACTTCTTTTGAACCAGACAAACAAGTTCGACTGATGTCAATAGAACAAAAACAATCCTAATGCTTAGGGCAACATTTATCTTAGATAAAAAGTGAAGGACCTCCTAAACAATGCAGGAGGTGCAAAGACTTAATGACTCCATACGGACGTACGTTTGGTTTCTTAGGAGCACAGACCTCTCGACAGACCCAAGTCTAGATCGTGGTTTCAATTACAGGGTTTGGATGCTAGAAAAATTTTCTAAGTTTAATTTAGAAGATGCTTAACTCTGCTGTTGATTTGCCTGCCAGCATACAAATGTATCAAGACGTTCTTGCACATGCTAGGTCAAAGGTTTTGGACTTTGTTGTAGGGCCATGGATTATACATGCTACCCTCTGACCCTTAGGACTACAGATGGGCAATGATACAGAATTATAACAATGAAAATCCTCATAGCTGGAGCGATCAAAATTAGGCACAATCAAAGCTTAACTCAAGACCGCCCCATCCATTTTAAAAAAAGTACCTAGCCCTGAAGAAAGCGATCCGTTATAAGCGCCCAGAAAGCACCCACAGCAGAAAGCAGCCAGAAAGGACTCCACCTGTGATTAATCACACTGACAGTCATACTAGCGAAAAGACAGCCCTCGTATTTTAACTTTTATGGATTAGCCCTACTTTATTCACCAAAATAATAATCAGGCAGCGAGCACTCCTAAACGTCCCAGATGGTCAGCCATTTAACCAGAACTACCTTACCTATAGTAGACAAAAACCCAAACTAACAACAAGCCTATTTGGCTAGAGAGCATCAAGCGCTTTGGCTGCTAACTTCTTAATAGTGTGCTAGATGATGCAATTGTTTCTAATCCAACTTTTACGGGCTGAGGCGTTGGAGGCGCTTTACTGGCCCTGTTGTTTGCACTGCCGGGTTTAAGCATAAACGAGTGTAGAGATAGCAAACCTACAGCGTTTAAATACTAAACTATTGTAATTCCTGTTCTCTGACGGAATCTTATTCTTATGCTAACGTAGTTGTTTTCATGAAGTATTATCTTTATAGTTTCTTTGTATTCGGTTGTTTGTGATTCTAGATTGCCTCTGAGAATAGAATTCGCGTTTAAATGCCTTCCTTTTTGCCCATTAACTCTTGTATTTTTCTGTTGTATTCATAGCCTTTTCTTCTTGTCCTATATTGTTATCCATCTGCATCAGCAGTTTTTTTTTTCTTTTCTATCTCTCTATCTAGCTACTAAGTTTCTGCTGTGGTGCGCATTAGTTCTTTTTTATTGTCGTAAAAGCGGCCCATTAAGGCTGGGTGTCGCGCATAGTAATGGAGGATCGTTAATTGTTTCTAATGTTGTCTGACTGTCTCATCATCTAAACTCGTTTCAATTTCTGCTATTAGTTCATCTGCTGTTCTATTTATTTCTTGGAGAGGAATGTTTTGTATTTCAGTTGTGTTGGCTACTCTTGCCCTAGTTTGTAAACGACTAAGGCTTCGGCTCTAAGCTCTAAAAGGTTTTATTGTTCTGCCTTAGCAATAGGGAGTTTTCGTCTACTTGTGTTAGTTTTAAAAACTTGTTTGGGTTTTGCGTTGAAGTAACCTTCGCCGCTCTCCTGCCACCAGTTCTTATATACAATGCCCGCCATCTTCCTCAAAAATCGTTAGAAATCAATCAACGTCTGGTAGCTCTCGTCCTATGCTTTTATAGGAATGCTTGAATTCGCTGTCGCCAATAGTTATTGGGGCGTCTGTCTAGGGAGTAAAGAACTGCTTCTTCAAGCTCTTCTTGCATGAAAGGGCCCAGTTCATCTTCATATTCTTCACCAACAGGATCATCGGGCCATAATCTTCATCCATATTTTTTTATTTATATCTTTTTTGGTTTATAAAATATGAACTCATACGGTTGTGACCTCGATCCATATAGATAAGAGAAGGAACACCACGGCCCGTTAAAAGGCATAAGGCGACTGTAATTAGTTGTAAATTACTCCAAAACAGTTCAGCTGGACAAGATTAACCAGTCAAGTTCCCTGATTTGGGCGCTGACGATGTTATATTGCCACGGCACTGATTAAACTATCATTCAAAATAGATATTAAAATCGGCAGATCCTAATGCTACTGTTGTTGCTAATTAGGGTAGGGGCTATCGTTTAAGCATTTAGTAATCAAACTGGAGGGTACAGAAGTCTTTATACTAAAAAGCAGGACATTTTTACCCCTCTATTCTGACTATGGCTACTAAAAAAGAAAGAAAAGGAAAGTTTATCAGGGATTACAGTCCAAAACGGCCTCACAAGCACAGGCTTAAAGCGGAGGGTGCAAAGAATGATGTTAAAGATGATGGCAGTAGCAGAAGGCATTTGGCAAAGATTCTGTATTATCCCTCTAGATTTTGAGCTGTTAAAGAAGCACTATGCCATATTACCAAGGCGCACTAAAAGAAAATAACTTAGTTATGTTCTGACATTTTTAAAATCCTAGCAGTCTGTTGTTCTGTCTGAAGACCCTTTAGCTACATATCGCATGTTAGGGACATCTCTCTTGAGTTTGATGTTTTACTAACCTGGGACCTGGCTTCTAGAACAAATCTTAACCAGTATAAAAGTAAACGGTTATTTAGTATGAAAGGGTTTTACACTCCATTACAGAAAAATAGAAACAAGCAAGACATCTCTTGGAACAAATTAATCAGTCTCGGAAGTCTTTAAAAGAAATTTGTTTTCTTATTTACTGAAGAAACAACTCCTTTTAGAGAGAATCCGAAGCGTTTTTTAATCCAAAAATTGAGGAAGGTGATGTGTAATAAATGTGCAGTCTGATCGGTTTTATTCAGGGCGCGGACTTTTACCTCACAACACTTCGATGAATACAGAAACAAAAAGTTATTCGTGAGGTAGGCAAAGGGATCCTGCAGTTGATCGCCGTTATGTTAAAAAAAAAACTTCGTCTTTATGATGTAAGACTCGAAGACTACTTGGATAAGTAATTATGGGTGTGGCTGGATTTTAGATCTACATTTGACAACAGATTGTTTGGAGTGGAGGAAAAGGATAGGGAACCAGTTGGTATACACATAAATATTCGCCAAGAAAGCAGACGGAAACGCCCCAATACAAATGCACGTTAGTATGGTTTGTGATTGCTCAGTTAAACATTGAGAAAACAGGTTAAAGACGCGCCTTTTTAAAATGTAGAAGAAATATTCTAATAAAACAGATGCGATAGCTTGAAGTTTCTTCTAAAGATTCCACACTGTTCTCTTTTTGCGGATACTGGGTGTGGGCAAAAAACTGTCTTGTACTTGATTTATTTTTTTTTATTGTTACAAACATAGTACTGGTTCCATTACGAGCACATTGTATATTCTGCAAACCATAAGCACAAACAAGTCTTTACAAAAGAAAGGAAGTTTATTTGGACAGGACGATAAATATATTTTTAGTTGATCCTAGCGCCATGCTGAGTGACTGTTTAGAACATAACTATAGACTATTTGGGGAACTGAACACTGTTTATTATTGGTGGATGTTCAGGCTGAACGAGACTTGTTAAAAAAAAGAAAAGCTCTGTCAAAGGGCTGGCCTTAGTGGCCGCCACGCCTTAGTTTCTGTGTGGCTCTCTTAACTCAAAAATACTAATGCTGTCTTAAAAGACTTTAGATCGCAGTTAATCTCGGTTTATTATTTCACACTAAGGACAAAGATAGTTTTGAAGAATGTTTAGTGAAAAATTATATAATAAGGACAAAGATGCGCTAAAAAAAATCAAAGAGCAGTTAGAACATCTAAGGCACGCTTAAGCTATGATTACGGACTGACCCTCAGTTCAATACGTTTTGTGTTTATTGTAGATTGTTTATAAACAATTTTTCTTATTTTTATATAATAAAAGAATGTCTCGGGGGCCAGTACCAAAAGCGGAGCTAGCTCCTAAATGCGTTGCAGTAGAGCTTAAAAGACCTAGCAGACCAACAAACAGAGTTTGATCTAAATAGGGAGTGCAGGAAATGTTTATGGATTTGAATACACAGATGATGGGGTTTACAAACGAACAGAAATTGAGAGAAAAAACGGCAGCAACATCCTAAACTGGAACAAAAAGAAATCTATAAACAACTGATTACGGCAAATATGAATAAGGCTTTATAAAAAAGGATCATACCTGGTCTTGCGCCCTGAAAATAAACTGGGATTTAAATTTGAATTGCGAAGCCCTAATGTATACTGTGATAAAGAAAAAACAAATTTTAGAAAAGTTTTGAATGCGGGCCCCTTCTTGCCAGTCTTGTCCAGGACTCAACAGAAAAAGCAATTGTGATAGATACATATATGCGCGAATATGTAGCTGAGCAGAAAGAAAACCTTAGCTAGATGTGGGGGAATGACACAGTAACCCTAGAAATTATCCCAAAACCCCAATGCCGTACACTGTTAATTTGAATTTTGTTTTTATTAATTACTCCAGGGGAGTCTAATTCTGTTTGCCAGACATGTGGTTTGCGCGGGGAGTACAAAATAAAGGCGGAAAACTTGGATGGCCTCTTAGGCTTGTTATTGCCATTCTAAAAAGGGGATTGAATAAACACCCTTACATCATCTGTACAAGGTTACTGATCGAATGTTGACCAAAGACAAACTAACAGACTCGACTTTATGTTCATAAAGTATGTTAATTTTATTGGTTTTATCTGTTAGGTGAAGGTGCTGCCAAAAGGCTTAATAAAAAACATTTTTACAAAATTAATTTATTTAAAAATGGAGGTTCACAAGTTTAGGTAAAGGCAAATATACTGAACTTCAAAAGGAAATAGAAGCGACTTGGATAAGTATAGAGTTACTGAAAAAAATATGCTAAAGCTTAATACTTGTTCTTATGTAATTACTGGCTCATCAGTGTAGCTAGCGTAAGTGCCGGAATTAGTGTTGCCGTTTTAGCTAGTGGGGTCGGGGCGCCAGCCTCTTTAGCATTAGGGGGTCTTGGGTTAGGTTTAGGCGCCAATGTCTATGAGTGTATGTGCTGTTTTAAAAAAAATTACTCCTTAATTACAAAAAGCACACTGCTTATTGTTGCCCTAGCAAAACTTTGTTCATTAAGATAAGAATAAGCAAATCATTACAGAGTGAAAACATTACAGACGAAGAATTTCTGAAGGCTTTTGGCTGACGGTGAGGATTATAGACGAAGGAAAATTGAACTTCAAAAGGGTGGAGAAAGACGTTTACTTCACGACAGGTAGACACTGATGCAATTTAAACAGACATTGAAAACAAAAACACATCGATCGCCCCCCCCTGGTTATACCCAATAAATAGAGCAAAAAAATTAGTTTATACAAAAATAAACACTATTGCTTTTTTGTTGCCTACCTGTGTTTGGTTGGGAAACTTGCAAATCTTCACGGAACAAAGGTTCTTTTAGGGGCGGGCTTTTTAGACAAGATACTCACTCTTATTAAATAACCAGAGGGGTTGTTTTCATGATTCTTTCAATATTCATTTACGTCTTTGCTCCATATAGGATCTGTAGCTCTAATTCAATTACATCTCCTTCTTTCATCTCCAGGAGCATACAAGTATCTACTTTTAGCCAAAACGCAAAGAAAGAGTTTTTGTGGTCCTCTGCGCATCTTCAGTAATGCTATATTTTTTTAAATTTGATCGCGTTTACTGGCTTAAGGGCCCTGTTGCTTTAAAATTCTTCATTGTTCATCGCACGTAAGACTGCTGGCAATCTCTAACCATTCTGTGTTGCGTTCTCTGTCCATAATTTCTTGGTGATATTGATAGGTAAAACAGGCGTTGTTTTTTTTTTCAGCTAGATTCTTATTAAAGTTTTCTAATAGGGCTTGTGATCGTTGGTTGCCTGGGATCCCTCTCTTAACTGAACATGATGTTTTTAAAAACAGCTGTTTACTAGAACTTTTAACACTCTTTTCCATATCAACCTGGATCATCTAGGATACTTTAATGGCTCGCACTGTATATTGTTGTAAAGCCACAGCACAGCAGTTGGATTTTATCTGTTAAAGGCTCTGCGTCTTTGTATCTTAAAGCCATTCGTCACCATCTCGTCAGAGGCATACTTCTAACTTTGTCATGTCGGAAGATCAGCAAGTCCATCTGGTGGGTGTAATAGGAACTGAGTTAACAAATCTAGGCCTTAATATTCTTTTTGGGGCTAGGCAATATAATTTGCCAGATTGCCTGTTTTGAAAGCCAGTCTTCGCATCTGATTCAGAACATCTAGCAGTTTACTCAGTTTTTCAATAGCAGTCTTTCCTTTTCCAATACCCCTTAGGAGAATAATAGATTTTGTGCTTCGTATTGTCCATAGAAGGACTGTTTTTTAATTGGATTTAAATTGTTTGTGCAAGAAAATAGATTGCTCCAAAGCCCACAATAAAACCAATTTCTGACTATTTTTTGTTCTTCTGATGGTCATAAAAGTCAGAGAGTTCTGGAGGTGGGATGTTAGATACTGCTTTCCTCAGTCACTAAGTAATTACTCATTCATTGCTCATCAACGTCTGTAAATGTGTGCTCTGCATGTCCTGTTTATTAATCTTTTATTATTAAAGTCTAAGTAGCATTCGTTCTTTGCTCGTAAGCGTTCTTGACTTGGTAATTGACTTCCATTGCTTTTTTATGAGTTCCGTCTTTCTTTCATCAGACCTCAATTTATAAACATTTAATTGATTCCAGAGAAGGCTAAGGCATAACATGCTCCTCTACCATCATAACTACTCCTGCCATCTTTTTATAAATAATATTTTCTAGATAAAATCTTTTCTATGAACTAATATTTTCGGGGATAATCCCTGTGCAACAAGAAAGTATTTTGAGGCATCCCTGCAGTGATTACAAACTATAACTTAACAATATCCTCAATGTCTAACTTCTTAGATTCCGCCGGCTTCATTTTAAACATATTTTTTGCTAACACATATAGCCTATATAAGGCCGCTAAATCACAGACGAGTGGTAAATTCGTATTGTTAATCTTTCTTTTCACTCATCTTTTTTATTAACTTAAAAAAATAATTAAAATAATCATAATACGACAAGGCTGTCTTTGTGTTTTTAATAAATAAATCTTTTGTTTTAAAGCTAAAAAATAAAGTTGAAACTAGTTTTGGCGAATCTGCTATCTTTCCAATGTTGGGCGGTGGTTTTATTCCTAACAAACATTTGCAAGGGTTGAATAAACTATAAACACCACGATAGGCATGCATAATTAACCAGCGTTAAATCTCTGCTTTTAAAAGTATTATATTATTCTTTTATCGCTTTTTTAAAATGATTGTGACGAACTATTAAAAGTGTGAGGAGCATGCAGACTACTCGCAGAACAACTGCCATAAAGAAAGATTATACTCTCTAGCTGTTGTGAAAAACTAAACAGTATTAGGTGTTGAACTAAGTATTGAGCAGATCCAACATCTGTCTACATCCAGTCGTTGAGAAAGTACTACGCTAGGTAGAAGCACAGTAGGCGAAAATGGTTAGATCGTTGGGAGGAAATGATTGTTTATATGCTAGTTAGTAGTAGTATGCGCGCACGTGGATTCAGAAGAAAGATTTAAAATATGATTTTCACAAGAGCCGGTGTTAAACAAGTAGCTAGAAACTCTTGCATGTGGACAGGTATTACAATTTTGGAACTTATGCTTGTCCATTCATCTGGGATTAATTACTTTTAATCATATTAATTTCGATTCAAATTAATTAATCGCAATAAAAAAAATGAGCGATCAGGAGATGAAGAGCCGCAGGACCCTCCGCAGGAAGCAAGTGAATGCACCACTAGGGACAGGCGCCACAAAGTGAATGTACCACATGTGAGTATGTTACTAAAACTATAAATCCTGGAGTTATTGAGGCGGGGTTAAACTGCTGTAGGAATACAGAAGGCCAAAAGCAAACCATTTCAGTAAACAAAAATTATTTGATAGTAATAAACATCGCCACCAGCAAACACACCCCAACTAACATACAACTCAATCACAAACAAACAATAAGATGTATTATTATGTTTGAGAGCTTGTTGTTGTGGGGGGGGTTTTAGCATACTAATGTCTAACGACATACTTTAGCAGCAATGTCACAAACACCCACACCCCAGTAAAGAAGATGAGGCAGCTTCTGCCAAAAAAAATAAAAAGTGCAACCTCCTGGTGTAGACCATTTTCGATGAATAGTTTTAAGAACTAAATAAAGTACAAGTTAAGAATAGATAAGTACAAGTTAAGTTAGGTATAGAAAGTACTTTCAAGTTAAGTGCAAGTTAAAATGTTAATGTGTAAGGGTTAAGTAAATTATAAGTTATTGTTAAGTAATAGTTAGTTCTTAAGTAAGTACTAGTTATGTTCTTCAAAAAGTATAAGTTAGGTTCTTAAGTTAAGTACTGGTTAGGTTCCTAAGTTAAAGTACTAGGGAAGTCAGTTTAGTTATCTTTTAAGTTCTCCCAATGCCCCCTACAGCATATGTAAACTCAGGACTGACGTTAAGTTCCTCTTGTTATTGTTAGAGAATAGTGATTATTGTTAACTGAAGTTGTGTTTACTTGATGAAGGGAGAGCGCAGATTAAACATTTGTGTGAGGAAATACTTTGTTTTCAAAGATGAGCTTGCTTGTTGTTGTCGTGAGATATTTTGTTTTTGACAACATCTTTACTTATTACCTTTAGCTTTTTTCTTACAGATTTCTGGCTGGTAACGCTATACATCTTGACCGCCAACCAACATATTCTTTGATTACTGTACTTTAAGTTCATCTTAATCGTTCAATTATTTCTTGTTAACAGTTGAATGTTGAAGGACGGTTCTTTTTGGATAGTCACTGTGTCGTACCATCCAGCAGCCCTTTAGCTACTTCTGTTTCTAAATCCTTATAGAAGTCTTCTGTTGGGAACGTCTAGAATAAAAAGAAGTCAGTGTCTGTGTACAGGACTCTTGCTTCTGGGTAAAGCGGGATTAATGTAGTTCATACGAAATTCTAACATAATAACTTTGACAACTTCTATACGGTGAAGACGATATAAACACTGGCTTGTTCAACTTACATATTTTTCTTCATCCATATGCTGTATAGACAAATATAAAAACTACAATGTTCGCATGATTCAGAAACCTAGCGCTTACTCATTTTCAATACATTTTTCCCTTTTCCCAAATAACCTTTAGAATAATAGATTTTGTACTTCGATGTTCATAAGAAGGTTTGTATTTAATTGTTTTTTTAAAATTGTTTTTAGATTGTTTGTGCAAAAATATAGATTGCTCCCATAGCACCCACATAAAACCAATTTCGCATTTTCTGTTCTTCTGATGGTTCATAAAATCAGCCCGTTCTGGGGGCGGTGATGTAAAAACCCTTCTTTCCTGTCACTAAGTAATACTCATTCATGCCTCATCAACGTCTGAAAAATGTGTGCTCTGCATGCCCCTGTTCTCTTAACTTTTTATTATAAAGTCTAAGTGAGCAATTCGCTTTTCTCGTAACGTCTCTTGCCTTAGCTAAATCTTCTATTGCTTTGTTAGGTGTTCCTTCTCTTCATCGGACCTCAATTACTAAACATATATTGCTTCCCCAGAGAAGGCCAAGGCATTAACAATAGCTCCTCCTACCATCATAACTACTCCCCCATCTTTTATAAATTTTTTCTTATGAATTAATCTTTCTATGAACTAATATTTCTGGGATAATCCCTGTGTAACAAGAAAGTCTTTTGAGGCAATCCCTGCAGTAATTACAACTATAACCTTAACAACATCCCAATGTCAAAACCTTCCTAGGTCAGCTGGCTTCATTTTAAACATTTTTTTTGCTAGCACGCTATAGCCTATACTAAGGCCGCTAATTACGGCAGAATGGTAAATCGTATTGATAATCTTTTTTTCACTCATCTTTTTTTTAACTAAAAAAATAATTAAATAATCATATACGAAAGCTGTCCATGTGCTTTTTAATCAGATAATCTTTTGTTGTTAAAGAAAAAAATAAAGTTGCAACTAGTTTTGGCGAATTTCTATCTTCCCCATGTTGGGCGGTTTTATCCCTAACAAACTTTTTGCAAGGGTTGAATAAACTATAACACCAACGATAGGCACTGCATAATTAACCCGTTAAACTCATGGTTTTTAAAATATTATATTATTTTTTATGCTTTTAAAAATGGATTGTGACGAACTATTAAAGTGTGGGAACAACCCAGACTACTCCATAGCCCACTGCCATAAAGAAAGATTATACTCTCTGGTGCTTGTGGAAAAACTAGACAGTATTTAGGCGTGAGCTAAGTATTAAACCCAGATTGGACACTGGGCGGCACAGATTTCCTTCCTCGCATTACGAGTGACGACGGGACTGCCTGTGTCGCCGGGGACGGCTCCGAGGGGGCCCGTGACACTTGGCGACGAGGCGCGCCACTCTGCGAACTACCCAGTGGCCTGCACATCCTAGCGGGGCCTCTCCCTTTGGGGGGGGGGGGGGGGGGAGGGTGGAAATTGTACCTCATTGGGCGCAGAGTGGGCATGCCCCTACGTGCGCGGCTCGGCGACTTGTGCCTCGTACGTCTCCCGGTCGGCCTCACGCGGCACAGGACCGTCGCCACTCAGCATGAAGACGCCGCCCGGTGGCCCCTGACGACGGCCCTTGGAGCCCACAAAAAAAAAAAAGTCATAAAAAACAGTTGGAGGAACTACCAGGAAAAAAAAAAACGTCATAAAATACATGTCCCAATATGTCCTGTTTGTGCAGGCCGGAGACGTTAAACAGAATCCTAACTATTGAACAGATTCAGCAATTGTCTACTTCAGACGTTGAGAAGACTACGCTAGGTACGAGCACAGTTAGAATCAAAATGTTAAATCAATGGGTAACAATGATTAGTTTAAAATGCTAAGTTAGTAAAAGATGGCGCCGGTTGATTCAAAGAAGATTTAAAATATTTACTTACACAAACCGTTTTAACAAAGTCCCTTAAAAACCTTGCATGTACATTATTCAGATTTGGACGATGTTATGTCGTTCATCATGGGTTATTACTTTTTAATCATATTAATTTTGATCATATTTAAATTTAATCGCAATTAAAAAAATGACGATCAAAAGAAAACGCCGCCAAGACAATCCCAGACCTTCCGCAGAGCAAATGTGCCCCAATTGATTGTACCGCAGGACCAAATTCCACAAGTGATATGTTACTTTAAACTAAAAATCCTGGACGTGTTGAGGCGGGGCGTAAACTAGCTGAATGGAACAGACTAAGAAAAAACAACCATCAGCAAAACAAAATTATTAGATAGTATACAGCATCGCCACCGCACAACAACACAATTAACAACAACACAATCACAAACAAATGATAAGATGTATTTATTATGTATTGGGAGTTGTTGTTGTTGGTGGGGGAGTTTTAGCATACAAATGTCTAACGCCATACTTAGCAGCAAAATCACAAACCCCCACAAAACAGTAACAGAAGAAGAACCAACTTCTGCAAAAAAAGGGGAAACCCCTGCTGTAGCCCCCATTTTCTAGGGAAAAAATTTTTAAGAACAGAAAAAAGTACAGAAGCCTAAATAATAAATTTAAGTTTTTATAGAAATACTTTTTAAGTTAATCAAAAAATTTAAACAAGTAAAGTAAAAAAAAAATTAAGGGCATTTTTAAAGTACTAGTTGGTTCCCTTAAATTAATTTTCTTGTTGGGTTTTTGTTATGTTTTAAAGTAAGAAACTTTTTTAGGTTCTTAAGTTAAAAAGGGCCAATTTAAAGTAAATTTTAAATTTTTTAAAAGTTCCCCAAAGCCCTCCCGCTATGAGACCCAGATTGACAAATTCCTGTTTTTGGGGTTAGGGGGATAGTGTTTTTGTTAACAGCATTTGTTTTTAAATTGATAAAAAGTAAGGGCAGATTAACTTTTTGTTGTTAAAATACTTTTTTTCAAAGAGGGTTGTTTTTGGGGTTATCGTGAAGATATTTTTTTTGACAACTTTTTTTACTTATCCCCTTTAGCTTTTTTCTTTTACAAAGCCCTGGCTGGCAACGTGTACATTTTTTGCCCCAAAAACCCAACTTTTCCCTTTAAAACTGTCCCTTTAAAGTTCCCCTTTTTCATTTTTTCCAATTACTTTTTTGTTAAAATTTGGAAGGGAAAGGGGGCTTTTTTGGTTAGTCACTGGGCGTACCCCCCCATAAACCCCCTTTAGCAAATTTCTTTTTTCTAAGTCTTTAAAAGTCTTCTGTGGGGACGCCCCTTAGGAAAAGGCCGTGTCGGGAAAAATTTATTCTTGTTCTGGAACCGGGGGTTAAAAGAATCTTACAAAAATTTCAACCCCCAATCCCTTTGAAAACCCTCTAATGGGTAAAAAAAACCCCAAAAAAACCCCGGGCTTGCCCAAATTTTAAACATCTTTTTCTTCCCATAATGCCAACCCGGGCTTAAAATTTTCTAAATCTTGATAGTTAGGTTTAAGGGGAAAAACTTAAGGTTGGTTTTTTTTTGGTAAACTAATTTCCACTTTCGATTTTGACTTCTCCATTTTTTGCCAAAACAGCTTTTTGTTCATCAGTTTAAAAAAATTTTTTTCGAAGCTTTCATTTGGCCCTTGGGGTTCTAAGATCATATTTTTTTAATGTTTGGCCTCAAAAGGACCTTGTAAAGCAATGATTCTATGAAAAACGGGCCGCTTTTCCATGTCTTAGGAAAAAACTGTAAAAAGTCGTAATGCACTTTTTATTTAGTTTTATTCAAAGTTTTGGCACGAGTTTGGGAGGTTCTGGGGGTCATTTTTAATCTTTCTGCGGCAGAGGATAATCTTTGGGGGGTCGGCAGTTCACGAGGATTTCTGTCTATTTCAAATAAAACCATACTGTTGATCTGAGCCAAAGTTCAACCACTTTAAGCCCCTTGAATTTTAATTTTTTTACCAGCCCATTTAACATCCTAAATTGCGAAAGGGAAAGGGGCGGGTTGGCCCCGGGCCCCCACCCATACAGATTTTTTAGGCCCTAAGTAAAATTAATGTTGGATGGTTTGGTGGGGTCATAGCGTCTAAATATTTGTTTTTTTGGTTTTGCAGTAAGGGATTTGGGGCCCAAATCAATCCCTTTCCCCTAGCCCGCTTCAATCATCGGGATGTGGGTAACCGAAATGAAGTAAATCTGAATGTTTGTAGCTTTAAGAAACCCCCCAAATTAGAGGCCTGGGGCAAAAGTGAAAAGGGATGATCTAAGTTGTAATGTTTTAAATGCATGTAAAACTGAAATTTTGGAAAGACGTTGCCAATAAAACACACACCCAAAAAATTTATTGATCTTGATGTCCCCCCATGGGTTTCACAGGGGGAATTCTGCCCCAAGTTTTGAGCGTATTCATAGTCAGCATCATTTTTTCCCCCTTTCCCGTAACCCAAAAAAAAACGTTTTTAAAGGGGTTTTAGCCCCCCGGTCGAAAAAACTTTCCCACGAGTCCATGAATTCTTAAGGATGACCCCTTTGCGCACTAAGATGGATAAATTTTGGTTTAGAAATTTGGGGAAAAGTTTTGTAGAGCCCCTCCCTAACTTACTAAACTCCCATCAGATTTTGGGCAGAGTATAAAAGGATAAAAAACCCCAAGAGTAAAAGTCGTACTTTTCTAAAGACTGTGCAAGGCGGGTAACCCTCTTAAAACAGAAGTCACCACTTGCATGATGAAATAAAGAATGGGAGCCTCGTGGGTTTATGAAAAAGAGGGGGGAAAGGTTTCCAGGGTTCTTAGGTCAACCCCTTTAAATTGAAGATTACAATTGTTTTGCCGGGGGGGGCCCCCCTAAACTTTTTCCCGTAAAATTTACGTGGTCTCTTACTGCGTTGGGCCCAATTTAATTTTTTAATTTCAAAACCAACGTGTGAGAAAAGTCATAACGTTCTTTTTTCAGGGGTTTATACCCAAAGTCTGAAAGATTTAGTTGCTTGGATATGATTACGAACTAGTTTATCTGCCCCTAAAAAACTGCTGGCTGCATTGGGGCCTCTGTAAATCTCTGGTGTTGTGTGTTGGCCGTCTGACCTAACAACAATAAACGCATAAGAACAGATCTGATGGTGGGTTAATAAGGTTGTTTTTTGTTCTTGCTGTTGTGGGCCATATACTGTGGTAAGAGCGATTCAAAGTCAGCATAAACCACGTATGGGCCCATCTGCATTTTGTGTATATTTTTAAAACTAACTGTGGACCGGGTTTAGGCGTGAGGAGTTTGGTTTCACAGTCTACAAAACTTTTACAATGAGTTCTATGACTGGCAGCTGCTTCTATAGTGGGGATTCTGACCAGACACCTTCTACAAAGCCCGTGTTTAAAATTGTCTTTTGTAGTAAAAGCCATAAGTCTGCTTATTGTTCTGATTGACTCTTTGTACTATCTGTAAACAGTATCAAGTCTACATGCTTGTCAAGTGAATCACCTAAAGTAGGGGCGTTGGGAGAAACCTTAGAGGCACTATATTAGCTTCTACAGACCATGTGTATACGTTTACGGTGATTGGTTTGTTTTGCTCTTCAAACTGAGATATACTGTTTATACTTACTGGAAAGGCTATGTTATCAAAGTTCAGCTCTTGTTTGTATGCCTCATAATTAGAAACTCTGTTTGCATGATTTTTAACAGGATGTAGATGCGCTAAAACACACCACATAAAACACATGTTGTCAGATTTTGTATGTTTAAGACTGCTCGTTTTAACTCTAACTCTTTTGGAAGAGGAAGGTAAGAATTGCCAACTATAGGATAGAACTTTGTTTGTCTTAATTTGATTTCAAGGACTGTCCCTTCAGACAGCCAGAACCCCTAGAGAATTTAAATATGCGGGGTCAAGCTCACCCATCTTATTTTGCACGAAAACCCCCATTTTCACATACAAATCACGCCCATCACATGTCAATTTTGGCCCAAATTTAACACATGTTTTCCAAAATATTAACACCTCAAAACCTCTAAAATCGACGTAATCAGCACATTAAAACGGGGGCTTGCGTGCTAGATAAGATTTGGTGATCGTGAACAAAGATATTTACATTCTCTCCAATAGCATAAAAATCTAATGGTTTAGCAAAAATAAATACTATTTTTTTGTTAACTCACTGTGTTTGGTGGGACAACTTGCAGCTCTTCACGAACAAACGATCTTTTAGGGGCAGGCTTTTTTGAAGAGAGAGTTTCTCTTAAATAATATACAGGAGGGTCTGTCTTCATAATTCTTTCAACTTCATATATGTCTACGCTCCATATGGGATCTGTAGCTCTAATCTTAACATCGCCTTCTGCCTCTCCAGGAGCATACAAGTATCTTACTTTTAGTCCAAACGGCAAGAGTTTTTGAGTCCCTGCACATCTTCAGTAATGCTAATTTTTTAAAATTTGATCGCGTTTACTGGTTTAAGACTGTTGCTTTAAATTCTTCATTGTTCATGGCGCGTAGGACTGCTGGCAATCTCCTAACCCATTCTGTGTTAGGCGTTCTGTCCATAATTTCTCTGTGATATTGATAGGTAAACAGGCGTTCAGCTAGATTCTTATTAAAGTTTTCTACTAGGGCCTGTGATCGATGGTTGCCTGGGATCCCTCTCTTAACTGTAACATGATGTTTTAAAACAACTGGTTTACAGAACCTTTAAACTCTTTTCCATCATCAACCTGGATCAGCCTAGGATACTTTAATGGGCCTCGCATGTATATTTGTTGTAAAGCCACAGCCACAGCAGTTGAGCTTTATCTGTTAAAGGTTCAGCGTCTTTGTATCTTGAAGCCATGTCAACAACTGTTAGAGCATACTTAAACTTTTTTCTTCTAACTTTATCATGTGGAAGATACAACAAGTCCATCTGGTGGGTGTCATTAGGAACTGAGTTAACAAATCTAGGCTTATTATTCTTTTGGGGGCGAGCAAAATATATTTGCCAAATTGCCTGTTTTGAAAGCCAGTCTTTCGCATCTGATTCAGACACTCTAGCGGCTTTACTCAGTTTTTCAATAGCTGTCTTTCCTTTCCAATAACCTTTAGGAGAATAATATATTTTGTACCTCGTATTGTCCATAAGAAGGACTGTATTTTAATTGTTTTTTTTTATTACATTTTAACTATAATTTTAGATTGAATGTGCAAGAATATAGATTGCTCCCATAGCATCCACAATAAAACCAATTTCTGCTATTTTCTGTTCTTCTGACGGTTCATAAAAGTCAGACAGTTCTGGCGGGGGCGATATTAGAAACTTCTTTCTGTCACTAAGTAATACTCATTCATTGCCTCATCAACGTCCGTAAATGTGTGCTCTGCATGTCCCTGTTCTCTTAAGTTTATTAATAAAGTCTAAGGAGCAATCCTCCTTTTCAGGCTTTGCCTTAGCTAAAATCCTCTTTCCATTT
>CM031608.1:66498902-66503902 GCA_018398815.1 Conus ventricosus
TCTGATATAAACATCATCTTTCCCGGTTGATGCACAGCAAGTGGCTTGTAACGCATCATTCGCATCAGCATGCGCTGACATCTGACTGGTGTTTCTGACAAGTCTTTCGTGTTGATCAGAGGAACGAGAGGTTTGTGATCAGTATGTAGAGTGAAGGAAGCCAGTCCATGAGATACCGATCAAAACACTCACACGACCAAACAGCTGCTAGACACTCTTTCTCTATCTGTGCATAGCGGCGTTCTGTTTTGTCAGAGTTCTTGAACAAAATGCTACAGGACGAAGGCCATCATGATGTTTTTGCAGCAACACTCGACTCCTCCGATGCCATAGCTGTTGGAGTCTGCTTCAACCACAGTTGGTTTGGTTGGATCATAATATGCTAGAGTAGGTGTTGTTGTCAGCATTTCTTTCACTCTAGCAAAAGCTTTTGTTTGCTGTGGACCCAAGTCCATGCTGAATCTTTTGATAGCAGGTCATTCAGTGGCTTCAAGGTGGTTGACAGGTGAGGTAAATATCTCCCAAGGTAGTTCACCATTCCAAGATATCTCCTCAACTCATTCACATCTGATGATTCGGTCATTTGCAAGATTGCTTCTATCTTGCTAGGATCAGGTCGCACTCCTTGACCACTGATGATATGCCTCAGGAAGTTTATTTCAGATTTCCTGTATTCACATTTTCCATTGTTCAATGTAAGACCTAGACCTACATCTTGCAGTCTTTTGTGTACTCTGGTGAGGAGTTCTTCATGCTCTTCTGCTGTCTTGGTGTGGCACATTATGTCATCAAAGTAACAAATCACACCTTCAATATCACTGAGGATCTCATTCATGGTTCTCTGAAATATTTCAGGAGCAGAAGATATTCCAAAAGGGACCTTGTGAAGAAATAGCGTCCAAATGGTGTAATAAAGGTGGTTAATTTTGCTGTTGATTTGTCCAACGGAATTTGCCAGAACCCTGATTGAGCATCCAGTTTTCAGAAAACTGATGAACCCCGAAGTTGGTGTATGATGTCATCTACAGTTGGAATGACATATCTTTCACGTTCAACTGCTTGGTTGAGTTTCTTCAAGTCCACGCATATTCTGACAGTTCCATTCGGTTTCAATACAGGAACCATTGGTGAAACCCACTCTGTTGGTTCTGTTATTTCTTCAATTACTCCCTCATCTTTCATGCGTTTGAGTTCCTTTTCCACTTTTTCTTGAGGTGGTATTGGGACACGTCTTGCGACTGCTATGCTGTACAGGTGTACACTTGACTGTACTGAGAGACACTGCATCCATTCTTTTAACAAGATTTAGTTCTGTAGCAGTACTGCGGCTGAGTAAGCTATCAACATCATGATCAAGAACATATATCAAAGCTTGCAGTTTCTTGTCAAAAATTGTCTTGAAATTTCCAATTGTTTTCACTTTTCCTCCCGGCCCCTGCAGGCTGACTCCATAACAAGGCAAAAGTTTGGGTTGACCCAATGCAACCCATGTATACTTGCTGATAACATTAACATCAGCACCTGTATCAATTTTAAAGTCTATCTGTTTACCTTCAATGTCAATCTTGACTCTCCAAGGAGGTTCTGTTTTGGAACTGACTGCTCCAATGAAGAAAACTTCTTCTTGAGCTGATTCTACTTCATCCAGTTTCTGGCTTGTCTTGGTTCTGCAGACCCGAGCAAAATGTGAACTCTTTCCACATCTCAGACATTTTTTTTCCATTTGCTGGGCATTTTCCTTTTACATGTGACGTCCCACATTTTCACATGATAAAGACTTTGATTTAGGACTATTGAATGCTGCTTTCTCATGATGTGCTGTAGATGATGCACCTCCCCTGACTCTTCTGTCACGGTGGCTATAGTGTACTCTATCAATACGCTCATTTCCACTAGGCTAGCACCTCTCTGCTGTTCAGTTTCTTGCTTCACCCTTTCACGTTGTCTAGCCATCGTAATTGCCACTTTCAAAGTTAGGTCACTTTGAAGCTGAAGCTTTTCTGACAATTCTTGGTCTAACAGTCTTAAAACTAGCTTTGTCTCTGACTGTGTCATTTTTGTTTTCAAACTGTGCATGCTCTGCAAGTTCAAACAGACACCTGACATACTGTTCCACTGTTTCTCCTGTTTTCTGATCTCTTCTGTGAAACTTCGCTCTTTCATGAATGACGTTATGTGAAGGAATGAAACATTCGTCAAATTTCTTGATAACGACGTCATAATCATTCTTCTCTGATACGTTTCGAAATTCGAATTGCTTAAATATTTTGTCCGCTTCCGATCCCACGGCATATACAAGGGAACTTACTTGGATTTCGCCCTCTTCTTTTTTGAGTTTTGAGGCCAGACGCTATCGGTGAAACCGTTCTTTCCAGGCAGGCCCTGTTGCCGGCTCCAGAAAGTGGAAGTCAGTAGGTGGCTTGAAAGACATTTTCAGCACAAACTTCACTGGAAACCTCGTTCCGCAGTAAAACCTTCAATTCAGTATACTCAAGGGAATACTTCTGACACCATGTAATGGTAGGCTGGTTGCGTGGTTGTGGGCGAGTATCTCTTGAAGCAAGGAACTCCGTGAACAGCAGTATTCAATCAGCTGGCATGTCTGACCGTTGTCCTCCTGTGCGCATGTCTAACGTTTACTTTATAAGGGAGGTAACTTTAACTATACTAAAATAAGCTGTCTGGTTGGACGATCAAGTTAACATCACAACACAGGCAATAACAAAAACGAAAACAGAAATGCGCTTACAGTGAATATATTTCACCTCAAGCTATTCTATGACAGTGGGTGGGGCGGGTTTATTTACCAAAAAGGGAGGATAGTTGGGCAGATCATTGAACTGATTTAATATGGCTGCCCCAGGGAACGCTCAAATCCTTCAACACAAGACCAATTTCGAAATCTTTTAAGGTGCAACTCCGCCTGAGACTTCAATTAATTTGGAGAGAAAAGTAAACGCTTTGTTTAAAAAAATTTTTCACATAGGTTACTACTATGAAAATGAGTGGGCGGATTTTAATACAAAAAGGAAAAATAGTGATTGAACCGATTCAACATGTAAATCACCGTGACAAAGGTCAATTTCAAAGCACCTTTTAAGTAAAACAGTGCGTGAGATTGCAATTAATTTGAAAAGAAAAGCAACTTCTTAGACTTAGGTTCAAATTTACGAAACTCTTATGAAAGTGAGTGGGCAGATTTTAAAACAAAGAGGAAAATTGTGGGACTGGTCGTAAACTTACACAATATGGCTGCCAAGTCACAATGTCAAGTATCGATTTCGAAACACATTTTAAACAAAATCTTACCTAAAATGATCAGTAAACTTAAATACAAAATAAAGTATCGCTTATACGTTTCCTATTATGTAACTCATAAGTGGGGAAGTGGGCACATTTTCCCACCCCCACACCCACCCCCCACCCACACACATACACAAAACAGTAAACAACATAAATAGCTATCTGGACAGTATCATAACAATTAATTCTTTCACATGAATCAAATATCATTTGATTTAAAAGAAGGCAATGTAACAGTTTATACTGAAAAGTAAACCCAGGGTTATAATTTTAAAAATGTAGTTTATATTTTTCATGATTAGATCTAGATCCAAAATGACCACAAGAGAGCACGTTTATCGTGCTTTAATCATTCACTTTTCTTGTCCCTCCACAACAATAACCTACATTCCCTTCCCTCTCTTCACTCCACTCACCACTCACTCTCATTTACATATTTGGTTCTCCATGCAACAAAATACATTACATGGAAAATACAAATCCAAAATGATGGCCTTCTAACTTAATCACTTTTGAGTTAAAACTACAATTGTCAAGCAGCACCATACTTCATGTTCATTTCAAAATACAAGATAACTGAAATGTTTGGAGTTAACAGTATACCTGTGTGTGTGTGTGTGTGTGTGTGTGTGTGTGTGTGTGTGTGTGTGTGTGTGTGTGTGTGTGTGTGCGTGCGTGCGTGAGTGTGTGTGTGTGTGTGGTGTGTGTGTGTGTGTGTGTGTGTGTGTGTGTGTGTGTGTGTGTGTGTGTGTGTGTGTGTGTGTGTGTGTGCGCGCGCAGCGCGCGTGTGTGTGTGTGTATCATCCATGTTATAATAACGGTACATATGTGTGTGCACGCATGCGTGTGCGTGCACATGCGTATATCATATGTGTACGTTGTGTGTGTGGTGTGTGTGTGTGTGTGTGCATCATACCTGTTATAAAAATGATAGATGTGTGTCTGTGTACATGCTAGGTGCCCAACGTGAAAAGAAAAAAAACTAGATAAATAAAAAAAATATAGGGTGTAATTCGTTGACAATATGACAGAGAGAGAGGGAGAGAGAGAGAGAGAGAGAGAGAGAGAGAGAGAGAGAGAGAGAGAGAGAGAAGAGAGAGAGAGAGAGAGAGAGAGAGAGAGAGAGACACTTTGACACTTTGACACTTTGATATTTTATTGTCATTACCAAAAGGTCTTATGACAAGGGGGTAACAGGGCAATAACTCATTCCTCTTCCTTACACTACAAGCAATATTACACAGTTATTCCCAATGGTCAGTCAAATCAAAACAAGCAAAACATTAAGACACGAATCTTCGAATATCCTCTCAGACACGAGTACCATTTTAACATTACAATAGCAACAACAATAACAACCACAACGACAAAGACAACAAAAATGACGACAACAACAACAACAACAACACACGCACGCACGTACGCACGCACACACACATACACACACACGAGGAGAATATAATATTACGGATTGATCCGACCATCCACTCTTTTAGGCGATGACTATGTTACTAAACTATTCCACATGCTTTTAGTCTTATTTTTTAGTTTAAGTCCTTTTTTCATACAATATTACAAATGCTTTTGTCTTATTTTCATTGCTTCTGTAATGAACTTAGCGACTGACTTAATTATACAGTCGTCATCAGACGATAACAAAAAAGCAACATTTTGCCTTTCACAAGCATCCATAGTAA
>CM031608.1:66508902-66531940 GCA_018398815.1 Conus ventricosus
GCACCAAAACGCATCCATTAAGTGGATGAAACTCGACTGTGTGGTCCCAGTCTTCTCAACTGAGTCCGTAGCAAACTCAACTCTGGGTAGGAGCCGGTCGGGGCAGAAAAAACCCACATGACTCTGATGGGATTCGAACACATGACCGCACAGCCGGGAGTCCGCAACGCTAACCACTTCCGCCACGGCGGCTGGTACCAAACGTGATCTTGTCCTTTGATCTGGTCGCAACGGCACTTGATCACAACGACACGTGGTCACATCAACACGTGGTCACAACGACCCTTGGTCACAACGACACTTGGTCATAAACACCACGTGGTCACAACGACACGTGGTCACAACTACACTTGATCACAACAACACTTGGTCACATCGACACGTGGTCACATCGACATGACCCCACTGAATCAGTAGGAAAACTGTTGGATGACGTTGGAGAGATAAACGTTGACGGCAGGGTATGCGTCATTGTGTGTTTTGTTTAATGACTCAGGAAGTGTGTAAACGAAGAACCATTACCACTGGCCTGTATTAGCAGGCTCAGCAGACCTCCAGGTGAGATGCAGTGAAAAGAGCTGAAAAGAAAGGGGGAAAGAAGTGATGAAGATTAATATTCTTTCGATAGAAGTACTCTTTTTGGGTTCCCTTTCAGCAACTGTCTTTCCCCAGGACAGAGAAGGAGCATGAAGTCTACTTTTTTGTTGATAGGGGCACAGACACAGTGTGTGTGTGTGTGTGGTGTGTGTGTGTGTGTGTGTGTGTGTTGTGTGTGTGTGTGTGTGTGTGTGTGTGTGTGTGTGTGTGTGTGTGTGTGTGTGTGTGTGTGTGTGTGTGTGTGTGAATTGATGTTGTGTGTGGTTGTGAGATGTTGTGTGTTCTGTATGGTGTGTGTTGTGTGTGTGTGTGTGTGTGTGTGAATAAGGAGAAAGAGGTCGCATGAGATTGAAAAGCTTTGTGGTGGCTGGAACGAAAACTGTTATAGGTTGTAATATCGCTTTATTTTGTGTGAAACTGTTGGTGCCAACTTTCATGGAGGGTATTGTAATATCGCTTTATTTTGTATGAAACTGTTGGTGCCAACTTTCATTGATGGGTATTTGTATATCGCTTTAATGTTTGAACTGGTTGAAATATGTTGGTGCCAAACTTTCATGAAGGGTATTGTATATGCTTTATTTGATTGAAACTGTTGGTGCCAAACTTTATGGAGGATTATTTTATAACCCATGAAGAATGTTGATATGATTGAAATATGTTTGAGTGAAAGTTATTAAATTATTTTAATTATTATATAGATATGTTATTATTATTTCTTATCTAATATTAATCTCTTATTTATTTTATTCTTATTCATGAGAGGGCATGATGATGAATACTTAATCAACCCTATGCTAAGCTAGAGACCAAGCTATAAGCGATTTACAATCCATACTCGTTTACACAGCGGGCTGCCTACCTGGGTAGTGCCGACTGAGGAGCTGCCAGCTGGCGCTTCATTCAGTCGTTTTTCGTGTCATCCAGTCAATAGCGTTCAATCTCGTTCACTTTATTTCCTTACTTCCTTCATTCTTTCCATTTGTCACGCAGGGTGCATGCAATGTGTAACGTGTCATCCATACCAACGTGTGAAACTAAAGTAGAAAGACTTGTGTGAATAATATACACGTTTAGTTATTGATGAAAAGTGGGAAATCTCCCTTGTTTTGTCTCACTGATTGTCGCCGTTGCACGAGCGAGAGTCTGACACACTAAGGCATTCGAACATTATCTTAAGAATTCCTCTGCACCATTTTTATGGTTCCGTTCGCTCAACGGAAAGAAATTAAAGGAGAGCTTTCAATTTCTTATGTCACTGATTATTTTTTTCGCTGTGAAAATTTAAGGCAGTAGCTAATGTTTGTTGTGATTACAGGTATACAGTTGGTCTTAGTGGCTGGGCCTTCAGAGGAAGAAAAATGACCACGCAAAAACAGAAGGCAGCAGTCTCATTCTGTGTGTTGCTGGCATGTGTTGTTGTCATCTTCGCCCTGCTGAAACAGCGGACGCTTATACCCTTGGCCAGGTCTGTTTCTGCGTCTTCTGAATGTTTGGTTGTTCTAATTATTATAGGAGTAGCAGTAGCATCATCAAAGAGGTTGAACGATTTGTTTGGTTGTAGTATTGTTTCCTTGCATCCTCTGCTCCTTTACTTTCCTCTGTTGTTCCCTGCATTGTTGTTACATTAAAAAGAAAGTGTCCTTTTTTTTTCGTTTGTTTAACTTTTGATAGTTTCTGTAAACTGAATATGACAGGGTAAAGTAAGGTCACTTCTATGATGTAAAAGTGCTTCCCTACTCACGCCTGCTGTGCATTTTGGTCAATGACACTGTCAGTGTGATCCTGCGGACCTGTATGTGTTGGGAGATATTTTTGTCAGTGCACTGAGACGCACTTCATCCAGCATCTCTTCCAGCACACTTCCTTGAGGATTGGGACCATGCTGATCCCATAATGTTGACCGTGCATTAAGATCTCCACATAGCATTACAGAGTCTCCAAATTCATGTTCTGTTTCCTCCAGTAAGGTCCACGCCGTTTCCGTTTTTCATGTGTGGGTACCTGGATATGTGCATGCGTTGACGAGTACAAGCCTTTTCTGATTACTATCAGGTATTTCCGGTATATAGATAACGGAAACAGCCTGGAAAGAGAATCACAAGGCTTAGGGATTTGGCAGAGAGCAAGAAGAAAACATTGCCCTGTTCCAGCTATTAAAACTGACATGAACGAAAAAAAGCCCTGAATAATTCGAAAGAGTAGCTGAAGAAGCAAAAGAAAAAAGGCAACAATTTTGTCTATCACTTAATTATAACACAACACTCACTCAGTTTGGGCTGTTTTGTAATTGCATGGAAGGAAGACAGACACAGAACAAACGCCACTCCAGACATCGTAAATGCTGAGGAGACCACGAAACTCACGACAATTGTGGAGAAAGGATCGGCTCTACTTAAACGTTTGATAAACTCACGACAAATGTGGAGAAAGGATCGGCTCTATTTAAACGTTTCATAGAACAGAGAGATCAAAGAATTTTGGTAGAAAATAAGAAATGCTTCATTAAATTACACCAACACCTGGTTCAGAATGACACTGATGATGAAATTACAGTATCTGAACTGGATGATGCAATAATTAGATGTACTAAGAATAGTGCTCCAGGTCCAAAGTACAGTATCCAGATATCAAACAGCTCTCAAAACAGGACAGAGCCCATATCTTCAGTCTCTACCATGACAGTTTCATGGCTATGTCCCAGAAGACTGGACACACGGTTACGTGAAAGCTTACCAAAACTAGCAAAAGATCATTATCTGTTAAATGTCTACCACATACTCACTATGCAAAATGTAGTAGGAAATGAATCATAGCAAGAAAACTCACAAGAGACCAAGAGACATTGAAAGTTATAAATCCTCCCATCAAATCAAAGAGTCTACAGAACAGGTGAAAGTACATAGGAAAATGCGCCCACTTTTGCCTATAAAGTATACAAAGGATTTCAAAGAAAGGAAATAAAACTGGTAGTTGCAATAGACCTGGAAGACCTGGAAGCAGCAGCTGAACAACATTGCTCAGTGGTGTCAAGAAACGGAATCATCCGTCAACCCTACGAAATCCCACACATTGGTCTGCACTTTCAACAACAAGATAGCAAGATAATTATCCTCACCAGTTTCCTTCAATGGAATACCGATTGAATAAACGAGCAACCTACGCTATTTGAGTATCTTACCCTATTTGGGTGTATTAGAAAGCATGTTGAATTTCTTTTCTTAAAAGCAGAAGGGCCAATCTGACATAAAAGCAATGGCAGCTAAAGGCATTGGACAGCGCTATATCAACCGACTGTATCACGCACTTCAACTCATTGCGATTGATAATGGTTTGGATCTTACAACACTGTCCAAGATCAATCTTCTTGAAATAGAAAAAAATCGAAACGAAGCAAGGAATTAATCCTGGAAACCACAACAGACAATCCGGTTGAAAGTATGCTGTTCCTGCTTGACCGTCCTTCAGTGTAGAACAGGCCAGAACAGGTGAAGGCATGTTTCAGATCACTTGAAATCACCAATACCCACTACACGCTGCTGCGGTCAAGGAAACAAAAGGCACTTGGCTATGAAGAGGAATATTATGGACAGGACAGGCAGAAGACGATATACAGCTTGTGTTCCAACCGGCAGAACTTAAGAAACGAAGGAATGGGAAAAATATCCAGACCATTTCAAACGCCTCTTCTAAATTGCCACTGCTCCAGAACTTTCAAGACAACGTCGAGAATGGCCAGAAGGCAAAACCAATGCAGAAATGCAGATGCAGTTAGAAAGCTGTGGCACAAAAGATGATATTTTTATATGTACTGATGGTTCTGTCACCGAGGCTGGGTTTACACAGTGAAGCAAACTGGCCGAACTGTTCGGGAGACAATGGCGCGTACAGTTTAACGACTTCAAGTCTAACAATGGAGGTAGAAGCAGTGACACAAGCACTCCTTTGGCTTTCATCCACAGGTTTGTTTAAAATTCAACAAGCCATGATACTGACTGACCCCATCAATCTACTTCAGAAAGTGGAGAGTGGAATGGAAAGCCCTGATTGACATGAGGTAATGCACAACCTTCCATTGGAGAGACTGATGTGGATGTACTGTCATGGACATGCAGAAGTTAAAAGCAATGAAAGAGCAGACACATTGGCAGGCAAGGCAACAATAAGAACAGGATTAGATCTTGGCCGATCTGATGTGATAAGAAATCTATAAAAAAAAACACCACTTAAACAAACAAGAGCAAAGCCTCTATACCACAAATGATCTTTCAGATGTGAACATGAAGAGAGGAAGTGGCCGCACATCCAGACTTACAGGAATAGCAAGAAACGTCACCAACCAAACAGCATTGGAATAATCTCAAAGTCAACACTGTGAAGACTCCTAGAGATTGGGGCAAACTGGGCCTTTCCAATAACAGACACAAACTATCAAACACATGTTAACTGAGATAAGACTTTGAATCTCTCCAGGACCCCAGTGTATATTGTATACTGTGTGTGCGCTGGTGGGTATTGATCGGTGGGGCGATGCAGATGTGTAAACTGGAGAGTCCACAGATGTGATCGTGTAAGCATTGGTGTGCGATGAAAAATATATATATATATATATATATATACATATATATATATATATATATAATTATAAAAAAAGCTTGCTCTTATGTCTTAGATTGAAGAAATAGGGGGAGATAAGCATTCACATCTGCAGTGGTAGATAATTCTGCCTAACTAACAGTATGTGCTTGAGTGGGTGAATGGAGAAAAATAAAATAAATGCTTCTCAAAATGAGCCTTCAGCAAGCTTATAGTCTCCAAGGGGGAGACAATTTCCAATAGGGAGGGAAACTCACTAACATAAAACTCCTGGTCAGATACCGATATTTCGAAACCTGATTGTTTCTCCACAGTGACCGCGGAAAGTGGTAATTTGACTCCTCTGCCTTTTCGGTTTTAAGAAGAATGCTATCCCAGAAAAGGCTGGTGTGCAATACCGTAGTATGTTTGTTGAGTTTTCAAAAAAAACCAACCAAAGGTGCCACCTAAGAAGCAAAAGAAAATCATGAAAGAGCAAAACAAGCTACATTTTCTTGAGAAAAGTAGAAAATATAAAAAGATAACCTCTTAAGACACAAGTGCTGAGGGCCAGTTCTTGGAATGAATCCGCAAGGGACTAAATTGCAACAATCTAATACATTCCAAGGATATGTATCGAGCACCATTTCAGCAACTTACAGAGCAGCTTGGTGTTCCAATGACTGCAAGAAATATTGAACTATAAACAAAGCTTGCTCTTATGTCTTAGATTGAAGAAATAGGGGGAGATAAGCATTCATATCTGCAGTGGTAGATAATTCTGCCTAACTAACAGTATGTGCTTGAGTGGGTGAATGGAGAAAAATAAAATAAATGCTTCTCAAAATGAGCCTTCAGCAAGCTTATAGTCTCCAAGGGGGAGACAATCTTCAATAGGGAGGGAAACTCACTAACATATAACTCCTGAGATTGTCTCCCCCTTGGAGATGCACACTTAGTGGTGTGCGTTGTGGTGCACAATTAGTGGTGTGTGCTATGATGCACACTTAGTGGTGTGCGTTGTTGTGCACAATTAGTGGTGTGTGTTATGATGCACACTTAGTGGTGTGCGTTGTTGTGCACAATTAGTGGTGTATGTTATGATGCACACTTAGTGGTGTGCGTTGTTGTGCACAATTAGTGTGTGTGTTTATGATGCACACTTAGTGGTGTGCGTTGTGGTGCACAATTAGTGGTGTGTGTTATGATGCACACTTAGTGGTGTGCGTTGTTGTGCACAATTAGTGGTGTGTGCTATGATTCACACTTAGTGGTGTGCGTTGTGGTGCACAATTAGTGGCGTGTGTTGTGATGCACACTTAGGGGTGTGTGTTATGGAGTACACTTTGTGGTGTGTGTTATGGTGCACACCTAGTGGTGTGTGTTTTGATGTTCACTAAGTGGTGTGTGTTGTAGTAATCACTCAGTGGTGTGTGTTATGAAGCACACTTCGTGGTGTGTGTTATGATGCACACTTTAGTGGTGTGTGTTATGGAGTACATATAGTGGTGTGTGTTATGATGCACACTTTAGTGGTGTGTGTTATGGAGTACATATAGTGGTGTGTGTTATGGGGGTACACTTAGTGATCTGTGTTGTGATGCACACTTTAGTGGTGTGTGTTATGGAGTACACTTTGTGGTGTGTGTTATGGAGTACACTTTCGTGGTGTGTGTTGCCATGACCACTCAGTGGTACGCTGTCGTAGCTCAGACCTAGTCCTGTATGCTGTCTTTCACACAGCCCGATGATTTTGTATTTCTCAGACTGAATGACCAACCCTGCCCGCTGCCAGGTACGGGTAAATTCCTGCTTCATGACATACCCAGCACTGCTTTGGTCAGCTTTCCTGGGTCCGGCAACACCTGGACACGATATATCTTGACCACCGCCTCAGGTGAGCTTTCCTCCATATTATTCTATTTCTGGTGGACACCACTTTGCACTGCACTGCTATACTGTAGGAATGGTAATGCGGTAGGGGAAAAGGGGCAAGGGAGGAGGCTGAATATTGAAATTAGTATTTGATGTCACTGTCACTAAATTTGCGAAGTGCAGTTATATTCTTTTCTGTTCTGGAGGCGGAGGTGTGTGTGTGTGTGTGTGTGTGTGTGTGTGTGTGTGTGTGTGTGTGTGTGTGTGTGTGTGTGTGTGTGTGTGTGTGTGTTTTAAGCAAAGATGGGGTGGGGTCGCGTTGTAGCAGGAGTGGGGGAGGAAGTGCTTGTCTGTGCACCCCTAGCTTCCTACTTATCCATCTATCTGTCTATCTGTTTGTCTGTCTGTCCGTCCATCTGCCTGTCCGTCCGTCCCTCCATGTATGTATGTATGCATGTATGTATTTGTGTATGTATCTATGTGTACATGTATATGTATATGAATACACAAACGCACATTATAATTCACAACTTAAAATGATTATTGGAATAAGGGAACAAATTACTCAATGCAGGAATGAATCATACCACTAATGGAATGAATGATGAAGCGATTAACTCAGTTTCAATAAGAATATACAATAAAATACGGAATAAACGCATTGATTTAATTAAACAAAAAGAACTGGTGAAGGAATTAAATCAAAGGAACTTAGTGAAGACGTTATTGAAAAAAAAATGCTTGAAATGAAAACATTGAAGAAGTTACTTTGATACATAAAAAAGAAAGAGAGAGAGAGAGAGAGAGAGAGAGAGAGAGAGAGAGAAAGAGAGAGAGAGAGAGAGAGAGAGAGAGAGACGTGGATAGTGAAGTGAGAGAGGCAATGCAGGGAGATGAGTATGTATCATTTACAAACAGGGTGGATCGGTTCTTTGGACGGGTGGATGGACGGGGATACAGGGTACCCTACTATCCCCAGTGTGCTGGCAGTCAGTGGCAGTGAACAAGTGGAAGGTTCAAAGCGTTCCTTTCCAGCTGTGTGTGAGCTTCTTCAAAGCCACCGATAGAGGGCCAGCAAACCTTGCTACTTAGCAAACCTTGCTTCTCGTAACTGTCATAGCCATCAGCAGCCGCGACTTCGTCAGCATATTTTGAATGTGCAGCATCATGTCACTCCCACATAAATGAGTTAGACGTGAAGGAATGCAAGAAAAACCTGATGGTCCGCACATACAACCCCCCCCTCCCCCACCCACCCATACTCCACCAACACACACACACACACACACACACACACACACACACACACACACACCTGCGCGCGCAGGCGCTGTGAACAAAAAGGAAATGAGAGGTGGGGGTGCAGAGGGAGGGAGGGAGGGAGAGAACGAGAGAGAGAGAAAGAGAGAGAGACAGAGAGAGAGACACAGAGAGAGAGAGTCATGACTTTTGTTAAGCATGCATGTTGTGTATGTGTGTGCGTGTGTGCATGAGTGCGTGAGTGTGGGGTGTGTGTGCACTTTTAACAGACAGAAAGAAGGAGAAGTACGTTTCAGTATACATATACTGTTTTCACTCTTTTTATACATACACCTGCTTCGTAAAATCTGGTGCCAAAAACAGTTGTTCCTGTACGAATCTGACTTGAAAAAAAAAAACCCATCAAATAATGGTGTTGTTTTCTGTCAAAGCAGTTTATCCGTTAGGTTTAACATTCTTGCCCTTAATAGACAGCACCTAAATATGCAACAAAACTAACTATTCAGTTAACTGGTTTTCACCCCTTCAAACAGACTGCATGAATTCCATGCAAACAGTGGTACATCTTACAAATTCAACAAAAACACTTTCATCTTTACACTTAACAGCAATGTATGATAGAATAGATTTCAAAGCAAATGGCACAAAACGTATGAGTGATTGATTGCGTTTTGTAGCATGTGATAAAGGAAAGAAAATTTATGAATTTATATTGAGAATGAAGTGAGTCAGGGAACAGTAAACAAGTAGGTACGTTTTGCTGTCACAAGGAAACCTAAAACAGAGTAACTTCAATTCAAGACTGGCACAACCTTTCAAACTTGAATAAAGCCAGACAAACGCAAAGACGAACAATTCAACAGTGGGGGAAAAACAAGCGCAGGCCAACAACTCAACTGTTCTCATAGCAACGACTTGGCAAAGATTTGGACCCCAGGGTGGAAGGGGGAGTAGGTTGAAGATGGAGAAACTGGGAACATGAAATTAAGAAAATATGTTATAAATATGAACACTCTTCACTAGGTGCATTTGGAAACCATCATAATCCCTTTCGAAGACAGATCTCTTTGTATTGCCTGCTCCGAGGCCTTTCGTCCGCTGGGTCGGAACTCATCAGGGAGACACGGCTGGCTGCGTCTGTGCTCCTGGCGTCAAATAGAGACACACCACAGTCCATAATATTTGTGTGTTCTCACCACCAAGGGCTAAAAAAAGAATCCAACAGCATCCCCAAAGCAGCCAGTGAAGGGTAGCAATTGAAACCAAACGAGAGTGTGAGGAGGAAAAAAAGTTGTTGAAAAACTGAATACATTATGCAAACAGTATAAAATGTAGGGGACAATCTCTGAGTCTACCATTAAGAGGATCCACCCAAGGATGCAAGGGAGATAAAAAGATAAACACAAAGACGGACAAAAACAAATACAAATAACCTCGATTTAATCAAAACGATATTGAGAATAAAACTCTCTCGTCTGTCTCTGTCTCTCTCTCTCTCTCTCTCTCTCTCTCTCTCTCTCTCTCTCTCTCTCTCTCTCTCTCTCTCTTTATTCAGTTTATGTGTATATTTTGTATCATTAATACGGTAAAGCTTAAAACATTTGAAATAAAGAGTAATGGTGAATTGTTGTCACCTTGACTGCTGCCTCTTTCTGCAGGAGATGGACAACTGAATTCCCATGATACAAAAACTGTGGATATAGTGAGACCCTGAGCATCGTTTCTACATGATCATGAGTTTTGTTGTTGCTGTTGTTGTTGTTGTTGTTGTTGTTGTTGTCGTCGTTTTAAACGTCAACAAACATTCCCTTCTGCATTCAACGCACTTCAATTGAAGTTAACATCTTGCACATAAGAAATAATCTGCTGTTACCAAAAGGCTATTGGAAATCTAAACTAATTAACAAAGCAGCTAGATCTTCTCAATTCATACGAATTATAAATCAGATAATAAATGAAAATTATATTGTCTGTCAAGAGCCAGTTATGCATAAATCGCATTTGATCTTCATTAAAAAGAATACTCGAGAGTTTTTCCACCTATTTGTCACACAGGTTGATTCAATTTTTTTTTTTTTTTTTTTTTTTTTACTGTGGTTTCCTCCATGTAAAAGTTCGACCTTCATACCGGATGGGTGGAGGAGGGATTCAGGAAGAAGCGACGCAGGACAGAGGGGTGGGGGCGGGGGACACTATGGAATGAAGCTGGGAACAAGCATCGTTTTCTTATTACTTTATGCTAAACACATGCCGCTACCTGTTCCTAGGTTTTTCATCTTACTCGAAAGTCCCCAAAGACAGATATTTAGTCTACAGCAGAGTCATCCCCTGAAAAGACGGTGTCATGTCTAATTTCTGTCTGCCACACTACTCAATAAATCCCAATCTTCTATACAAACTATCTTTGAGGATGCCCAGAGGATTTGAAAATAGAAGAAAAAAAAACAACAACATACAAACAAACCAAAAAAAACAAAAAACATGAACAAAAATTTTCGACGTTTTAGTCATAGACCGTCTTCAGGACTTGTGACAAAACGAAAGACAAACAAATACGTATAAGCAATGAGGTATGAAAACGTATACGTAAACGGACGAATACGTGTTTAAAGGTGTGTGTGTGTGTGTGTGTGTGTGTGTGTGTGTGTGTGTGTGTGTGTGTGTGTGTGTGTGTGTGTGTGTGTGTGCGCGCGCGCGCACACGCGCGTGCACCCCTGCGTTTTGCATGCCTGCGCGCGTGCGTGTGTGTGTGCGCGCGCGTGTACGTGTTGTGTGTGTGTGTGTGTGTGTGTGTGTGTGTGTGATGCCCAGTCTTTTTATTTTTAAGTGATCTTCTGTCACTTTCCAATGCATGGTCGACCTAGGGATCCTGACGGGGGCAGTGTACAATACCTACTTTGATGTAGTCGTGAGTAACAAACAGCAGAGGACAGCGAAGAGAGTGCTTGCTGTGAAAACACACGAGAGCCCAGTGGTAAGAAACCTTTGAATGCCAGTATGTTCACTACCGTGCGCGCACATCTGCATGTGTGTGTGTGTGTGTGTGTGTGTGTGGTGTGTGTGTGTGTGTGTGTGTGTGTGTGTGTGGTGTGTGTGTGAGAGAGATTCAAGATTCAATAGTTTAATGCCTTTGAAAACCGTAACAGGTTTTATATGACACAAATAAATAGAGGAAAGATAAACGAAACCAAATAACGAAACACAAATATTCATGCTTGTTGTATTTAACTATCATTATGTTATATGAAGTTGTCCTTGTCATGCATTTTACCTTATCGACACTTTGAAATATCATACACATATTTTGAGATCTCACCGATTAGTACGTCATTTGATATTAAGACAGATGGCAGCGCATTTTGTATATTGTATTTGTCTTTGATGTGTTCTAAACAGTGCCTCCTTATGTCATTATATTTAGTACATTTACCTAAGGCATGAATTTCGTCTTCTACTTCATTACATTCTAGACACAGTCTTCTTTCTCTTGGTGTCTTAGTATATCTACCTTTTTCTATTTTTAAGGTCGTGACAAGAAATCCTTAATTTACATAATGCTTGTTTTCAATTGAAGCTTATGGAAGAGTTTGCTATATATGGTTCCATTCTGTAATCTGTAGTAATATTGTTATAAAATTTTAGTTTTGATTCTGTTTCTGACCCCCACAAACAACAACAACAACAACAACAACAACAACAACAACAACAACAACAACAACAACAACAACATATTCATCTTTTAGTTTATTCTTGACCACATAACACAACTTTATATTAGAAGTATGCTGGTTATTCCAAACATGCTTCAATCCATTAGGCTGAGAATTTGTTTGACAAATTTAAACCAAGGTGTTTGATGATCTGCATTGTTTAACATGTTGGTGTACATGATTTGATAAGCGAGTTGTCTTCAGATTCTAAAATATGATACCAAAACTTTATTATCTGATGGATTATTGTTAAGCTAATTGGAAACTTCCGAGTTCTCCAATTACAGCCAAGTTTATAGAGTTTTGTGTACACCTACCATTTGCTTGAAGGACTTGTGTTGAGTATGTTCATGTGGTAAATTATTTGAAAGGCAATGATTACATAGATTTTCTGAATTGAAATTATCATTTAATTTAAGCACAAACGTAGCCATACATCCGCGCCATACATCAATATTGGTGAATTAAGACTATCAAACAACTTTAAAACAAATTGAAAATCAATATGTTGATATTTAAATGCTCTTTTTAAGGAATATGTTGCTTTATTACCTTGGTTACTTAGATGTTCTGCTGCGATTGCAAGTTTTCCTGATTTATGAAATATTATTCCAAGCTATTTGTATTGCTCTGCTGTTTCAATGAAATTTGTACCACATTTAAAAAACAAATCGAGTTTCAGGTTCTGTTTTGTAAAACAATAGAATTTTCGTCTTCAATGTTAATTAGCAACCCCCACTCTTTACAACATAAATGTAATTGGTCTAATTTTGATTGTAAACCTAGTTTTGATGTTGCAAGGAATACACGATGGTCTGCATACAATAAAGCAGATATTCTTGTATTGCTCGAATGATCTGGTGATGGTGAATACTCAGTTGGAATCTTGTTTGTTAGATCGTTTATAAACATATTGAATAATGTTTGGACTCAAGGACTTTCCTTGCAAAATTCCTCTTCGTACATATACTGAATAGCAGGCTCCATTATTACCAACTGAAAAAATTTGTGCATTTGACCAAATCAAACCATCTACCCGAATGCCAAATCATTGTGATTTTATTAATAACCGTTCGTGGGAAATGTTATCAATGCTTTCTGAAAATCGACAAAGCATGTATATAATCTGCCTCTACGCGATTTTAATGTGTGGTAAACTATATTTTTTAAGACAAAAATATGATCTGCAGTTCTCTCTCTGTGTGTGTGTGTGTGTGTGTGTGTGTGTGTGTGTGTGTGTGTGGTGTGTGTGTGTTGTGTGTGTGTGTGTGTGGTGTGTGTGTGTGTGTGTTTTCTTCTAAAACCTGCTTGTACATTAGATAAAAGATTATTTGATTCCACATGATTGTTTATTCGAAAATTTAGTGTTTGGCATAATACGTTGCTTAATGAACAATTAAGAGTTATTCCCCTGTATTGGCTAGGATTCGTTTTGTCTACTCCTTTGTAAATAGGAACCGAAAGGACCCTTTTCCAAAATCAGGATATTGACCAGTTTTCAAAATTAAATTATTTAAAAAAGTTTTTCAATGTGGGTAGCAATTATGAAATCCCAGTTTTTAAAAATTCATTCCTTTTCCCGTCTATTCCAGGAGATTTGTTCCTTTTTAACTCCTTGATTACTTTTAGAATTTTTGTATCTGATATTTTCAAAATCTACATGAACAATCACTCAGAGCTGCTTTCATACCTTTATTTTCTTGATTTTCCTCCATTATACGTCCTTTTTTCTATCTCAACTTCTTTTCCATTAGTTTTTCAATATGTGTCATTCACCTTTTTTTTGGGTGGGTGTGTGTGTTCTTGAGTCCCATGGTTTGTAATTCCTTTAAGGTTTTCCAACTGCATTTGGATTGTACAGTCTTCTCTCTCTCCTCTCTCTCTCTCTCTCTCTCTCTCTCTCTTTTTCTTAAAAAAATAATTTTCTTATATGTTTTCCTGCAACGAAATATTTTTGGGGGAAAGCATTTTGTTGAATGGCTGTCTGTTTAGTGCGTTAACGAAGATTTAGTTTCTCGACGTTTTGATTGACTTCCTTATCAAACCACTTTTATTCTTTCTTTTTCTTTTCTTCCATTTCCGTTTTGTTTTATAAGCAACACTTTTTTAGCCAGTGTCATGCAGCATTGTATGAACTCTTGAACTACATTATTCACAACTATCGTGGATTTAAAATGCTCTCGTCATCTATTATCATGATGTCATTTATTGACTTAATGCGCTTTTTCATTTCTGAAGACGGGAAATTTCATATCCGAGTTGTTTTCATCCCAAAAGAACATTACATTTTTATCCTGCGTGTCATGGTATTCTATTTTTTCATGATCGTTGTCAGTAAATTGGCATTCAGTTTTTTATGGAAGATGTTGTTAAATATTTAACGATATTGGGCAATGGTCTGAATAATTTGTTAAAATTAAACTGTCATGTCAAATTATGTCCTTAAAATTTTTTTGTGAACACGGGAAATAGTCGACTACACTGCAGCCTTTGGGTGTGAAGCAAGTTTATTGCCCTTGCAGATCGCCCAGAGACCTCCCATTTAGAATGCACATGTTACAGTCAATCCCACAGGGATGAAAGTTTTTTTCCCGTATTTATGAACTATTTATCCATTGACATCTTTTGCGGTATTACTAAAAGTATAGTCTTCAGGCAAAGAATATTTTTTGCTTTCTGTTTCCATTGTAATGACATCGGGAAAACGAAACCTGATTAGCATTAAAATCCCCACATAGTTTTACTTGTTCGTTTGTATTGATAATTTTACAAGATCAGCTTCTACATTATCCAAAATTTTTTATTTGTGTAATCTTTTTCCAAAAGATGAATTTTCGGGTAGTATATATACACTTCCTATATAAAATTTTTTAAACTGTTACTGTCATTTTTAACCAAACAATGTCACTATTATTCTGAGGTAATAGAGTAATAAATTCTCTTAGGACTTGCTTAATAAAAATTGAAATTCCCCCTGATGCTGTCTAAGCCTTTTTGTTCTTTTAGAACGACAGTAATGTATACAAGGGGAAAAATTTGGTATTTGTGTTTTGCTGGAAGATATGATATCATATTTCGATATTATTTCAGTTACCTCATCCTCTTCAAATTTAAATTTAGTTTTCACCATTTAAATTTTTTCTTTGACCACTTTTATGTTCCAAGAAATAATCTTTATATCATTAATCCTCATTGTTGTTAAAGGTGGTGTTTGTTCATGTTGCAGTTGTGTTTTAAACAGGGGTATTTTTTCCCGTTGGGGTTATTTTGTTTATATATGCATTTATTTCACATTCTCAGTTGTAGTATCTATCTTATTTTCCCTACGTTTTATAGTGTGAAGTCCCCCTTTTCTCACATTATCCCCTCGTATCGTCCATGATGTAAGATGTTGATTTCAGATTTCTGTTATCGACTTCATTTCTGGCGTTTCTTTCCCGTTCGTCTTGGTAACTTTCGTCACGATTATGGTTGTAGACACGTTGGTTCTGTAAATTATATCGATTTTGACTTCGTTTCCTTCCCCGTTACCATTGCAGCTTTTCTGTTATTTGGGAAAAGTCGAGAAAGCTTACGTGTTGTTCATGGTTGTAGCTGTCTTGTTTCCTGAAACCATCTCCGTTTCTGTGTCGGTTTCCTCCCCTGTCCCATTGTATCGTTCGTATTGTTTAGTGTTGTAGAAGTATTGTTTTCTGCAACCATCTCTATTTCTGAGTCGGTTTATTCCATGTCTTTTGTTTCCCTGTCTCCATGGTAACTTTCATGTTCGCAAAGCCGTGCAAGTGCTGGGAATTCCGATTTGTCTGTTCTGTTTTTCCCATACAACAAAATGAATATGTCATCCGATGTTGCTGGCTAGAAGACCCGATTCTCTAGGGTTGGGATGAATTTCATCCTGCATGGGCCGTTTTGTCTCGATCTTTGGTTTTCATGTTGCAGAAATTCACATCGTCTTTGACTTGAGTTTCCCAAATACCCTGCATTAAATATCTGTTTCTTTCCGTCCAACTTTTCGTCAAGCGTGGGATGGTGTTGCTGATGACCACTTTAGACTTTGGATATTGCTTTTTGATGTTACTGACGCATTTTATCATTTTTTGTTGTTGCTGGGTTTTTTTTGGTGAAGCCTTTCTGAGATTGTTGATTCCTATGTTTAAAAAAAATCACATCAGGATCTTTTTCGTTTTATATCCCGTCATTGAAACCTTTAACCCATAGGACTTTCCCAATGTTTCTGGTTGATTCCACGTGGGGGTTTAATCATGTATGATGTGGAGAGTGGGTAGTTCCTGACCTTGTTCCTCTCCAATAGAACTTTCCTCGTCTCAGTCAATGCTTTTGATGTCACTCGGGAGTCTAGATATGACTGTCAGAAAGGGAATGGGCGTGGGTAAGGTCAGGGGAGGATCTTCTTTTGCATCTTTTGTTTCGGTTTCATCTTTTTTCCCTTTTGGATGTGGGGGGTTCGATTTATCTCAGATGATGATTCATAAAGCTGCCATTTCTGTTCTTCCTTATTTCCTTTCTTTGAGCTTTCTTTTTTGTCTGTGTTGGGAGATGATGCGTCCGCAAACTTGTTGGTTCTTTCAAAGGGGGTTGTGTCTGTGAATATTGGCCTTTTGAGTTAGTTTTGGGTTTGGGGGGAGTAGGACCTTTGGTTGATTATCTAGTCTTTCTTGCACAGCATTGTAATGTATTAAGTAGTCTGCAATCTAAGGAAAGTAATGATTTGTTTACATTTTTGCTATTATGGGAGAGTAACCTCCCTTGGTGGTTTTTAGGAGATGGATCATCAACGGCTCCAATAAAAAACATCAAACTGTTCAACGCAGTGTTTATCCACATTATCAGTGTGATCGATCAGAATGTAATACAATAGTAACTAAAACGGTTACTATATTATAAGCATGAATTATCTGTGCGAATGCGTCGCCCCTCGTTTCGTCTGAATATTGCAACTGTTCGGTGAGTTTCACAATGGCTCGTTCCATGTTTTGTAGCACATTATCTGTCTTTTGGTTGTGCACTTCTATCAGCTCATACAGAGTGTTTGTCAATTGTTCCTTTGGACGTGGTGTGTTCTGTCTGTTCATGCTGCAAATCATCTAATTTTTCTTTCAATCGCTTCCGTCATTTCTTCTTCAATGTTTTCGTCATACAAAGGTTGTGGGCATATCTGACATGTAAATTTTCTTTGCGATTTTGCAAATATACAAATATGGTATGTTGGTAGTTTTGTGCAAGAATAATGTATTTTCCTATTACAGTCTAGAGCATTTCAGGAATCTCTCGTTGTTCTTTTCATTGCAAGTGCATTGAACGTCAATTTGTAATGACGTGTAAGCCATGCTTACGTCATATTGCAAGTTATTTGCATCACAAGTTGTTCCATCTTTGTTTTTCTCTGTTTGTGTATCGCTGTTGTGTTCTGCTGACCTATTGGTCTCCTTTTCTTGTTGAGTGCTGAGCAGAGTGTGGTCCTCCTCCCCGTAGATTGTTTGATTCGGGTGTCCAGCCTCTTCTTTGGCCTCTCTGGCCTCTGCCGTGGTATTGTACCCCTTGTGGCTGATCTTCGGAAATCCGTTGACCGATTTGGAGCAAAGATTCCAGTTTTGGAAGATACCAATCACTCTTCCGTAACTCACCGCGTAGATTTTCTTACCTTTCTTCTTGGTTTTTGAATATTACAATTCAGAATGTCTTTTTCCGTCGTTGCACATACTTTTGTTTTAAATTAAAAAATCAGCGAGACTTTACTAGCTTGTCAACACAATCGCCACCTTAGGTGAGTAGGACCTGTGGTTAATTATCTAGTCTTTCTTGCACAGCATGAATTATCTGTGCGAATGCGTCGCCCCTCGTTTCGTCTGAATGTTGCAACTGTTCGGTGAGTTTTACAATGGCTCGTTCCATGTTTTGTAGCACATTATCTGTCTTTTGTGCGCTTTTGTGTGTGTGTGTGTGTGTGTGTGTGTGTGTGTGTGTGTGTGTGTGTGTGTGTTGTGTGTGTGTGTTCTTCTTCTTCTTCAATTTAGCGTCTTCCCACTTAAAGTGATTCCAGACGGATTGTGTAATGGTGTGTGTGTGTGTGTGTGTGTGTGTGTGTGTGTGTGTGTGTGTGTGTGTGTGTGTGTATGTGTGTGTGTGTGAGCGCGCGTGTGTGTGTGCGCGCGCGCGCCTGTGCATTTTGCATGCGTGAATGTGCTTGCGCGCATGTATGTGTGTGTGTATGTATGTATGTGTGTGTGTGTGTGTGTGTGTGTGTGGTGTGTGTGTGTGTGTGTAATTTCTTTTTGTATATGAGTGGTTGTTGAAAGTTAAAGATAAATCCTGTTGGACTGCGTGATAGATGTGGGCATAACGAACTAAGAAAAAGCATAATTATTTAACATTTTTGGTAATGTCAGTGGAGTTGGTCTATTATGTGAAATATTGAACCAGCTTTGTGCACTGTATTCTTTACTCATGGACAATCTAGTAATGGGTGACGTACACTAAGAGTTTCCCCATACATACATGTAACATACTACATCTCTAGATGTCGTATTTTTAATTTGTCAAAATGTGTCTTGAAGTGGATGACGGGATTTGTTGTATACAGTTGTGATAATATTGGCTATCTGTGTCTTCCAATAACCTCTTGAAACTGTTAAAGGATGCTCTAGTAGTCAAAGTATAACATTCTGATAAGTGATAGGTCTAGCGGAATGTTCAGAGCAGTCGTTTCTTCAACGTTGTGAGCTACTCTCCTAGCAGCTTGATCAACTTTTCGTTTGTTCAAATTCCACAATGTGAATGCACCCAACAGAGGGTCACATTTATTCTTTTCACCAATAGGAATGTGTCACGAAATTAATTTCTGTGATAGTCTCACAGCGGATCTTTGGATTTAAAAGACTGTAAGGCAGAAAGGCTGACATGAATCACTGCACAGTAAAAATTGACAATTTTCTATGGAAAATTCAAAACATACTTTAGGGACATTAGACTAGCAACTAATTCTGTAGTAAATATTGACAAGTGTTTGCCAAGATAATGTAATTCCCCCACTTTTAATTTTGGTACTATAAAAGCTGCTCCTGTTCTATGGTCATCTAATACTGAGCCATCTGTAAAAATTGAAGATGGTCCTTATATTGATTTTCCAAATGATTTTTGAAAGATATGGTGGATCGTTTTTGTTCAGTTCAGTACAGTTTGTGTCATAATTTGCTTTGGTTTGTTCCCATTTGGGAATGGGCGGAAAGGACGGATTGACAGCTATTTTACTTTAGTTAATGTTGTTTTGTTTAGGAGAGTAGATGTGTATGACTAGATAGATTTAGCTGATTTATTGTGTTTTGCTCTTCTAGCAAAATCTGTATCTGAATTTAGAGATACTTCATTTGTACAGGAACGTTCTGGTGAAAGATTCTTTAAAACAAATTTGGTGGAGGACTCTTTTCGAAACCTGTTCAAAGGTCAAATTCCAAATTTGTAGTATGTCCGAATGTTGCAGGTATGTGTGGGAACTCCAAGAGCAAGTTTATATGTTTTTCAGTCTACAATTTGTAACTTATTAAGTAGATACCGTGGAGCGCTGAAGAAGACTTCTTGAGCATAAACCAATCTAGACTGCACAAGAGCAGAAGATAGGAGTGTTAAAGTCTCTTTATCTTGTCCCCATGCTTGATTGCATATGGTCTTTAGAAAGTTTAAGCTTTTCTTGCTTTATCTAAAATATATTTGATATGTTGGTTCCCTGAAAGTTTTGATGTTAGATATACTCCTAAGAACTTAACAGATTTGATGTATTGTAAGACAGACCCATTCCTTTTAAATTGTGAAAGTTTGGCTGGGTCATATCTGGACTTAAAAAGCAGTAGAATGGTTTTTTCTGCTGATAGAGTCAATCCATTTTCATGTAAGAAACTACTGATATTGTTTAATTCAGGTTGATATTTGATCTTGATGTAATTTAAGAATCTTAATGGGGTTTTTTCTTTTCACAGTGACTTTCATCCACAGACATATGTCATCAGCAAACTAAGCTAAAACTATGTCTTTGGACAAGCCTTTGGTTATGTCTGCAATTAGGATATTACATAAGATTGGAGATAATACTGATCCTTGTGGAAGACCCATTTCCGGTGTTCTAGTGGTGGAATATGTATGCTCTATTCTTGTTTGAATAATTCTACTTTGAAGGAAAACCTTGATATAATCATACATGGTTCAACATATTCCAATAGTTTTCAGTTTCTACTTAAGTCGTTTACGCCACACTTGTTCGTTACGCTTTCCTTATGTCAAAGAAAGTTGCCAAGATGTTATTACGTCTTGCGAATTGTTGTTTATTATGTGTTGTGAGTTTCACTAGATGTTCTGTTGCTGATCTGCCTTTCTGAAAACCAGCTTGGTTTATAGGGATAATTTGATGATTATTACAAAAATAAAGTAATCAGTCCAGGACAATTCTTTCCATTAGTTTGCATGTATGCTACGTTAAGGCAATTGGGCAGTAGCTGTTTAAGTTACTTCGAGGTTTTCCTTGTTTATGTATAGGAACTATGACAGAATGCTTCCATAATAAAGACAAATTGCCATTTTCCCAGCATTTTTGAACGAACACCGAGATAAAGCGTTTAACATTAGGTGGGACATGATGCAACATTTCATTGGAGATACCATCTAAACCCACTGATGTTTTTTGGTTCCCAGATTAGCGAGACATTCTTCTACTTCTCGAACTGTTATGCGAGCATTCAGACAGTGGTTTATTACAGGCTCTGGATTGTTCTCCATGACATTTTCTTCTTCTTGCTCTCTGTGCAGTTTACTTTCTGTTGATAAACTATCTTTGCTGCCATTTTTGGCGAATATGTTAACAAAAGCTTCGGCCTTTTCTAGATTAGAAGGGAAATCAGTGTGTGTGTGTTGTGTGTGTGTGTGTGTGTGTGTGTGTGTGTGTGTGTGTGTGTGTGTGTGTGTGCGCTGTGAGTGTGTGTGTGTGCGTGTGCGTGCGTACGAGTGTGTGTGTGTGTGTGTGTGTGTGTGTGTGTGTGTGTGTGTGTGTGTGTGTGTGTGTGTGTGTGTGGAGAGAGAGAGAGAGAGAGAGAGAGAGAGAGAGAGAGAGAGAGAGAGAGAGGAGAGAGAAGAGAGAGTGTTTGTGTTAGTCCGTAGACGCATACGTAGATCAATCGGTCGATAAATCGATAGATAGAAAGATAGGAAGACAGACAGACAGACAGACAAAAGAGACACAAGGACAGACAGAATAGAAATAAGAAATAATATTGATAGATAGATAATAGATATGATAGATAGATAGATAGATAGATAGATAGATAGATAGATAGATAGATAGATGGATATCCTTTTTTGTTTGAATCTGTTCTGTCACATCTTCATATGAGTGTACTTATATCTTTCGTACGTTCTAAGGGCTTAGTGTCTAATTATCGTTCCACGACAGACGGCAGCAGGGGGAGAGGAATGACACTGTTTGAGCCTCTGTTGTCTTGTTATTGTGTCATGCGTGAAGGTGGGAGAGCTTTGGTACTCTCTAAGGGCCTGTTGTCTTCTAATCATCCCAAAGTAGAAAGTGAAAGGGGTTCAAGACTTGCTAAGGACCTGGTGTCCTGTGGTCGTCCCGTAGCAGAAGATCGAAGGGGTTGAAGACCTGGTCTTCTGTGATTGTCCCACAGTAGAAGATCAAATGGGGTTAACACTTGGTGAGGACCTGCTCTTCTGTGATTGTCCTATGGTAGAAGATCGAAGGGGTTAACGCTTGGTGAGAACCTTGTCTTCTGTGGTCGTTCCATAGCAGAAGATCGATGGGGTTCACAATTGGTGAGGACCTTGTCTTCTGTGGTCGTTCCATACCAGAAGATCGAAGGGGTTAACACTTGGTGAGGACCTTGTCTTCTGTGATCGTCCCATAGCAGAAGATCGAAGGGGTTAACACTTGTTGATGACCTGGTCTTCTGTGATCGTCCCATAGCAGAAGATCGAAGGGGTTAACACTCGGTGAGTTCCTGATCCGCTGTGATCGTCCCATACCAGATCGAAGGGGTTAACACTTGGTGAGGACCTGGTCTTCTGTGATCGTCCCATAGCAGAAGATCGAAGGGGTTAACACTTGGTGAGGACCTGGTCTTCTGTGGTCGTTCCATAGCAGAAGATCGAAGGGGTTAACACTTGGTGAGGACCTTGTCTTCTGTGATCGTCCCATAGCAGAAGATCGAAGGGGTTAACAATTGGTGAGGACCCGGTCTTCTGTGATCGTCCCATAGCAGAAGATCGAAGGGGTTAACACTTGGTTAGGACCCGGTCTTCTGTAATCGTCCCGTAGCAGAAGATCGAAGGGGTTAACAATTGGTGAGGATACGATCTTCTGTGATCGTCCCATAGCAAAGATCGAAGGGTTAACACTTGGTGAGGACCGGTCTTCTGTGATCGTCCCATAGCAGAAGATCGAAGGGGTTAACCTTGGTGAGGACCGGTCTTCTGTAATCGTCCCATTGCAGAAGATCGAAGGGGTTAACAATTGGTGAGGACCCGGTCTTCTGTGATCGTCCCATAGCAGAAGATCGAAGGGGTTAACACTTGGTGAGGACCGGTCTTCTGTGATCGTCCCATAGCAGAAGGTCGAAGGGGTTAACGCTTGGTGAGGACCTGGTCTTCTGTGATCGTCCCATAGCAGAAGATCGAAGGGGTTAACAATTGGTGAGGACCCGGTCTTCTGTGATCCGTCCCATAGCAGAAGATCGAAGGGGTTAACACTTGGTAGGACCCGGTCTTCTGTGATCGTCCCTACAATCGAAGGGTAACATGGAGACCGTTTGATCGTCATACAGACGAAGGGTTAACACTTGGTGAGGACCTGTCTTTGTACGTCCCATAGCAGGTCGAGTCGTTGTGACGTGACCCGTGAGACAAAGGGTTAACATTGGTGATGCGAGTGCCCCGTGTTCTGTGATCGTCCATAGCGGGGAGCGGTGACGGAGTTTGGACGGTCGTGACCTCACAGACCTTGCTCA
>CM031608.1:66532940-66535440 GCA_018398815.1 Conus ventricosus
CTCAAAAAACCCCACCTGACACTGCATTCACACCTGACCGTCGACAGTCACGCCACAGTGACACTAAATTTAGACACAGCCAGTAACAGTCACACCAAAACTGACACTATCTTTAGAAATAGCATATTAACAGTCACACCCAAAACTGACACTTCTTTTGACACACAATATAAAAGTCAAAACAACACCCGACACTGTCCTTTAAAAAAACATCAAAAACTCACAACACACTGACCACTACTTTAGACATAGCAATTAACAGTCACCACCCACTGACACTATATTTAGACAAAGCAATAAACAGTCACACCACACTGACACTATATTTAGACATAAACCTTAACAGTCACACACATTGACAGTAAACTTTAGACATAACATTGACAGTCACACCACACTGACACTATCTTAGACATTAAACAATAACTGTCCACACCCCGACCTATCTTTAGACATAAACATTAACGGTCACACACACTGACAATATTTTAGACATAAACTTAACAGTCACACTACACGACACTTTCTTTAAAAAATGGCAAATTAACATCACCCCCACATGACATCCTAACAAACAGCCACCACACTGACACTAAATTTGAGACATGCACATTAACAGTCACACCACAACCCCCCGACACTATCTTTAGACATAAACATAACAGTCACACCACACTGACATTATCTTTAGACATAAACATTAACAGTCACACCACACTGGCACTATCCCTTTTGACATAACAATTTAAAAGTCACACCACATTTACACTCTTTTAGACAAAGCAATTAAAAATGTCCACCACACTGACACGATCTTAGACATAAACATTAACAGTCACACCACATTTTACACCTCTTTAGACAAAGCAAATTAACAGTCGCACCACACTGACCACTATCTTTTAACATAAACATCACACCACACGCACTATCTTTAGACATACACATTAACAGTCATACCACACTGACAAAATTTGTTTAGACATGCATTAACATTCACACTACACTGACACTATCTAGACTTAGCAATAACATTCACACCACACTCACAACTATCTTAGAAAAGCCATTAATAGTCACACCACACTGACATATATTTAGTAATATGGCCCAAATTTAAAGTCACACCACACTGACACTGTTTTTTGACAAACATTTAATAGTCCCTACACTGAAAACTATATTTAGAATGGCAATTACAGTCCCCCACCACACACTGACCTGTTTTTAAACATATATTAAACAGTTCGACCACATTTCCCCTATTTTAAACATAACTATTAATAATCACATCACCTTACACTGTTTTTTAAACTTTCCATTTAAAATTACCAACACTACACTATCTGAAACAAAACCATTAAAACACACCACATTACACTGTCTTTAAACACTTCCGTTAGTAGTCACACACATTATACACTATATTAAACCATCACCTTTTAAAAGTCCCCGCAAAAAAGCACTTACTGCTAGCATAAGGAAAAGCCCCCACCAATCAGTCCTCGGCCCCTCAACATTTCAGCAATGGGTAGCTATGAACAGATCAAAGCACTTTATTTTCACACAATGATATAAAACAGGGCAAGCCACTCAATATTTACACACAATGGCTAAAGTACAGAGTCACGCGCATCCCAATTTTACAAAATGACAGTATAACCCAAAATCACGCGCTCAATTTAAACACAATGACGCTATGAACAGAGTCCCCTCTTTACACACAATATAGCTATTAAAAAAAGTCACCACTCTTATTTACACACAATGTTGCTATGAACAGGTCATCACTCACTTTGACACACAATGATAGCTAAATAACAGATCACGCACTCTAAATCTTTACAACACAAATAGCTATGAACAGGTCACCACTCTATATTTACACACAAAGAACACTATAACAAGTCACGCACATCTACTTGACACCAATGATAGGATGAACAGAGTCACGCCGCCTATATTACACCAATGATAGCTAGTACAAGATCAGCACTCATATTTACACACAATGATTGCTATAAAACGGTTCAAGCACTCAATTTTACCCCACAATGATACTATGTGCAGATCAGCGCGCTTATTTTACACACAATGACAGCTATGAACAGAGCCAGCACTCTACTTGACACACAATGATAGCTATGAACAGAGTCCGCACTCTATATTTACACACAATGATAGCTATGAACAGGGTCACGCTCTCTATTTTACACACAATGTTGCTAGGAAACAGACCGCATCGCGCTCTATTTCTACACACAATGATAGCTATGATTAGAGTCATATACTCATACTTTTAACACAATGAGAAGCTATGACAGAGGACACGCAATCTTACGTCTTCAAAAATCAGTGATAGCTATGTAACAGTCACATACTCATTTTTTCACTGAATGGTTGCTATGAACAGAGGTCACGCACTATGTTTTTTACACATCAATGACAGCTATGACAGAGTCACGCATTCTATTTTTTTTTACAACACAATGATAGCGTT
>CM031608.1:66537940-66565440 GCA_018398815.1 Conus ventricosus
TGAACTTAATAATGTCATCAGTAGATGTTAGTTAGGTTTAAAAAATTTTTTCCAATAGTAATTTATTATTTGTTTTTATTTTATATTATGTTATCATACTCATCATAACCCCCCCCCCCCCCCCCCCCCCCCCCCCCCCCCCTCCATCATCATCTTTCATCCATCATTCATCATCATTATCATTATTATTTTTCATATCATCATTATACATCAATCATCACATCAACATCATTATCATAATTAGTACTGTTATTATTGTCGTTATTTTCTCATCATCATCATCATCATCATATCTCATCACCAATCTCATTCATCATTGTTATAATCATCATTCTGTTGTAAGTAACATCTTTGTTGCAGCCGTTATAAATTATAATGATATAATAGTGATGATGATGATGATGATGATGATGATGATGTGATGATGATGATGTGATGGATGATGTTTAACATCCCAACCCCCACACATATAAATTATGATGATGATGATGATGATGATGATGGATGATGATGATGATGATGATGGTCTTGATCATCATCTTCAAATCATCATCATCATTATCACGAGAAGAAGAAGGAAGAAAGAAGAGAAGAAGAAGTAGAAGATGAAGAAGATGAAGAAGAAAGAAGTAGAAGTAAGTAGGAAGAAGAAGAAGATAGAAGAACGAAGAAGAAGAAGAAGAAGAAGAATGATAAAGTACTTACACACCCCTCTCTGGAAAACATCAGAGCCCTTAAATGACAGGTCAACGCTCACTCAGACATCTGTACTCAGACAATAAGATTAACGACACAGTGGCAACTGGACATCTAAGAGTCAGACTGAAGACGTTCCTGGACGAACATTGTAAAGAACGAAAACCATTCTTCCTAAAATTGTGCCCCTAGTACATCTAGCAGTCAGATTAAGTGATCACAGAGGTCTGTGGAGTCACTGTACCGGTTCCTAAAACAGTCCGTCACGCTCCCCTGCTATGGGGTCGATCACAGAACACCGGGGCTCGCATCGCCAAGTGTTAATCCTTGGTCTACTGTCATGTGACGTGACCTTACGATAAAATGGTCCTTTCCAACTGTTAACCTTTTTATATTCTGACAGGGGACGGATAACAGAAGAACCGGGTTCCTACCAATGTTAACTTCGATCTTCTGCTATGGGACGGTCACAGAAGGGGGGACCAGGTCCCACCAAGTGTTAAACCCCGTCGATCTTCTGCTATGGGACGATCACGAAGACCGGGGTCCTCACAGTGTTAAACCCCTTCGATCTTCTGCTATGGGACGATCAACAGAAGGTCGGGTCCTCACCAGTGTTGACCCCTTCGATCTTATGCTATGGGGGACGATCACAGAAGACGGGGTCCTCACCTATTGTTAACCCTTCGATCTTCTGCTATGGGACGTTTCACAGAGGTCAAGTTCCTCACCAAGCGTTAACCTTCGCCTTCTGCTATGGGACGATCACTGGATAGACCAGGTCCTCACAAAGTGTTATCCCCTTCGATCTTCTGCTATGGGACGATCTCAGAAGACCGGGTCCTCACCATGTGTTAACCCCTTCGATCTTCTGCAATGGGACGATTACGAAGACCGGGTCTCACAAAGTGTTAACCCTTCGATCTTCTGCTAGGGGACGATCTCAGAAAGAACCGGGGGCCTCACAAAGTGTTAACCCTTTCGATCTTTTGCTATGGGACGATCACAGAAGATCGTTTCTCACCAATTGTTAACCCCTTCGAATCTTCTGCTACGGGACCGGATTACAGAAGACCGGGTCCTAACCAAGTGTAACCCCCTTTCGATCTTCTGCTATGGGACGATCACAGAAGGACCGGGTCCTCTCCAATTGTTAACCCTTCGATCTTCTGTATGGACGTTACAGAAGACATGGTCCTCACCAAGTGTTAACCCCTTCATCTTCTGCTATGGAAAGACCACAGAGACAGGTCCCACCAAGTGTGAACCCCTTCGATCTTCTGCTATTGGGGACGATCACTAAGACCAGGTCCTCACCAAGTGTAAACCCTCTTCGATCTGGTATGTGGACGTCACAGCGGACATCAGGAACTCACGAGTGTTAAACCCCTCTTCGATCTTCTGCTATGGGGACGAATCACAGGAAGACCAGGTCATCCACAAGTGTTAACCCCTTCGATCTTCTGCTATGGGACGTCACAGAGACAAGGGTCCTCACCAAGTGTTAAACCCTTCCGCATCTTCTTGGTATGGAACGACCCAGAAGGACCACGTCCTCACCAATTGTGAACCCATCGATCTTTTGCTATGGAACGTCACAGAGACAAGGTCTCAACCAAGCGTTATTAACCCCTTTCGATCTTCTTAGGACAATCACTGATGAGCTGGTCCTACAAAGTTGTAACCATTTTGATTTTCTTATGTGGGGACAATACAGAAGACAGTCTTCAACCACTTCGCTCTTTGCTACGGACGACAAGGACACAGGGTCTTAGCAAGTCTTGAACCCCTTTCACTTTTACTTTGGGATGATTAGAAGACAAACAGGCCCTTAGAGAGTCCCCCCCCCACCTTCTCCCACTTCACGTATCATGACACAATAACAGACAAACAGAGGACTCAAACAGTGTCATTCCTCTCCCATGCTGCCGTCTGTCGTGGAACGAATTTAAATTAGACACTTAAGCTTAGAACGTACGAAAAGATTTAAAGTACACTCAATTATGAAGATGTGACAGGAACAGATTCAAACAAAAAAGGATATCCATCTATCTACTCTATCTATCTATCTATCTATCTTTCTATCTATCTATCTATCTATATCTATTCTAGCTATCTATCAATCATGCTATATATCTATATATTTCTATTTCTGTCTGGTCCTTTGTCTCTTTTGTCTGTCTGTCTGTCTGTCTTCCTATATTTCTATCTATCGATTTATCGACGATGATCTACGTATGCGTCTACGGGAAAAAAACTTTAAAAATAAAAAAAAACCCAAAAACCCCAAAAAACCACACTCTCTCTCTCCTCTCTCTCTCTCTCTCTCTTCTCCTCTCTCGCTCTTCTTCTCCTCTCACACACACACACACACACACACACACACACCACACACAACACAACAACACACACACACACACACACAAGCGTTACGCACGCACTCGCACTCTCACACATCACACGCACACACCACACACACACACTCACACACACACACACACACACACACACAAACAACACACACACATGATTCCTTCTAATCTAGAAAAGGCCGAAGCTTTTGTCTTACATATTCGCCTAAAATGGCAGCCAAAGATAGTTTTTCAACAGAAAGTAAACTGCACAGAGAGCAAGAAGAAGTAAATGTCATGGAGAACAATCCAGAGCCTGTAATAAACACTGTCTGAATGCTCGCAAAACAGTTCGAGAAGTAGAAGAATGTCTCGCTATTCTGGGAAAATAAACATCAGTGGTTTAGAATGAGTATCTCCAATTGAAATGTTGATCATGTCCACCTAATGTTAAACGCTTTATCTCGGTGTTCGTTCAAAAAGCTGGGGAAAATGGCAATTTGTCTTTATATTAGGAATGCATTCTGTCAGAGTTCCTATACATTAAAACAAGGAAAACCTCGAAGTAACTTAACAGCTAATGCCCAAATTGCCTTAACGTAGCATACATGCAAAAATGGAAAGATTGTCCTGGACTGATTACTTTATTTTTGTTAATAATCATCAAATTATCCTATAAAACAAGCTGGTTTTCAGAACAGGCTGATCAGCAAACAGAACATCTAGTGAAACTCACAACAACATAATAAACAACTATTGCAAGACGTAATACATCTTGGGCAAATTTCTTTGACATAAGGAAAGCGTAACGAACATGTGTGCGTAAAAGACTTCTAAGTAGAAACTGAAAATATTGGATATGTTGAACCATGTATGTTGATATCAAGGTTTTCCTTCAAAGTAGAATTATTCAAAACAAGAATAGAGCATACATTTCCACACTAGAACGCCGGAAATGGGTCTTCCACAAGGATTCAGTATTATCTCCAATCTTATGGGTAATATCCTAAGTGCTGGACATAACCAAAGGCTTTTGTCCAAAGACATGTTTTGCTTAGTTTGCTGGATGACATATGTCTGTGGATGAAAGTCTAACTCGTGAAAAGAAAAAAACCCATTAAGATTCTTAAATTTACATCAAGATCAAATATCAACCTGAATTAAACAATTTCAGTAGTTTCTTACATGAAAATGGATTGACTCTAATCAGCTGAAAAAACCATTTACTGCTTTTTTAAGTCCAGATATTACCCAGCCATTCTTTCACAATTTAAAAAGGAATGGGTTCTGTCTATACAATACATCAAATATCTGTTTAAGTTCTTAGGAGTATATCTAAACATCAAAACTTTCAGGGAAAACTACATATCAAATATATTTTAGATAAGCAAGAAAAGCTTAAAACTTTCTAAAGACCATATGCAATCAAGCATGGGGACAGATAAGATAAAGGACTTTAACACTCCTATTCTTTGCTCTTGTGCAGTCTAGATTGGTTTATGCTCAAGAAGTCTTCTTCAGCGGCTCACGGTTATCTACTTAATAAGTTACAAATTGTTAGACTGAAAAATATACTTGCTCTTGGAGTTCCACCACATACCTGCAACATTGGACATACTACATCAATTTGGAATTGACCTTTGAAAGGTTGCGAAAAGTGTCTCATCAAATTGTTTTAGGTTATCTTTACCAGAACGTTCCTGTACAAAAATGAAGTATCTCTAAATTCAGATACAGATTTTGCTAGAAGAGCAAGACACATAATCTAGACTAAATCTATCTAGTCCATACACATCTACTTCTCCTAAAACAAAATCAACTTAACTAAGTAAATAGCTGTCAACCGCCCTCCTTTACCGCCCATTACCAAATGGGAACAAACCAAGCAAATTATTGCCACAAACTGTACTGAAACTGAACAAAAAAACGATACCATTCTTTCAAAAATCATTTGGAAAAATCAATATAAGGACATCTTCATTTTTATCAGATGGCTCAGTATTAGATGACATAGAACAGGAGCAGCTTTTTATAGTACCAAAAAATAATAGTGGGGGCATGACATTATCTTGCAAAAAACCTTGTCAATATTTACTACAGAATTAGTTGCGATAGTCTAATGTCCCTAAAGTAGGTTTTGATATTTTCATAGAATATTGTCTCAATTTTATGGGCAGTGATTCATGTCAGCCCTTTCTGCCTTTCACAGTCTTTTAAATCGCAAAGAAATCGTGTGAGACTATCACAGAAATTAATTTGTGACACATTCCTATGGTGTGAAAAGAATAAATGTGACCCTCTGTTGGGTTTGCATTCACATTGTGGAATTTGAACAAACCGAAAAAGTTGTTCAAGCTGCTAGTAGAGTTGCTCACAACGTTGAGAAACGATGCTATGACCCTTTCCGTAGACCTATCACTTATCAGAATGTTATACTTGACTACTAGAGCATCCTTTAATGTTTCAGAGGTTATTGGAAGACAGACAGGTAGCCAAATATTATCCACAACTGTATACACAAATCCGTCTCCACTTCAGAACATGTGACAAATTAAAAATACGACCATCTAGAATGTAGTATGTTACATGTATGTATGGGGAAAACTCTTAGTGTACGTCCCATTACTAGATTGTCCATGAGTAAGAATACAGTTGCACAAAAGTGGTTCTAATATTTCACATTAATAGACCAACTCCACTGCATTACCAAAAATGTTAAATAATTATGCTTTTTTAGTTGTTATGCCCACATCTATCACCGCAGTTCCAACAGGATTTATCTTCTAACTTTCAAACAACCACTCATATACAAAAAGAATTACACACACACACAACACACACACCACACACACACACACACACTCACATTACATACTACACACACACATACATGCGCGCAAGCACAATTCACGATGCAAAATGCACAGGCGCCGCGCGACACACACACGCGCCGCTCACACACACACCAATACACAACACACACACACTCACACACACCACACACACACACACACACCACAACACACACCATTACACATCCGTTGGAATCACTTTATGTGGGAAGACGCTAAATTGAAGAGAAGAAGAACAACACACACACACACACACACACACACACACACACAAACACACACACACACACACACACACAAAGAGCACAAAAAAGACAGATAATGTGCCTACAAAAACAGGGTGAACGAGCCATTGTAAAACTCACCGAACAGTTGCAACATTCAGACCGAAACGCAGGGGCGACGCATTCGCACAGATAATTCATGCGTGCAAGAAAGACTAGTAATTAACCACAGCGTCCTACTCACCTAGGTGGGATTGCTGTTGACAAGCTTGTAAAGTCTCGTGATTTTTTAATTTAAACAAAAAGTATGTGCAACGAACGGAAAAGACATCTGAATTGTAATATTCAAAAAACCCAAGTAAGAAAAGGTTGGTAAGAAAAATCTACCGCGGTGAGTTACGGAGAGTGATTTGTATCTTCCAAAACTGGAATCTTTGCTCCAAATCGGTAACGGATTTCCCGAAAGATCAGACCAAGGGTTACAATAACACGGCAGGGACAGAGAGGCCAAAGAAGAGGCTGGACACCCGAATCAAACAATCTACGGGGAGGAGGACCACACTCTGCTAAGCACTCAACAAGAAAAGGAGACCAATAGGTCAGCAGAACACAACAGCGATACACCAAACAGAGAGAAAAACAAAGATGGAACAAACTTGTGATGCAAATAACTTGCCATATACGTAAGCTGCTTACACGTCATTACAAATTGACGTTCATTGAACTTGCAAATGAAAAGAACCGAGATGGGAGATTCTGAAATGCTCAGACTGTAATAGGAAAATACATTTTATTGCACAAAAACCTACCCACTTACCATATTTGTATATTTTGCAAAATGCAAAGAAAATTTAACATGTCAGATATGCCCACAACCTTTGTTTGACGAAAACATTGAAAGAAGGAAATGACGGAAGCGATGAAAGAAAATTAGATGATTTGTGCATGACAGACAGAAACACACCACGTCCAACGGAACAATTGACAAACACTCTGTATGAGCTGATAGTAGTTGCACACCAAAAGACAGTTATTGTGCTACAAAACATGGAAACGAGCCATTGTGAAACTCACCGAACAGTTGCTAATATTCAGACGAAAGAGGGGCGACGCATTTCGCACAGATAATTCATGCTTATAATATAGTAACCGTTTTAGTTATATTGTATACCATTCTGACGATCACACTGATGAATGTAGATAAACACTGCCGTTGAACAGTTTGATGTTTTTTATTGAGCCGTTTGATGATCCATCTCCTTAAAAACCACCACGGGAAGGTTACTCTCCCATAATAGCAATAATGAAACAAATCATTACTTCTTAGGATTGCAGGAACTACCTTAATACATTACAATGCTGTGCAAGAATGACTAGATAATCAAACCAAAGGGTCTTCTCACCCAACTAAACTTACCTCAAAAGGGCCAATATTCACAGGACACACCCTTTGAAAGAACACAAAGATTGCGGACGCATCAATTTCCAACACAGACAAAAAAGAAAGATCAAAGAATGGAAAATAAGGAAGAACGTAATAGGCAGCTTTATGACATCATCAATCTGAGATGAATCGAACCTCCACATCAAAAGGGAAAAAAGATGAAACCGAACAAAAGATGCAAAAGAAGACTCCTACCCTGACCATACCCACGCCCATTCACTTTTGACAGTCATATCCTAGATCCTTCAGAGTGACATCACACGATTGACTGAGACGGAGGGAAAAGTTCTATGGAGAGGAACAAGGTCAGGAACTACCCACTCTCACATCATAATGATCAACCCCACGGGGAATAACCAGAAACGATTGGGAAAGTCCTATGGGTTAAAGGTTTCAAATGACTGGATATGGGAAAACGTAAAAGATCCTGAGTGATTTTTTTCACATAGGAATCAAAATCTCAGAAAGCTTCACCAAACAAAACAGCAAACAACAAAAAATGATAAATGCGTCAGTACATCAAAAAATGCAATATCCAAAGTCTAAAGTGGTCATCAGCACACCAATCACCACGCTTGACGAAAAGTTGGATCGGAAAGAAACAGAATATAATGCAGTGGGATTTGCGAAAACTCAAGTAAAAGAGATGTGATATTTCTGAAACATGAAAACTAAGATCGAGACCAAAACGCCATGCAGGATGAAATTCATCCCAACCTAGAGAATGGTCCTTCTAGCCAGCAACATCGGATGACATATTCATTTTGTTGTATGGGAAAAACAGAAAGAAACGACAGATCGGATTCCGCACTTGCACGGCTTTTGCGTACATGAAAGTACCATGGAGACAGGGAAACAAAAGACATGGAAGTAAAAACCGACTCAGAAATAGAGACTGGTTGCAGAAAACAATACTTTAGCAACACTAAACAATACGAACGATACAAGGGACAGGGGAGGGAAACCGACACGAAACGGAGATGGTTTCAGGAAACAAGACAGCTACAACATGAAACAAAAAAAAAAAAAACACGTAGCTTCTCCGGACTCTTCCAACGAAAAAGCTTGCATTGGTAACGGGAGGAAACGAAGATCAAAATAGTTATAATTACAGAAAACCAAAGTGTCTACCAAACCATAAGCGTTAGAAAGTTACAAGACGAAAAGGGAAAGAAACGCCAGAAATGAAGTCGATAACAGAAATCTGAATCAAACATCTCTACATCATGGACGATACGAGAGATAATTTGAGAAAAGGGGGACTTACGGATATAAAAAACGTAGGTGAAATAAGATTAGAATACTACAACTGCGGATGTGAAATAAATGCATATATAAACAAAATAACCCCAACAGGAAAAATACCCCTGATATTACACAACTGCAACATGAACAAACACCACCTTTAACAACAATGAGGATTAATGATATAAAGATTATTTCTTGGAACATAAAAGTGGTCAAAGAAACAATTAATGGTGAAAACTCAATAAATTTGAAGAGGATGAGGTAACTGAAATAATATCGAAATATGATATCATATCTTCCAGCAAAACACAAATACCAAATTTTTCACCTTGTATACATTACTGTCGTTCTAACAGAACAAAAAGGCTTAGACAGCATCAGGGGGAATTTCAATTTTTATTAAGCAAGTCCTAAGAGAATTTATTACTCTATTACCTCAGAATAATAGTGACATTGTTTGGTTAAAAATGACAGTAACAGGTAAAACATTTTATATAGGAAGTGTATATATACTACCCGAAAATTCATCTTTTGGAAAAGATTACACAAATAAAATTTTGGATAATGTAGAAGCTGATCTTGTAAAATTATCATATACAAACGAACAAGTAATACTATGTGGGGATTTTAATACTAGATCAGGTACGTTTCCTGATTTCATTACAATGGAAACAGAAAGCAACAAATATTCTTTGCCTGAAGACTATCCTTTTAGTAATACCGCAAACAGAGGCTCAATGGATAAATATGTTCATAAATACGGGAAAAAAAAACTTTCATCCCTGTGCATTGACTGTAACATGTGCATTCTAAATGGGAGGTCTCTGGGCGATCTGCAAGGGCAATAAACTTGCTTCACACCAAAGGCTGCAGTGTGGTCGACTATTTTCCGTGTTCACAAAAAATTTGAAGGACATAATAGACATGACAGTTCATAATTTTAACAAATTATTCAGACCATTGCCCAATATCGTTAAATATTATCAACATCTTCCATAAAAAACTGAATGCCAATTTACTGACAAAGATCATGTAGAAATAGAATACCATGACACGCAGGATAAAAATGTAATGTTCTTTTGGGATGAAAACTCGGATATGAAATTCCAGTCTTCAGAAATGAAAAAGCGCATTAAGTCAATAAATGACATCATGATAATAGATGACGAGAAGCATTTTAAATCCACGATAGTTGTGAATAATGTAGTTCAAGAGTTCATACAAATGCTGCATGACACTGGCTAAAAAAAGTGTTGCTTATAAAACAAAACGGAAATGGAAGAAAGAAAAAGAAAGAATAAAAAGTGGTTTGATAAGGAATGTCAATCAAAACGTCGAGAAACTAAATCTTCGTTAAACGCACTAAACAGACAGCCATTCAACAAAATGCTTCGCCAAAATATTTCGTTGCAAGGAAAACATATAAGAAAATTATTTTTTTAAGAGAGAGAGAAGAGAGAAGAGAGAGAGAAAAGAGAGGAGAGAGAGAGAGAGAGAGACAGAGACAGAGACAGAGAGAGAGAGAGAGAGAGAGAGAGAGAGAGAGAGGACTGTACAATCCAAATGCAGTTTGGAAAACCTTAAAGGAATTACAAACCATGGAGGACTCAAGAACACACACACCTACCAATCAAAAGGTGGATGACACATATTGAAAAACTAATAGGAAAAGAAGTTGAGATAGAAAAAAAGGACGTAGTAATGGAGGAAAATCAGAAAATAAAGGTATGAAAGCAGCTCTGAGTGATGTTCATGTAGATTATGAGATATCAGATATAAAAATTCTAAAAGTAATCAAGAAGTTAAAAAGGAACAAATCTCCTGGAATAGACGGGATAAGGAATGAATTTTTAAAAAACTGGGATTTCATAATTGCTACCCACATTGAAAAACATTTTAAATAATTTAATTTTGAAAACTGGTCAATATCCTGATTTATGGAAAAGGGTCCTTTCGGTTCTATTTACAAAGGAGTAGACAAAACGAATCCTAGCCAATACAGGGGAATACTCTTAATTGTTCATTAAGCAACGTATTATGCCAAACAGTAAATTTTCGAATAAAACAATCATTTGGAATCAAATAATCTTTTATCTAATGTACAAGCAGGTTTTAGAGAAAACACACACACACACACACACACACACACACACACACACACACCACACACACACACACACACACACACACACACACACACATACACAGAACTGCAGATCATTATTTTTGTCTTAATAAAATATAGTTTACCACACACATTTAAATCGCGTAGAGGCAGATTATATACATGCTTTGTCGATTTTCAGAAAGCATTGATAACATTTCCCACGAACGGTTATTAATAAAATCACAATGATTTGGCATTCGGGGTAGATGGTTTGATTTGGTCAAATGCACAAATCTTTCAGTTGGTAATAATGGAGCCTGCTATTCAGTATATGTACGAAGAGGAATTTTGCAAGGAAAGTCCTTGAGTCCAACATTATTCATATGTTTATAAACGATCTAATAAACTAAGATTCCAACTGGTATTCACCATCACAGATCATTCGAGCAATACAAGAATATCTGCTTTATTGTATGCAGACCATCGTGATTCCTTGCAACATCAAAATAGGTTTGCAATCAAAATTAGACCAATTACATTTGTGTTGTAAAGAGTGGGGGTTGCTAATTAACATTGAAGACGAAAATTCTATTGTTTTACAAAACAGAACCTGAAACTCGATTTTTTTTTTTAAATGTGGTACAAATTTCATTGAAACAGCAGAGCAATACAAATAGCTTGGAATAATGTTTCATAATCAGGAAAACTTGCAATCGCAGCAGAACATCTAAGTAACCAAAGGTAATAAAGCAACATATTCCTTAAAAAGGAGCATTTAAAAATCAACATATTGATTTTCAATTTGTTTTAAAGTTGTTTGATAGTCTTAATTCACCAATATTGATGTATGGCGCGGATGTATGGCTACGTTTGTGCTTAAAATTAAATGATAATTTCAATTCAGAAAATCTATGTAATCATTGCCGTTCAAATAATTTACCACATGAACATACTCAACACAAGTCCTTCAAGCAAATGGTGGGTGTACACAAAACTCTTTTAAACTTGGCTGTAATTGGAGAACTCGGAAGTTTTCCAATTAGCTTAACAATAATCCATCAGATAATAAAGTTTTGGTATCATATTTTAGAATCTGAAGACAACTCGCTTATCAAAATCATGTACACCAACATGTTAAACAATGCAGATCATCAAACACCTTGGTTTAAATTTTGTCAAACAAATTCTCAGCCTAATGGATTGAAGCATGTTTGGAATAACCAGCATATTTTCTAATATTAAACAAGTTGTGTTATGTGGTCAAGAATAAACTAAAAGATGAATATGTTGTTGTTGTTGTTGTTGTTGTTGTGTGTTGTTGTTGTTTGTTGTTTTTTTGGGGGGGTCAGAAACAGAATCAAAACTAAAATTTTATAACAATATTACTACAGATTACAGAATGGAACCATATATAAGCAACTCTTCCATAAGCTTCAATTGAAAACAAGCATTATGTAAATTAAGGATTTCTTGTCACGACCTTAAAAATAGAAAAGGTAGATATACTAAGACACCAAGAGAAAGAAGACTGTGTCTAGAATGTAATGAAGTAGAAGACGAAATCATGCCTTAGGTAATGTACTAAATATAATGACATAAGGAGGCACTGTTTAGAACACATCAAAGACAAATACAATATACAAAATGCGCTGCCATCTGTCTTAATATCAAATGACGTACTAATCGGTGAGATCTCAAATATGTGTATGATATTTCAAAGTGTCGATAAGGTAAAATGCATGACAAGGACAACTTCATATAACATAATGATATTTTGTCCTAAGTTTGCATCCACCCCTGATTCTAAAACTGATAAAATCCCAAATCATAAAGTGCAACTGAACCCAAATCATTAAGAAAAAAAGATAAACTTAAATGCATTAGTCATAAATTTTCAATCTCTTATCAAGAAAAAGGAAGAACTCAGCAATTTAGTCACCGAAAAAAACATTGATGTTGTAATTTGGGAACAGAAACTTGGCTAGAAAACTGGAACATCCAGCAGTGAACTTCTAATGGAGGATTTTGATATTTATAGAAAGGACAGACTTGGAAAAAGAGGTGGGGGAGTCTTGATTGCCATTAGGAAGAACTTAGCCAGTGAGTTTTTATATCAAGGCAAAAATAGTGAAAGTTTATTTTGTAGGATTAATTTTAAGAATAAGAGACCTGTCATTGTTGGATCAGTTACAGACCTCCAGACTCAGATGAAAATGTATGTTCGTCTATTTGCAGGGGACATTTCTAACATTGTTTTGGCCAATAGGAAGGCAATATTATGGATTGGTGGAGAACTTTAACTTACCAGATATTGATTGGGGTGAAGATGCCATACTTGGTAATCAATACAGTAAAAATATTAATACTCAGTTTTTTGATGCCACCAAAGACCTTGGATTAGTACAATCAGTTGAATCACCAACTCGTGGTAAGGCATTCCTGGATTTATTTTTTACCAATTGTCCAGGCGCTTTAGGCAATCAGGAATTAATTGCAGGCCTGGGTGATCATGACATAGTTCTCTTAGAGAGCAACTTTCAACCCTTTCGAAGAAAACCCCCTAAACGTACATCAGACTCTGGAACCAAGCAGATTTACCAAAATTGCGCAGGGATACTCATGATTTCAGTCGTCTTTTTTTGAGGTCCCACAGTGTTAAAGATAATGTCGGTGACCTTTGGAAGTGTATAAAAACTAACCTGGAATCTATTATGGATGACAACATACCTACTAAATAACTTCAAGCAAGAACCACCAGCCATGGATTACTACAAAAACTAAACGTTTGTTGAGAAGGAAACATCGTTTCTTTAAGAAATTGAAACAACATCCTAATTCAGAAAGATTACTGGTTAGGTATAATACAGATTAAGAGAAGGTGTCAGAGAGAATGTAGGCTTGCTCACTCCAATTATGTTAATTCGATGATTTCGGAAGGTGATCATCAAAACAAGAAATTATGGTCTTATATAAGGAGTAAGAGACAGGACAACATTGGGATTCCAGACCTGAGAAACAACCAGAATAACCTAATACAGGACCCTGAAGGGAAAGCAAACTTATTAAACAAGCAGTTTTGTTCAGTTTTCTCAAATCCCAAACCTTTAATTAACGTTAGACTAAAGGATGATGATAAACTCCCTGAAATGCTAAACATCAAAGTAAACAAAGCAGGACTATTTAAGTTACTGACCAATATCAATGAAAACAAAGCTATGGTCCCGATGGCGTTCCTGGCAAGCTCTTAAAATTATGTGCCAATGAATTGAGTGAGGTATACCAATTACTTTACCAAGCTTCACTGGACCCGGGGAGTAATACCTGATGAGTGGCGAGATGCGAGCATTGTTCCCTTATTCAAAAAGGGTGACAAAACAAAAGCAGAGAACAATAGACCTGTATCTCTTACATCCCTATCAGCTAAACTACTTGAACACATAATATATAGTAGCATAATGGACCATCTTGATACATATGACTTCTTAAATAACGCCCAGCATGGTTTTTGACAGCGAAGGAGTTGTGAGACTCAACTTATAACAACTCTCAATGATTTTAGTAACTGTCTTAACAACAGACAGCAAATAGATGCAAATTTTATTAGATTTTTCTAAAGCCTTTGATAAGGTTGACATGAGGGCCTGCTGCTTAAATTAGAACACATTGGCATTGGCGGTTGTTTGCTAAAATTGGGCCAGATCATTCCTCGTTGGGAGAACGCAGAAAGTTGTTGTGGAAGGGTCGTCATCCATTGTAAACCAGTCTTGTCAGGTGTACCACAGGGAACTGTTCTGGGGCCCTTGTTTTCTTAATTTATATAAATGACATAAGTAGAAATCTCTCTCCTGGAAAATACTATAAGGCTTTTTGCAGATGACAGTTTAGTATATAGAACAATCAGAAGCAAGAATGATATACGCATTCTACAAGAAGATCTAAACGCTTTACAAGAGTGGGAAAGAACTTGGAAAATGGAATTTCATCCCCCAAAAGTGCCAAGTGTTGCGTATATGTAACAAAACGCTCACCAATTAGATCAGATTATTCTATCCATAATACTATTCTTAAAGAAACTAATGCTGCAAAATATTTAGGCGTGATTATAGATAGTCGTCTCAAATGGAAAGAACATTACAATTTAGTATGTAAGAAAGCAAATAACATCTTAGCTTTCTTATACAGGAATATCAATGACTGCCCCCAAAAGGTTAAAGACGACTGCTACAAAACACTGGTTAGACCAGTACTGGAATATGGTTGCTCAGTTTGGGATCCTTACCATCTAAAGGACATTGATAACCTTGAAAAGATTCAGAAAAGAGCAGCACGGTTCGTAACAGGGAACCACATCAGAGAAAAGGGGAATACTAGGAAGAACATGAGGAAATTAGAATGGAAAACCCTTAGAAGAGAGAAGAGCTTTTATTAAACTTAACACCTTTTCAAAGGCAGAGCTAAAGTAATTGATATTCCAATGGAACAACTAGTATTGAATAAAAGTTAGCACCAGGAGTGGCGGTCAATGTTATACCATACCTGCATCAAATATTGACAGCCACTTACATCTTTTTATCCCAGTTCTGTACGGCTGTGGAACTCACTGCCGGGTGCCATCAAGATTGCACAGGTGCAATCTCATTCAAAAAAACAGGTTGATTCGACAGTTTTGAGATCTGCATATTGACGTTTTTCTATTTTTACTTCCCCAGATATTTTATTGAATATCGAGTGCGACCCCTTGTTGCCAAGTTTGCTCCAGGGGCCAACAGTCTGAGTCGCACTGTTTTATGTTATTTTATTCTACTTTTTAACATGCGCGCTGGTGACCTACTCGTTTTGAGTGAACCAGTATTTTAGGAAGAAGAAGAGAAGAATGATAGTTAAATACAACAAGCATGAATATTTGTGTTTCGTTATTTGGTTTCGTTTATCTTTCCTCTATTTATTTGTGTCATATAAAACCTGTTACGGTTTTCAAAGGCATTAAACTATTGAATCTTGAATCTCTCTCTCACTCACACACACACACACACACACACACACACACACACACACACCACACACACACACACATGCAGATGTGCGCGCACGGTAGTGAACATACTGGCATTCAAAGGTTTCTTACCACTGGGCTCCGGTGTGTTTTCACAGCAAGCACTCTCTTCGCTGTCCTCTGCTGTTTGTTACTCACGACTACATCAAAGTAGGTATTGTACACTGCCCCCGTCAGGATCCCTAGGTCGACCATGCATTGGAAAGTGACAGAAGATCACTTAAAAATAAAAAGACTGGGCATCACACACACACACACACACACACACACACACACACACGTACACGCGCGCGCACACACACACGCACGCGCGCAGGCATGCAAAACGCAGGGGTGCACGCGCGTGTGCGCGCGCACACACACACACACACACACACACACACACACACACACACACACACACACACACACACACACACACACACACACACACAGACACACATACACACACACCTTTAAACACGTATTCGTCCGTTTACGTATACGTTTTCATACCTCATTGCTTATACGTATTTGTTTGTCTTTCGTTTTGTCACAAGTCCTGAAGACGGTCTATGACTAAAACGTCGAAAATTTTTGTTCATGTTTTTTGTTTTTTTGGTTTGTTTGTATGTTGTTGTTTTTTTTTTCTTCTATTTTCAAATCCTCTGGGCATCCTCAAAGATAGTTTGTATAAGAAGATTGGGATTTATTGAGTAGTGTGGCAGACAGAAATTAGACATGACACCGTCTTTTCAGGGGATGACTCTGCTGTAGACTAAATAATCTGTCTTTGGGGACTTTCGAGTAAGATGAAAAACCTAGGAACAGGTAGCGGCATGTGTTTAGCATAAAGTAATAAGAAAACGATGCTTGTTCCCAGCTTCATTCCATAGTGTCCCCCGCCCCCACCCCTCTGTCCTGCGTCGCTTCTTCCTGAATCCCTCCTCCACCCATCCGGTATGAAGGTCGAACTTTTACATGGAGGAAACCACAGTAAAAAAAAAAAAAAAAAAAAAAATGAATCAACCTGTGTGACAAATAGGTGGAAAAACTCTCGAGTATTCTTTTTAATGAAGATCAAATGCGATTTATGCATAACTGGCTCTTGACAGACAATATAATTTTCATTTATTATCTGATTTATAATTCGTATGAATTGAGAAGATCTAGCTGCTTTGTTAATTAGTTTAGATTTCCAATAGCCTTTTGGTAACAGCAGATTATTTCTTATGTGCAAGATGTTAACTTCAATTGAAGTGCGTTGAATGCAGAAGGGAATGTTTGTTGACGTTTAAAACGACGACAACAACAACAACAACAACAACAACAACAGCAACAACAAAACTCATGATCATGGTAGAAACGATGCTCAGGGTCTCACTATATCCACAGTTTTTGTATCATGGAATTCAGTTGTCCATCTCCTGCAGAAAGAGGCAGCAGTCAAGGTGACAACAATTCACCATTACTCTTTATTTCAAATGTTTTAAGCTTTACCGTATTAATGATACAAAATATACACATAAACTGAATAAAGAGAGAAGAGGAGAGAGAGAGAGAGAGAGAGAGGAGAGAGAGAGAGAGAGAGAGAGAGAGAGAGAGAGAGCAGAGACAGAGACAGAGAGAGTTTTATTCTCAATATCGTTTTGATTAAATCGAGGTTATTGTATTTGTTTTTGTCCGTCTTTGTGTTTATCTTTTTATCTCCCTTGCATCCTTGGGTGGATCCTCTTAATGGTAGACTCAGAGATTGTCCCCTACATTTATACTGTTTGCATAATGTATTCAGTTTTTCAACAACTTTTTTCCTCCTCACACTCTCGTTTGGTTTCAATTGCTACCCTTCACTGGCTGCTTTGGGGATGCTGTTGGATTCTTTTTTTAGCCCTTGGTGGTGAGAACACCACAATATTATGGACTGTGGTGTGTCTCTATTTGACGCCAGGAGCACAGACGCAGCCAGCCGTGTCTCCCTGATGAGTTCCGACCCAGCGGACGAAAGGCCTCGGAGCAGGCAATACAAAGAGATCTGTCTTCGAAAGGGATTATGATGGTTTCCAAATGCACCTAGTGAAGAGTGTTCATATTTATAACATATTTTCTTAATTTCATGTTCCCAGTTTCTCCATCTTCAACCTACTCCCCCTTCCACCCTGGGGTCCAAATCTTTGCCAAGTCGTTGCTATGAGAACAGTTGAGTTGTTGGCCTGCGCTTGTTTTTCCCCCACTGTTGAATTGTTCGTCTTTGCGTTTGTCTGGCTTTATTCAAGTTTGAAAGGTTGTGCCAGTCTTGAATTGAAGTTACTCTGTTTTAGGTTTCCTTGTGACAGCAAAACGTACCTACTTGTTTACTGTTCCTGACTCACTTCATTCTCAATATAAATTCATAAATTTTCTTTCCTTTATCACATGCTACAAAACGCAATCAATCACTCATACGTTTTGTGCCATTTGCTTTGAAATCTATTCTATCATACATTGCTGTTAAGTGTAAAGATGAAAGTGTTTTTGTTGAATTTGTAAGATGTACCACTGTTTGCATGGAATTCATGCAGTCTGTTTGAAGGGGGTGAAAACCAGTTAACTGAATAGTTAGTTTTGTTGCATATTTAGGTGCTGTCTATTAAGGGCAAGAATGTTAAACCTAACGGATAAACTGCTTTGACAGAAAACAACACCATTATTTGATGGGTTTTTTTTTTTCAAGTCAGATTCGTACAGGAACAACTGTTTTTGGCACCAGATTTTACGAAGCAGGTGTATGTATAAAAAGAGTGAAAACAGTATATGTATACTGAAAACGTACTTCTCCTTCTTTCTGTCTGTTAAAAGTGCACACACACACACACACTCACGCACTCATGCACACACGCACACACATACACAACATGCATGCTTAACAAAAGTCATGACTCTCTCTCTCTGTGTCTCTCTCTCTGTCTCTCTCTCTTTCTCTCTCTCTCGTTCTCTCCCTCCCTCCCTCCTCTGCACCCCCACCTCTCATTTCCTTTTTGTTCACAGCGCCTGCGCGCGCAGGTGTGTGTGTGTGTGTGTGTGTGTGTGTGTGTGTGTGTGTTGTGTGTGTGTGGAGTATGGGTGGGTGGGGGAGGGGGGGTTGTATGTGCGGACCATCAGGTTTTTCTTGCATTCCTTCACGTCTAACTCATTTATGTGGGAGTGACATGATGCTGCACATTCAAAATATGCTGACGAAGTCGCGGGCTGCTGATGGCTATGACAGTTACGAGAAGCAAGGTTTGCTAAGTAGCAAGGTTTGCTGGCCCCTATCGGTGGCTTTGAAGAAGCTCACACACAGCTGGAAAGGAACGCTTTGAACCTTCCACTTGTTCACTGCCACTGACTGCCAGCACACTGGGGATAGTAGGGTACCCTGTATCCCCGTCCATCCACCCGTCCAAAGAACCGATCCACCCTGTTTGTAAATGATACATACTCATCTCCCTGCATTGCCTCTCTCACTTCACTATCCACGTCTCTCTCTCTCTCTCTCTCTCTCTCTCTCTCTCTCTCTCTCTCTCTCTCTCTCTCTCTCTCTTTTTTTTTTATGTATCAAAGTAACTTCTTCAATGTTTCATTTCAAGCATTTTTTTTTCAATAACGTCTTCACTAAGTTCCTTTGATTTAATTCCTTCACCAGTTCTTTTTGTTTAATTAAATCAATGCGTTTATTCCGTATTTTATTGTATATTCTTATTGAAACTGAGTTAATCGCTTCATCATTCATTCCATTAGTGGTATGATTCATTCCTGCATTGAGTAATTTGTTCCCTTATTCCAATAATCATTTTAAGTTGTGAATTATAATGTGCGTTTGTGTATTCATATACATATACATGTACACATAGATACATACACAAATACATACATGCATACATACATACATGGAGGGACGGACGGACAGGCAGATGGACGGACAGACAGACAAACAGATAGACAGATAGATGGATAAGTAGGAAGCTAGGGGTGCACAGACAAGCACTTCCTCCCCCACTCCTGCTACAACGCGACCCCACCCCATCTTTGCTTAAACACACACACACACACACACACACCACACACACACACACACACACACCACACACACACACACACACACACCAACACACACACACACACACACACACACACACCTCCGCCTCCAGAACAGAAAAGAATATAACTGCACTTCGCAAATTTAGTGACAGTGACATCAAATACTAATTTCAATATTCAGCCTCCTCCCTTGCCCCTTTTCCCCTACCGCATACCATTCCTACAGTATAGCAGTGCAGTGCAAAGTGGTGTCCACCAGAAATAGAATAATATGGAGGAAAGCTCACCTGAGGCGGTGGTCAAGATATATCGTGTCCAGGTGTTGCCGGACCCAGGAAAGCTGACCAAAGCAGTGCTGGGTATGTCATGAAGCAGGAATTTACCCGTACCTGGCAGCGGGCAGGGTTGGTCATTCAGTCTGAGAAATACAAAATCATCGGGCTGTGTGAAAGACAGCATACAGGACTAGGTCTGAGCTACGACAGCGTACCACTGAGTGGTCATGGCAACACACACCACGAAAGTGTACTCCATAACACACACCACAAGTGTACTCCATAACACACACCACTAAAGTGTGCATCACAACACAGATCACTAAGTGTACCCCATAACACACACCACTATATGTACTCCATAACACACACCACTAAAGTGTGCATCATAACACACACCACTATATGTACTCCATAACACACACCACTAAAGTGTGCATCATAACACACACCACGAAGTGTGCTTCATAACACACACCACTGAGTGATTACTACAACACACACCACTTAGTGAACATCAAAACACACACCACTAGGTGTGCACCATAACACACACCACAAAGTGTACTCCATAACACACACCCCTAAGTGTGCATCACAACACACGCCACTAATTGTGCACCACAACGCACACCACTAAGTGTGAATCATAGCACACACCACTAATTGTGCACAACAACGCACACCACTAAGTGTGCATCATAACACACACCACTAATTGTGCACCACAACGCACACCACTAAGTGTGCATCATAACACACACCACTAATTGTGCACAACAACGCACACCACTAAGTGTGCATCATAACATACACCACTAATTGTGCACAACAACGCACACCACTAAGTGTGCATCATAACACACACCACTAATTGTGCACAACAACGCACACCACTAAGTGTGCATCATAGCACACACCACTAATTGTGCACCACAACGCACACCACTAAGTGTGCATCTCCAAGGGGGAGACAATCTCAGGAGTTATATGTTAGTGAGTTTCCCTCCCTATTGAAGATTGTCTCCCCTTGGAGACTATAAGCTTGCTGAAGGCTCATTTTGAGAAGCATTTATTTTATTTTTCTCCATTCACCCACTCAAGCACATACTGTTAGTTAGGCAGAATTATCTACCACTGCAGATATGAATGCTTATCTCCCCCTATTTCTTCAATCTAAGACATAAGAGCAAGCTTTGTTTATAGTTCAATATTCTTGCAGTCATTGGAACACCAAGCTGCTCTGTAAGTTGCTGAAATGGTGCTCGATACATATCCTTGGAATGTTTAGATTGTTGCAATTTAGTCCCTTGCGGATTCATTCCAAGAACTGGCCCTCAGCACTTGTGTCTTAAGAGGTTATCTTTTTATATTTTCTACTTTTCTCAAGAAAATGTAGCTTGTTTTGCTCTTTCATGATTTTCTTTTGCTTCTTAGGTGGCACCTTTGGTTGGTTTTTTTGAAAACTCAACAAACATACTACGGTATTGCACACCAGCCTTTTCTGGGATAGCATTCTTCTTAAAACCGAAAAGGCAGAGGAGTCAAATTACCACTTTCCGCGGTCACTGTGGAGAAACAATCAGGTTTCGAAATATCGGTATCTGACCAGGAGTTTTATGTTAGTGAGTTTCCCTCCCTATTGGAAATTGTCTCCCCTTGGAGACTATAAGCTTGCTGAAGGCTCATTTTGAGAAGCATTTATTTTATTTTTCTCCATTCACCCACTCAAGCACATACTGTTAGTTAGGCAGAATTATCTACCACTGCAGATGTGAATGCTTATCTCCCCTATTTCTTCAATCTAAGACATAAGAGCAAGCTTTTTTTATAATTATATATATATATATATATATAATATATATATATATATATATATATTCATTCACACCGCACACCAATGCTTACACGATCACATCTGTGGACTCTCCAGTTTACACATCTGCATCGCCCCACCGATCAATACCCACCAGCGCACACACAGTATACAATATACACTGGGGTCCTGGAGAGATTCAAAGTCTTATCTCAGTTAACATGTGTTTGATAGTTTGTGTCTGTTATTGGAAAGGCCCAGTTTGCCCCAATCTCTAGGAGTCTTCACAGTGTTGACTTTGAGATTATTCCAATGCTGTTTGGTTGGTGACGTTTCTTGCTATTCCTGTAAGTCTGGATGTGCGGCCACTTCCTCTCTTCATGTTCACATCTGAAAGATCATTTGTGGTATAGAGGCTTTGCTCTTGTTTGTTTAAGTGGTGTTTTTTTTTATAGATTTCTTATCACATCAGATCGGCCAAGATCTAATCCTGTTCTTATTGTTGCCTTGCCTGCCAATGTGTCTGCTCTTTCATTGCTTTTAACTTCTGCATGTCCATGACAGTACATCCACATCAGTCTCTCCAATGGAAGGTTGTGCATTACCTCATGTCAATCAGGGCTTTCCATTCCACTCTCCACTTTCTGAAGTAGATTGATGGGGTCAGTCAGTATCATGGCTTGTTGAATTTTAAACAAACCTGTGGATGAAAGCCAAAGGAGTGCTTGTGTCACTGCTTCTACCTCCATTGTTAGACTTGAAGTCGTTAAACTGTACGCGCCATTGTCTCCCGAACAGTTCGGCCAGTTTGCTTCACTGTGTAAACCCAGCCTCGGTGACAGAACCATCAGTACATATAAAAATATCATCTTTTGTGCCACAGCTTTCTAACTGCATCTGCATTTCTGCATTGGTTTTGCCTTCTGGCCATTCTCGACGTTGTCTTGAAAGTTCTGGAGCAGTGGCAATTTAGAAGAGGCGTTTGAAATGGTCTGGATATTTTTCCCATTCCTTCGTTTCTTAAGTTCTGCCGGTTGGAACACAAGCTGTATATCGTCTTCTGCCTGTCCTGTCCATAATATTCCTCTTCATAGCCAAGTGCCTTTTGTTTCCTTGACCGCAGCAGCGTGTAGTGGGTATTGGTGATTTCAAGTGATCTGAAACATGCCTTCACCTGTTCTGGCCTGTTCTACACTGAAGGACGGTCAAGCAGGAACAGCATACTTTCAACCGGATTGTCTGTTGTGGTTTCCAGGATTAATTCCTTGCTTCGTTTCGATTTTTTTCTATTTCAAGAAGATTGATCTTGGACAGTGTTGTAAGATCCAAACCATTATCAATCGCAATGAGTTGAAGTGCGTGATACAGTCGGTTGATATAGCGCTGTCCAATGCCTTTAGCTGCCATTGCTTTTATGTCAGATTGGCCCCTTCTGCTTTTAAGAAAAGAAATTCAACATGCTTTCTAATACACCCAAATAGGGTAAGATACTCAAATAGCGTAGGTTGCTCGTTTATTCAATCGGTATTCCATTGAAGGAAACTGGTGAGGATAATTATCTTGCTATCTTGTTGTTGAAAGTGCAGACCAATGTGTGGGATTTCGTAGGGTTGACGGATGATTCCGTTTCTTGACACCACTGAGCAATGTTGTTCAGCTGCTGCTTCCAGGTCTTCCAGGTCTATTGCAACTACCAGTTTTATTTCCTTTCTTTGAAATCCTTTGTATACTTTATAGGCAAAAGTGGACGCATTTTCCTATGTACTTTCACCTGTTCTGTAGACTCTTTGATTTGATGGGAGGATTTATAACTTTCAATGTCTCTTGGTCTCTTGTGAGTTTTCTTGCTATGATTCATTTCCTACTACATTTTGCATAGTGAGTATGTGGTAGACATTTAACAGATAATGATCTTTTGCTAGTTTTGGTAAGCTTTCACGTAACCGTGTGTCCAGTCTTCTGGGACATAGCCATGAAACTGTCATGGTAGAGACTGAAGATATGGGCTCTGTCCTGTTTTGAGAGCTGTTTGATATCTGGATACTGTACTTTGGACCTGGAGCACTATTCTTAGTACATCTAATTATTGCATCATCCAGTTCAGATACTGTAATTTCATCATCAGTGTCATTCTGAACCAGGTGTTGGTGTAATTTAATGAAGCATTTCTTATTTTCTACCAAAATTCTTTGATCTCTCTGTTCTATGAAACGTTTAAATAGAGCCGATCCTTTCTCCACATTTGTCGTGAGTTTATCAAACGTTTAAGTAGAGCCGATCCTTTCTCCACAATTGTCGTGAGTTTCGTGGTCTCCTCAGCATTTACGATGTCTGGAGTGGCGTTTGTTCTGTGTCTGTCTTCCTTCCATGCAATTACAAAACAGCCCAAACTGAGTGAGTGTTGTGTTAAATTAAGTGATAGACAAAATTGTTGCCTTTTTTTCTTTGCTTCTTCAGCTACTCTTTCGAATTATTCAGGGCTTTTTTTCGTTCATGTCAGTTTTAATAGCTGGAACAGGGCAATGTTTTCTTCTTGCTCTCTGCCAAATCCCTAAGCCTTGTGATTCTCTTTCCAGGCTGTTTCCGTTATCTATATACCGGAAATACCTGATAGTAATCAGAAAAGGCTTGTACTCGTCAACGCATGCACATATCCAGGTACCCACACATGAAAAACGGAAACGGCGTGGACCTTACTGGAGGAAACAGAACATGAATTTGGAGACTCTGTAATGCTATGTGGAGATCTTAATGCACGGTCAACATTATGGGATCAGCATGGTCCCAATCCTCAAGGAAGTGTGCTGGAAGAGATGCTGGATGAAGTGCGTCTCAGTGCACTGACAAAAATATCTCCCAACACATACAGGTCCGCAGGATCACACTGACAGTGTCATTGACCAAAATGCACAGCAGGCGTGAGTAGGGAAGCACTTTTACATCATAGAAGTGACCTTACTTTACCCTGTCATATTCAGTTTACAGAAACTATCAAAAGTTAAACAAACGAAAAAAAAAGGACACTTTCTTTTTAATGTAACAACAATGCAGGGAACAACAGAGGAAAGTAAAGGAGCAGAGGATGCAAGGAAACAATACTACAACCAAACAAATCGTTCAACCTCTTTGATGATGCTACTGCTACTCCTATAATAATTAGAACAACCAAACATTCAGAAGACACAGAAACAGACCTGGCCAAGGGTATAAGCGTCCGCTGTTTCAGCAGGGCGAAGATGACAACAACACATGCCAGCAACACACAGAATGAGACTGCTGCCTTCTGTTTTTGCGTGGTCATTTTTCTTCCTCTGAAGGCCCAGCCACTAAGACCAACTGTATACCTGTAATCACAACAAACATTAGCTACTGCCTTAAATTTTCACAGCGAAAAAAATAATCAGTGACATAAGAAATTGAAAGCTCTCCTTTAATTTCTTTCCGTTGAGCGAACGGAACCATAAAAATGGTGCAGAGGAATTCTTAAGATAATGTTCGAATGCCTTAGTGTGTCAGACTCTCGCTCGTGCAACGGCGACAATCAGTGAGACAAAACAAGGGAGATTTCCCACTTTTCATCAATAACTAAACGTGTATATTATTCACACAAGTCTTTCTACTTTAGTTTCACACGTTGGTATGGATGACACGTTACACATTGCATGCACCCTGCGTGACAAATGGAAAGAATGAAGGAAGTAAGGAAATAAAGTGAACGAGATTGAACGCTATTGACTGGATGACACGAAAAAACGACTGAATGAAGCGCCAGCTGGCAGCTCCTCAGTCGGCACTACCCAGGTAGGCAGCCCGCTGTGTAAACGAGTATGGATTGTAAATCGCTTAGAGCTTGGTCTCTAGCCGAGCATAGGCGCTGTATAAGTATTCATCATCATGTTCATCATCATCATAGTAATAATAATAATAATAATAATAAATTAATAATAATAATAATAATAATAATAATAATAATATAATAATAACGTTCACTCAAACATATTTCAATCCAGCATATCAACATGTCTTCATGGGTTATAAAATAACTCCTCCATGAAAGTTTGGCACCAACAGTTTCACACAAAAATAAAGCGATATTACAATACCCTTCCATGAAAGTTTGGCACCAACAGTTTCACACAAAATAAAGCGATATTACAATACCCATCAATGAAAGGTTGGGCACCAACAGTTTCATACAAAATAAAGCGATATTACAATACTCCTCCATGAAAGTTTGGCACCAACAGTTTCACACAAAATAAAGCGATATTACAGACCTATAACAGTTTTCGTTCCAAGCCACCACAAAGCATTTTCAATCTCTGCGACCTCTTTCGTCTTACACACACACACACACACCACACACACGACACACACACACACACACACACACACACCACACACACACACACACACACACACACACACACACACACACACACACACCACACACACACACACACACACACACACACACACACCACACACACACACACACACACACACACACACACACACACACACACATGTGTCTGTGCCCCTATCAACAAAAAAGTAGACTTCATGCTCCTTCTCTGTCCTGGGGAAAGAACAGTTGCTGAAAGGGAACCCAAAAAAGAGTACTTCTATCGAAAGAATATTAATCTTCATCACTTCTTTCCCCCTTTCTTTTCAGCTCTTTTCACTGCATCTCACCTGGAGGTCTGCTGAGCCTGCTAATACAGGCCAGTGGTAATGGTTCTTCGTTTACACACTTCCTGAGTCATTAAACAAAACACACAATGACGCATACCCTGCCGTCAACGTTTATCTCTCCAACGTCATCCAACAGTTTTCCTACTGATTCAGTGGGGTCATGTCGATGTGACCACGTGTCGATGTGACCAAGTGTTGTTGTGATCAAGTGTAGTTGTGACCACGTGTCGTTGTGACCACGTGGTGTTATGACCAAGTGTCGTTGTGACCAAGAGTCGTTGTGACCACGTGTTGATGTGACCACGTGTCGTTGTGATCAAGTGCCGTTGCGACCAGATCAAAAGGACAAGATCACGTTTGGTACCAGCCGCCGTGGCGAAGTGGTTAGCGTTGCGGACTCCCGGCTGTGCGGTCATGTGTTCGAATCCCATCAGAGTCATGTGGGTTTTTTCTGCCCCGACCGGCTCCTACCCAGAGTTGAGTTTGCTACGGACTCAGTTGAGAAGACTGGGACCACACAGTCGAGTTTCATCCACTTAATGGATGCGTTTCTGGTGCCTGTTTCTCTCGGGCCTGGTGACGCCGGGATATATTATGAAAGGAAGCATAGAGTATAGCCCTGTCGTGTAGTCTCAGACCAAAATGGAAATCCGTAGCATCATCTTAATCATCATCATTCTCATTGATCCGCATTTAAAAAATGT
>CM031608.1:66575440-66578657 GCA_018398815.1 Conus ventricosus
AGTTGCACCTTAAAAGATTTCGAAATTGGTCTTGTGTTGAAGGATTTGAGCGTTCCCTGGGGCAGCCATATTGAATCAGTTCAATGATCTGCCCAACTATCCTCCCTTTTTGGTAAATAAACCCGCCCACCCACTGTCATAGAATAGCTTGAGGTGAAATATATTCACTGTAAGCGCATTTCTGTTTTCGTTTTTGTTATTGCCTGTGTTGTGATGTTAACTTGATCGTCCAACCAGACAGCTTATTTTAGTATAGTTAAAGTTACCTCCCTTATAAAGTAAACGTTAGACATGCGCACAGGAGGACAACGGTCAGACATGCCAGCTGATTGAACACTGCTGTTCACGGAGTTCCTTGCTTCAAGAGATACTCGCCCACAACCACGCAACCAGCCTACCATTACATGGTGTCAGAAGTATTCCCTTGAGTATACTGAATTGAAGGTTTTACTGCGGAACGAGGTTTCCAGTGAAGTTTGTGCTGAAAATGTCTTTCAAGCCACCTACTGACTTCCACTTTCTGGAGCCGGCAACAGGGCCTGCCTGGAAAGAACGGTTTCACCGATACCGTCTGGCCTCAAAACTCAAAAAGAAGAGGGCGAAATCCAAGTAAGTTCCCTTGTATATGCCATGGGATCGGAAGCGGACAAAATATTTAAGCAATTCGAATTTCGAAACGTATCAGAGAAGAATGATTATGACGTCGTTATCAAGAAATTTGACGAATGTTCATTCCTTCACATAACGTCATTCATGAAAGAGCGAAGTTTCACAGAAGAGATCAAAAACAGGAGAAACAGTGGAACAGTATGTCAGGTGTCTGTTTGAACTTGCAGAGCATGCACAGTTTGAAAACAAAAATGACACAGTCAGAGACAAAGCTAGTTTTAAGACTGTTAGACCAAGAATTGTCAGAAAAGCTTCAGCTTCAAAGTGACCTAACTTTGAAAGTGGCAATTACGATGGCTAGACAACGTGAAAGGGTGAAGCAAGAAACTGAACAGCAGAGAGGTGCTAGTGGAAATGAGCGTATTGATAGAGTACACTATAGCCACCGTGACAGAAGAGTCAGGGGAGGTGCATCATCTACAGCACATCATGAGAAAGCAGCATTCAATAGTCCTAAATCAAAGTCTTTATCATGTGAAAATGTGGGACGTCACATGTAAAAGGAAAATGCCCAGCAAATGGAAAGAAAATGTCTGAGATGTGGAAAGAGTTCACATTTTGCTTGGGTCTGCAGAACCAAGACAAGCCAGAAACTGGATGAAGTAGAATCAGCTCAAGAAGAAGTTTTCTTCATTGGAGCAGTCAGTTCCAAAACAGAACCTCCTTGGAGAGTCAAAATTGACATTGAAGGTAAACAGATAGACTTTAAAATTGATACAGGTGCTGATGTTAATGTTATCAGCAAGTATACATGGGTTGCATTGGGTCAACCCAAACTTTTGCCTTGTTATGGAGTCAGCCTGCAGGGGCCGGGAGGGAAAGTGAAAACAATTGGAAATTTCAAGACAATTTTTAACAAGAAACTGCAAGCTTTGATATATGTTCTTGATCATGATGTTGATAGCTTACTCAGCCGCAGTACTGCTACAGAACTAAATCTTGTTAAAAGAATGGATGCAGTGTCTCTCAGTACAGTCAAGTGTAACACTGTCAAAATTAAGTTGAGAGAAGGAGCACAGCCTTACAGCATAGCAGTCGCAAGACGTGTCCCAATACCACCTCAAGAAAAAGTGGAAAAGGAACTCAAACGCATGAAAGATGAGGGAGTAATTGAAGAAATAACAGAACCAACAGAGTGGGTTTCACCAATGGTTCCTGTATTGAAACCGAATGGAACTGTCAGAATATGCGTGGACTTGAAGAAACTCAACAAGCAGTTGAACGTGAAAGATATGTCATTCCAACTGTAGATGACATCATACACCAACTTCGGGGTTCATCAGTTTTCTCAAAACTGGATGCTCAATCAGGGTTCTGGCAAATTCCGTTGGACAAATCAACAGCAAAATTAACCACCTTTATTACACCATTTGGACGCTATTTCTTCACAAAGGTCCCTTTTGGAATATCTTCTGCTCCTGAAATATTTCAGAGAACCATGAATGAGATCCTCAGTGATATTGAAGGTGTGATTTTGTTACTTTGATGACATAATGTGCACACCAAGACAGCAGAAGAGCATGAAGAACTCCTCACCAGAGTACACAAAAGACTGCAAGATGTAGGTCTAGGTCTTACATTGAACAATGGAAAATGTGAATACAGGAAATCTGAAATAAACTTCCTGAGGCATATCATCAGTGGTCAAGGAGTGCGACCTGATCCTAGCAAGATAGAAGCAATCTGCAAATGACCGAATCATCAGATGTGAATGAGTTGAGGAGATATCTTGGAATGGTGAACTACCTTGGGAGATATTTACCTCACCTGTCAACCACCTTGAAGCCACTGAATGACCTGCTATCAAAAGATTCAGCATGGACTTGGGGTCCACAGCAAACAAAAGCTTTTGCTAGAGTGAAAGAAATGCTGACAACAACACCTACTCTAGCATATTATGATCCAACCAAACCAACTGTGGTTGAAGCAGACTCCAACAGCTATGGCATCGGAGGAGTCGAGTGTGTTGCTGCAAAAACATCATGATGGCCTTCGTCCTGTAGCATTTTGTTCAAGAACTCTGACAAAAACAGAACGCCGCTATGCACAGATAGAGAAAGAGTGTCTAGCAGCGTTTGGTCGTGTGAGTGTTTGATCGGTATCTCATGGGACTGGCTTCCTTCACTCTACATACTGACACAAACCTCTCGTTCCTCTGATCAACACGAAAGACTTGTCAGAAACACCAGTCAGTGTCAGGCATGCTGATGCGAATGATGCGTTACAAGCACTTGCTGTGCATCAACCGGGAAGATGATGTTTATCAGACACTCTGTCACGTAGTCCAAAAACAATGGAGAGGACTCATGGAGAAGACATCAAGTATCATGTGAACATGATTACATCGTCGTGGCCAGTCAGTGACAAGAAACTTGAACAAATCGCAGAGAAACACAAAAGATGTAAACCTCACGTATACAATGGAGTACGTAGAGGTGAGTGGCCACGTACAGACAAAATGTTAAACTGGGAGCACGGGATTTCTTTTTTTCGTGGTGAATCAGTGTTTTTGATGGAATCTTGTCGAGGGAGAGAACGTCATCCCATC
>CM031608.1:66578757-66594818 GCA_018398815.1 Conus ventricosus
TTCCCCTTTTTGGGGAAGATGCCGAATAAATCTACTTTTTGTGCGTATTTAATGTGAAATGTGGGTACCCCGCTGGGGAAAAGATCGCAGTAAGTCAACAGATTTTTGTCTGGCTCCCCAATGTTGGATGTTCTTGGACATTTAATGGTGTGATTTGTTTCCTACCCCATGTGTAAAAATTGACAGTTTTGGGTTTGTTTTGTTCTTCAAACTGATCTTTTTGGGTCTACACTAACGGGAAAGGATATTCCACTAAAGTTGAGATCATTGTGAAAGGGTTTTAGTTAGACACTCTCTCGGGTTTTTTGCGGATATAATGCGCCTTGAAAGAAACCCCCACATAAAACATTTTTGCTGTTTCTTTATGTTTAGAACTGCTCTTTTTGAAAAAGCTGGAGGTAGTGGTTAAGCTTACAAAAACGGCGCATATAGCCTGTTTTTCTGACTCTAAGACTTCCCCCTGACAACCGGGCCCTTCTTTTTGGCTTTTTCAGCGGCCACCCAAACTGTGTAACGTTGTCTCCCCAACCCGGGTTTAAGTCTTTTGAGAAAGAAAGTTGTTGTTTAGTCGGACCCGACTTCTAGTTTTCTTCATTTATTGTTACATAGTCAATTTTAAAAAGCTAACATTATTTTAATGGGGGGGTCTTTGTTAGTTTGCCGGGAAACTGAAAAATAGATGAGCAACTTGCGTACGTTTGTTGGGTCAATGACTTCAAAATAAATTCATTCGTCTCTTGATAACCTCTCTCTAAACCCTTCCTTCAAACAATCGTCTGGTCTTCAATGTTTGCCTTTTGATTTTTTTCTAACTAAAAAATATTTATTTAAGTTAAAAAAAAAAAAAATTAATTAGAATCAATATAAGGTTTTTTGTGCTTGGCTCATAAACTAAAATAAAAACGCCCTTTGGCGTTTTATGTGAGTGTTTAGAACAGAGTTTTAAAGTTTCGTTTTTTTTTTTTAAGCATTCCTTTTTTATTTTTGGTTTGGTGTTGAGAAAAAATTGCCTTGCCTTTCTTTGGTCAAAATTTTTTCTTTTTAGTCTCAAAATCGGCCCGTAAACGATTAAATTTTTCCGTGATGTTTGAGTCAAATTTGTGCTTTTTTATTTTGTTTGAACGAACTAAATTTAGCGTTATTGTTGACCCTAGCTGTGTGCTTTGGGTTTAGTTTTTATTTTTTTTCGCAGCACCTACAGCTAATGAAAAACAGGCCCAAAAGGGTAAAGACAAAACGCCTAGAGGTAAATGCGGGTGCACCCAACCTGTTGCTAAGAGCCCAAAATTGTCCCTGCTGTTTGAGCACTTATAGTTTTGTTCCGTTTTACATATGTAAAAGCATTAAAAGGCAGCGAAAACCTTTGTTTGGGTTTTTCTGTATTTTGACGGTTTGCTCTAGTTTTTGTTTTCATTTGGTAATGTTGGTTAATTGAAGGTTTTTTTTTTGGGGGGCATCTTTCTTTGGCGCTCCGGTGCTGTAGGCACATTTGGATAAACTTGAACAGACATGCTTTTTATAAAATAAAAATAATTTAGTATTGTATATCTTTTAATCTGTTATCTTGAATATTCAGCTGCGCATCATATATTAAAAACAAATGTACATTAAGCGGTTTATCGGCTTCTTCTTCTTTATCAATTTGAATGTTTATTACGTCTCTCACAGTTCTCCCGCTTCCATGCAACTGATTATCCTCTGTTGACCTTAGGTCAATCCATAAACCGTATTTCGTTGTTAAATAATCATCAAGCCTAACATTGTGAAGATGTAAATCTTTAGACACAAGGTCAACTGTTGGATTTCTACACCTCCGCCTCCAAACAGTTTTCTTATTTCATCAAAATGCTGATAAGTTTAAGCCCGCTAGCGTAGATTTGGTTAGGACTACCCTCAATCGAACATTGTACTTTCGTTATTTTAGGATTAATAAACTTTTCACTTCCTCTTTTGAATGGTTCTTCATCTTCACACAGCAATAAAATACTTTAAGCGATCTTGCTGCGACACTAAAACTAAAATTCCATATAGTGTCTGCCCTGCTTCTGGGATATGTTGTATGGTGAATCACTCTTTCGTAATATATTGCTAATTTTGACTGATATGTTGCTCAATCAGCCTTGCTAAATTAGGGTTGCTAACAACGTCAAACTCTAACGAGATGTCAGAAATGCTGTACTTTGCTTCGGTGTCTGTTGATCTGATAACACGTTTGTATTCATTAAAAGTTAGTTCATATGACAATCTGTCTTTTAATGCTCCTTGAAAGTACGGCGCATGCGCTTTTAACAACTCAAAATCTAAGGGGATGGAAAAGCGATTTCCGTACGCAAAATTTACTGCTACATACTTTTTGCCGTCTTTAGTATCTCCAGCGCCTATTCTATGTTTTAGTGCTTCTTCATTTTCGATTCCTTGAAACGCAAGTCAGCCCTTTCATTCCCGGTTAGCCATAGATCAGAATAGGTTAAAAATATGTCTGCATTGTGTAAAGAAAATATTTCTTGCCCCTCAAGTTTTATAGAAATTTCTTAACGATTGCCCGCCCCAGATTCTGTACAACTGTCCTGTTTAGGTCTGTTGTTGAAGCGAGTACTATTTTGAAAGTAAGACGCGCAGAGCCTGGCACAATCACTTCATCCGCTCCTAGGTCCGGAAATTTGACAGTAAGAATTTGATCCGCATCAATAGTAGATGGATTATTTGGAACAGTAATATTCCGCTTATTTCCCTTCACGCCAAAGGGCTCTTTCAGCCTTCTATGCGGGTCAAGAATCGAGCCATATGCTTGTGACATTTTTTTATAAAACAAAATAAAAAGTTAATTATTAAAGAAACATGGCAGGCATTGAACATGAAGATTATGATGATTTTGATCCTGGAGACGACATGAGTGAAATGATCCCTTTGACACAGCATCGCTCAGCGCCCTCATTGCGGCGTGAATTAACAGAAAGTAAGGTCAGATCATTTTACCAAAGTGTAGGCCAAGAACCTCCCGAATTTATAGACCCTAATGATTTTGAAGTAAAAGATGATCATTTGTTTGTGATGAGCGACCAAGGACAACTTGTTCGAGTTACAACTAAACCAGACTCATCAAAGATTTTAAAAAGAGTACAATTAGACAAAGGCTCGGTGTAAGCGAACAAAATCGCCTTGGCATTACTAAACCAAAATTAGATGGGGAGGCTGTTTCTAAACTTCAAAACACACTACAAGAACTCCCAACAGATAACCAAATACAAAACATGGAACTTAAAGAATTAAATCAATCGGCAGACGAATTAATAAATGCAATAGAAGCAGAAACCAGTTTTTCAGAAGAAACAGCATTAAAGACTATACACGACTCACCGCTACCCATGCGAGAAATAGCGGCCCTTGATCATGCTTTAAGAACCATTAGAGGTGAATTAACAAACAATTTAGCAAAACTAGGTGAAATGGATGAGCATATAAAAAGAGAAAAAGAAAAACTCGTTGAGGCTGATGACGCCAACTTAGGGCCTGATATTAAAGAAAGAATAACCCAAAGACTAAAAGATCTTGAACAAGAGAGATCAGCAAGACTAGAAGTGTTGTCTACTAACCGAGAACAATTACGAACTCAAGTGAGCAGAATAGAGAAACTATCCAAAGAATTTATATGAAGACACGACACTAGCAGAACGAATACGAACACTGTTTAGAGAGCAAGGCGTCACATTAGCAAGCGTTATAACAGCCTTAGGATTTGCAATAAGTACACTGGTTTTGGCTATTACAGGTGGCGGTGGTCAAATCCCAGTGCCTCCGCCACCATCGCCTCCATCGCCGCCTGATAAATCATGGGTAAAAAACAACTTGACCATCTTGCAGGTTTATTAAAAAATTAGCCAGTAAAGCCATGGACGCTTTGCCGGGTATATTAGGGGTATTGTTAGCTGGCTTTTGTCTACTGCAAGCAAAGTAGTTGGGTTTATGGCCGAGCACTTATGGACATTAGTTCTCTTAATAGTTGGGTTAATATTTAGTAAGATAAAGACCGAGTAATCCTATGCCAGTTAATCCAAGAACAAGTGCTGTCTTTTCATATTCATGGTCATCGCGAACAGAGTCCGGGTCTTCAACGGCCTTTGGGCTTTGGGCCACGGGGATTGGATGACTTATTCTTGGGGGGTCGACTTGTTTGTTTACTGCTTGCAATATTACTGGCTCAGAATTTATTTCGTTTTTTCCGACCTTCTGTTCATTGCCTGCCACAAGGATTTCATTATTGTAGTTTATTATTGTTCCTATCTGGAGCCTGAGGTCAGAAGGCAGCATGTATAAACCAGTGCCAACAGCAAAGTCTACTTTCGATCTTGCGTATTGTAAAACATTTTGGTACCTTTTAATACTTGAAGGTAAATCAACTGTAGAATTAATGGCGTCCTCTAAATTTGCCAAGTACTGTTTTTGTGCATCAAAGCCAGTAGAAGGATCAGTTATGCTCGATCTCGTTTGTGCTTGCGAACCTAGCAAACACCAAACGTAAGTACGAATAGAGTCGTTTATTCGTTCTATTCCTGCTTTAGTTAGGCCCTTAGAAGTGTCTAAGATAAATGTTGTCCATGCTGTTTTATGCTCTTGCTCTATAGACCGAGGTGAACGCCTGTGCCTGAAGAGAAAGATGTGTAAGGAGGATTCCAGTCATAGTTATACTTTCTGTGCACGCCCCAATAATAAGGGGTGCCTAAGCCATGATTGCGGTCAACTTTTGTCTAAGTCTGTCTTAACATTAATATTGAATTCGTTACAGATCCTTTCAAAAGCCTTCATGTCTATTCTGTTGCTGAATGGATTAAACGGTTTGTCATTTGGTAATGGTGCTTGCAGTTCAGTCCAAAACGTCTGAAGGTATAATAAACATGAAATCTATACACTGACCTCACCAAAGGATCAGGATGACTCAAATGATTAGCATACGATACCCACACCAGTTGTTGCACAAAACACAGCAAAGTTTAACTGGTTCTGATAAAACTGCATCGGATGCCTAAACCACACTTTCGCGATGTAGTCTTTTTTAATAGGAGGGTTAAGATATCTGCTTAATGGAGTATCACCTTTACTTGAAAGGTGTCAGTCTGAGTCACAGAAATGTCAAGAGTATCAGTTGTTATATTTTTAAGATTGTAGTGCGGCCCAACAGAATATTTTGCATCAGTATATTTGAATGCACTCATTTTTATTTTGTTTAAAAAATGTTTGTAACAATAACAACTCAAGGCCGCCCTTCGTTTTTAGAACATGCTATTAATAACGAATGCGGAACCAGAACGGTCGCGCTCCATGAAATATTCTACAAAGTCGTATGGTTTAATATAAGCAAGCCAAGGAGAATAATAAGGTTCTAAAAGTTGACAAAACAGGGGCCAAAGTTAGCCAGTTAACAATACCTGATGGTTATTAGGGTTTTGCTCACTAAAAGAAGCAATGAGTAACTTCGACATTACTCTCAAACTTAACAATGCAAATCTAAAAACAATGTTAACATTCAAGCCTGAAGAAGAAGGAGGTTACTATTTTGATAAAGAGCTAGCTAAAATGTTAGGCTTTGCAGCTGACAATTATAGATTTAGAGTTACACCAAACAAAACTACTTATGAGGGAGAAAATCCGCTCGATCTTGCATTACATTCATTACTCTATGTTCATTTGGATGAGCTGAGCACTGATGAAAACTTATATGATGGAAGGCCCTCAACTGTTTTAAGAGCTCTTCGTCAGGGAAAGCTGCATATTGCGATTATGAAATTATACAATTCCCTAATTTACAGTTTAAAAGATTAGTTTGTGGGAGGGTCGGATCATTTAATATAAAAATTGCAGACAATACAGGAAAAGTCGTGAAATGTGATAACCTGCACATTGTTTTGGAAATAAAATAATAAGTTGTTCTAAAAAATAATGTCGCGCGGGCCAGAAGAACCGGGAGTTACATTAGCACCTGTAAGGTGTATAACCTTAGAATTAAAAGACCTTGCAGACGTTGCAGACTTTGAGCAGAATGGTGAGATAGGCGCTTTGTATGGTTTTGAGTACACTAAAGATGGTGATTATAAACGCAAAGAGGTTAGCGACAACAAAAAGTTTCCTAAACTAGAACAACTGCGCAATGTAGAAGCAATAATGTTGGCCAGTATGAATATAAAATAGTTCGAAAACCTGACCTCAAATGGCACTTGGAACCATATTTAGAATGGGAAATAAAATTTGAATTCATAAGCCCATTTACATTTTTTAGCGTCAAAAATGTTTCAGAAAAGCATTCAACTCTGGCCCTTTACATGTAAGTTTATGCCGGACGACAATAGTCGGAAAGAGATTGAAATAACGCCGTATGGGAAAAAACAGTACATCCTCCACAGAAGAGAAACGGTTTTAAAGAAAGCTTCTACAAAATTACAGTTCTTTCCAAGCAGAAAATTAGGAGACACGTTCACAATAATATTTGAAATTTCTGTCTTTAAAGATGTGGAGAGGGATGGGGTTGTGGGCGTTAGTGACGACCTTATAAAAGGAATTAATATTAGCTGGCAAAACTTAGACGTTTAAACGTCTTAAAGTTACCATCGTCGTTCTTCACAATGGCGAGGATATTAAGGTTATAACAACAGCAACAAAATACTGTTGACTTAAATAGAAACAATCTTACAGAACTGAATTGGATTAATCTTACACATTTAGGTCTTGTAGGGTTTTATTATACTGAACAAGTTTGACAGAGAGTATGATAAACATAATAACTGGATTAGATTAAGTTCTGTTATAAAACTATGGAGCAGTTAAACTTTATGACAAAAACCCCTCATTGTTCATTAATTTGTGGACAACTGGTTGTGGAAAAACAATATTTGTCCTAGACCTATTACAAACAGTTTATCGCTATAATTTTGATCACATTGTGATTTTCTGTCCAACATTAAATGGAACAAAGCATATCATGATAGAAGGTTTATATGGACAGATGATAACATATATTTAGTTGATCCTAGCAAAACTGAGTGAGGTGTTTAGAACACTTTAATAAATTGTTTGAAGGAACGCAGACACTATTTATTATAGATGACTGTTCGGCAGAAAGAGACATAGTTAAAAAAAGAAATACTTTGTCAAAACTGGCTTTCAGTGGAAGACATGCTGGGATAAGTGTGTGGATTTTATGTCAAAAATATAACTCGGTTTTAAAAGACTTTAGAGAACAATTAAAGACTGTAGTGTTATTTCACATGAAAGACAGAGATGCATTTGATGAATGTTTGCGTGAAAATGATGTTATTGAAAATGATCAGGAAAAACACAGGATTAAGCAAAAACTGAAATCTGAAAAGTCTAGTAAATTAGTATTGAAAACGGATAACCCTACACAGTATGTCTGTTTGTAGATAATCGTTATTTTTTGGTTATTGAAGTCTTACTTGTCAGAGAACGGAGAAATGCAGGTTCTAGAGTCGCCCGGTCGAAACTGGTTGAGACCGGGTGAGCTAGAACCTGCATTTCTCCGTTCTCTCTTCTGACAGCAGTTTTCATCTCTGTGAAAACATGTCGATAATGGCCTGTGGTTCGACCCTCCATCAGAACTTGCACTAATGGGATTATAAATCCATGGACATCGCCCAAAATGGTGAAAACTGTTCATAAGGCCTGGGCACACACGGAATGTCGCGTCCATACAGAGAGTTTCACACCTTTCGAGCTGTCGTATGTTTTCGTCTGTGGCATAGATGACGATGCCCCATTCCGGCAAATTCCGGAGCAGAAACCTGTCTCTCAGCCATGTTTCCGCCCACGGACCGTCAATATTCACTTCGTCTACCGTGGTAGGAATAGGAGGAACGAGAGCACTTCGCGTACGTTCCGCAGCCGACCGCACAGATTCAAACGGGGGTACCTCTATATCGCCCCACCCTGACACTGCACATTTGCAACTACAGCATCATAGATGCGTCTCGACGGCCTTGTGGGGTCCTCCTGTGCTTCTGCTCTCATCCTTTCACGTACAAGGGCACGATTAATTTGAGCTGTCTCCTCGGGGTGATTGTGGACATTGACAGTCCTAAATACTGCATTTCGTTGTCAACTGCAAAAACATTGCTTCGAATGCCTGAAAACACATGTTCCTCTCCTCCAGCACCTCCACTCCATCTCTGCTCCACTAATTCTTTTCTGTTGATACCGAAAACCTCGCTAAATTAGAATTCTACCCCACGGTCGCCTTCAACAAGCTCTGGTTCCATCTCAAACAAAAAACAATATCAAAGTTTCACTTCGTCTAGTTTTCGCTTGCTAATGAAACATGATTGTGCTACGTTGTCGCAAAACCGAAGTGGGTGACGTAATACCCGACAGCATGGGAAGCACGTGACAGTGACATCACACGGTGCAGTAGAAGAAAAAAAAATGACCCCATGAAATACACTCCCATATCTCAATTTTAACTCAGATCGATCCGAAGTTTCTTAACAAGATTATCCCACCCATTACAAAAAATTCGTTTCTTGACAGACTTGCCCCTCTCTCTCTCTCTCTCTCTCTCTCTCTCTCTTCTCTCTCTCTCTCTCTCTCTCTCTCTCTCTCTCTCTCTCTCTCTCTCTCTCTGGACTGGAGAACAATAATTGACAGACAAACACAGAATAATTAATGGAAATTGCACAATCAGACTGTAATTTCTTCTTTATGAAAAATCATGAAGGAAAAAAGGGTCATAATACTTGTTACAATATGTTTATCTTCTACGTGTCACTAAAAATGAAAATAAATTATGACTTCAATTAAAGGTCTTGCTTAAAAAAAAAGGACCTGTCATCTTTCATCAGATTATAAAATATAATAAATTAAAGACCGCTCACGCTGAACCTCAGTTCGGGTAGCTAAAAAAACTCAATGAATGAACAAAGTTGGGTCAAAATTGCATTAAAAATGAACAAATAACGGTTTTTAACGGTCATTTTGTGAATGTATGCTTTTGAAAAGTGGATATTCTTTATCAGCATGTCAGACTGAATACACCCACCAATTTTGGTCAAACTTGCTCCCCAAAAAACAACAACCGGTTTTTTAACGGTCATTCACTGTGCAGTGTTCTGAAAATTTAATGCAATCAATCGGACCTGACTTCCAGATCATGTGCCAAATTTGGTTGAAATCCGTCCAGTAGTTGTTGAGAAATAGGCCGCTAAGTCGGGACACACACACACGCACACACACACACACACACACACACACACACACACACACACACACACACACACACACACACACACACACACACACAACACACACACACACACACACACACACACACACACACACACACACACACACACACACACACACACAATTAAAGTTTGCTGGACCTCTAAGTTATACGAACTTGGAGGGCAAATTGTCTGACCAACGAAATATCTGATAAATCAATGTGTTTAACAGTTTGTGTGTATGTCTATTTATTTATTTATTTATCTCTTCTCCATCCTTAATCACTGTTCACACCCACCCTCCCTTCTCTCCCCCAGTCTGACCACGATGATCACGCACCCCCCCCCCCCCCTCTCCCACTTCCATCCCCCCTTCCGCGGGTCCCCCCCCTTCCGCGGCCCACACCTCACTCTGTCCACCTCACCTCCCCATTCCCCCCCCCCACACACACACACCTGCCCACTGCAGCGTTCAAGCATTGCTCAAGTAATAATCGTGTTGGGACCTAATGGTACGGGGACGTAATGGGATTCCTTTATGGGACGCATCGAGATGCAATTTCCTTGGGGCCTATCAACACGCAATTTTGTTGGGACGCAATGGTACGGGACGCAATGGCACTGGGACCCAATGGTATTGGGACCCAATGGGATTGCTTTATGGGACACATTGAGACTGGGAGAGAATGGGACGCAACGGTACTGGGACGTAATGGTACTGGGACGTATCGACATGACCCCCCAAAATCAAAGAAAAAGGCCTGCTCCCACCTACAGCAAGCCCTTCCAATCCAATAACACTATACCAAGTGAATCGATCATGCACTACAATAACATAACACCCAAAAATGCATGTACACAACCTGACAAATCCAAATAGAAAATTGTCCAACATGGCAGCCTTCACACTCATAAGTCCGTGAATAAATGGAAAATGGTCCTAAAGATCAAGTAAGTACAAAGGCATAAATTAAATTCAACATTTGGCTCTAAAACCTATGCAATGACATGCCATGGTGTGGAGTGATTTTACTAGGAAAGTGCTTTAAAACGGATTGCCTAAATAAGCATAAAATGACTGCAGCGGATCTAACATACGGTAAACAACAGGGCTTCCTTTCAAAACATGTTTTAACAAAACCTTACCTAATAAAATGACCAAACTCAAATAGAAGTAAAATCCTGGCAATAGCTGTCATACTAGGTGACTCTCAAACAGATCTAAGGGCCATTTTATTACAAAAGTGAAAATGTTGAGGCAAGTCTTCCATATGGCTGCCACTAGCAAGCACAGCAATAAGTCAGATCGATTAGGATTTAGAGAAAACTGGCCCACAGGCTGTAATGGTAGGCTGGTTGCGTGGTTGTGGGCGAGTATCTCTTGAAGCAAGGAACTCCGTGAACAGCAGTGTTCAATCAGCTGGCATGTCTGACCGTTGTCCTCCTGTGCGCATGTCTAACATTTACTTTATAAGGGAGGTAACTTTAACTACACTAAAATAAGCTGTCTGGTTGGACGATCAAGTTAACATCACAACATCTCCCCCTTTTAGATCATGAAATCATAACTAGGAAACAAATTGCACGGCACAGTAGCCAACGCACTTTTAAAACAACTTCCCAGAGCGTTCCGGTTATAAATTCCAATAGAATTATAACTTAGTTCTGCAACAGTCAATACACTTATGAAACTGAAATAATATTACTTGCTGCTTGAGTCGCAGAACTGACTTGCTGCTTGAGTCGCAGAATATAACACCAACAACATATAACTAACATGTTCAACTTGAACCAACTAAACACAACCTAAGTTGCCAAAAGGCAACACCATGTGACTTGACGCCACATGGGTTACACCACAATGAAGCACAGATTCACTGGAACCTTGCTGGCTTCACCACTCGGCGCCCAGAGCGAGTAGTGTAGGGTTGTCTTGCTGGAAGCTCTGGTGCAGGCGATGCAGGGGTCTCTGTTGACTCCTGAGAAGTTACCGTCCGTTCTGGTATCATCGCCTGGTGTTCAGGCTCCATCATCTGATGTTCAGGCTCCATCACCTGGTGTTCCGTCTGCACTAGTGGCTGCTCAGGAAGTGCTGGTAGGCCCTCATTGGCTGTGTCTGGCAGGAGATGTCTTCTGTTCCATCGCAGATCTCCACCAGTAGTCTTGACGACTTTAAGACCTAGGAGCACTCTGCTTTATAACCACACCTGGTCGATTCCATCCCTTTTCCTCATCCTCCTTCAGCAGGACAGGATCCCCAGGATGAAGCTCCGGAAGGTTACGTGCTCTCTTATCAAAGTATTTCTTTGTAGATTCTTTGTATTTGCTGTCCCGATTGCGCACAACACCTGGATCGATCGTCTGAGGAGTAAGGTTGGACGGAAGAACAGGTAAAGTTGTTCGCAATCTTCTTCCAAGGACTTAATAACAGGTAAAGTTGTTCGCAATCTTCTTCCAAGGGCCAGTTCAGCAGGGCTCACCCCAAGTGCAATGATGGGTGTGGCTCGGTATATCAACAGAGCTAGGTGTTGGTCTTTTTGTTGTAGAATTTCTTTGGCTATTTTCACGGCCCTCTCAGCCTCACCATTAGCTTGTGGATAGTAAGGGCTGGAGGTGATGTGTGTGAAGTTCCATTCACCAGCAAAGTTTTTGAATTCTGCTGAAGTAAACCGAGGTCCATTATCAGATACAACTGTCTCTGGTATTCCATGAAGACCAAAGATTTCTTTCATTTTAGAAATGACAGTTGATGAAGTCAGTTTGCTGACAGACAAAATATCAATCCATCTTGAATAGTAATCAACACTGACAATATAATGCTTTCCTTTTGTTTCACACAGATCCACAGCAATTTTCTGGAAAGGTCTTTCAGGCAGTGGTGTGGTTAGCAGTGGTTGTTTCTGCTGTGAGGGCTGCTTCTGTAGGCAGTATCTACAAGATGCTGTAGAGTCGTATGTGAGCATTCACACAACATCTACGAACACAGCTTGTGTGCTCAAAATGTTTAATAAAGCAAACTAAGTTGAAAAGTACAAGCTAAAGTACACGTAGATCGTTCGTGGCTTCGTTGTCGTAATCCAGGTTTATTCCAAAATATGCTGACATCACGAAACCACTCCAGATTTGACCGAAAGGTTGAATGAGATGGACCGAACAGAAGAAAATGCATTAGAAGTGAAATCATGCCTGACAATGATACATAGAAGTATTACAACCGACTTGAACTGAAGTAGTGGTTGATGCCAGTCATAGGTTTAGGCGCAATCCTGCCCAGCGAAACAAAGACAAATTCACACGTGATATGCACAGAGTCATGAGGAATCCCGCTCTCCAAACGGAAGAGAGCTTGCGTAGTTTGGCTTGCGACATTTATCTTACCGTTTGGTCATCATTCAGGTCATCTCAGATCAAAACCATTGGAAGGTTTACAACATCCGACTTCTAGGACTCAAGATTGAAATGAATTGCGACTACAGCTACGTTTCCAATACAAGCCAGAGAAAACAACCCAGCTGATTTCTCAGTGAACCCATGACGCGACGAATGCATCTACAATGAATCGAAAAACTGAAGAATACTCAGTTTGTACGAACAAGTTCCAAACTGAGGGTGAAAATTGCCGAGGCAACAAAATGACCGACACTGCAAGCGAAAGATATCTATAAACTCAATCAATGGCGAACAACCACTGAAGTTATATTGATGTGTCTTCTTTCAAATCTTCAAAACAGTCCAAGATGACTGTGTGTCAGTGAAAATATGACATTATTCTCCGTGGTGACCGAATGTTATCCAAAAAGCATTAAAAACAGTGTACAGTGGATATCGCTCATGAAGGCCATCACAGGTATTGTCAAAACAAAAGGTCTACTGCGTGAAAAACGTCTGGTTCCCACAAATAGAGATTAGTAGAATCAAAAGTCAATGTCATGTCTGCATGCCTCAACGATCCGGACACCCTCTGAACCACTGAAAATGTCTCCATTACCTTCACAAGCCCGGGTTTCTGAAGTCAGTGTGACTTTGCTGGAACCCTTACCATCAGGAAACTATCTACTGGTTGTGGTAGATGCCACCCCAGATTTCCTGAAGTGGAGATAGTCCAAGTCAACAAAAGCAATGCTGTCATCCCAACACTTGACGCTATCTTTGCACACATGGAGTACCAGACTCCTAAAAATGGACAATGGACCACCTTCAGTAGTTGTGAATTTGGACGATCGCTGACTACTTAGTTTTGAACACAGAAAAACACCCTCTCTGGCCTCAAGCCAACGGTTGCGTCGAAAGATGCATGCATATGCTGAAAAAACGACCAAATCCAAAAAGCTCATGTGGAAGGAAAAGTTGGGCGCCGGAACTGTATAAAATTCCTGAGAAAGTACCGAGGCTAATCCACACTGCAGTATGGTGTGAGTCCGGCAGAGACTTCGTAAACAGGAAAAATGAAGACAAGATCTCCTGAAGGGTTTGTCAACAAGTCCGCAAGTCTCAACCCAGGTGCACAACACAGAGACTTGATAAAGAAATCGCCCAGCATGAGATTCATGAAAACAAAAGATAAACATATGCTGATGAGAGGACCATGCAACGACTCAGATATTCAGGTTGGTGAACTGTTCTTGTCCGCCAAAGAAAAGAAACAAGGCTGACACCCTACTACAATCCAACCCCTTAAAGTCATGGACAAAGCAAGAGAAAACAAGTGCACCTACTACAACCCAACACCCTTCAGGTCATGACAAAGAAAGAAGAACCAAAGCTGACACCCTATACAATCCAACACCCCTTCAGGTCATGACAAAGAAAGAAACAAGCTGACACCCTGCTTACAATCCAACACCCCTTCAGGTAAATGACAAAGAAAAGATAACAAGCTGACACCCTACTACAATCAACACCCTTCAAAGTCATGAACAAAGAAAGGAAAACTAGCTGACACCTACTAAATCCAACACCCCATCAAGCATGACAGAAGAAAGGATCATGGCTGACACCTACTACAATCCAACAACCCTTCAAGTCATGACAACGAAAGAAAACACAGCTGACACCCTACTTATAACCCAACACCCCTTCAGGTCATGACAAAGAAAAGAAAACAAGCTGGACACCCTACTACAATCCAACACCCCTTCAAGTCATGACAAAGAAAGGATCAATGCTGACACCCTACTACAATCCAACACCCCTTCAAGTCATGACAAAGAAAGGAAACAATGCTGACACCCTACTACAACCAACACCCCTTCAAGTCATGACAAAGAAAGGATCAATGCTGACACCCTGCTACAATCCAACACCCCTTAAAGGGTCATGACAAAGAAAAGAAAACAAGCTGACACCTCTACAACCCAACACCCCTTCAGGTCATGACAAAGAAAAGAAAACAAGCTGACAGCCTACTACAATCCAACACCCCTTCAAGTCATGAAAAGAAAGGAAAACAAGCTAACACCTACTACAATCCAACACCCCTTCAAGTCATGACAAAGAAAGGATCAATTGCTGTCACCCTGCTACACTCCAACACCCCTTCAGTCATGACAAAGAAAGGATCAATGCTGACACCCTACTACACTCCAACACCCTTCAGTCATGACAAAGAAAGGAAACAACCTGACACCCTACTACACTCCAAACCCCTTCAAGTCATGACAAAGAAAGGATCAATGCTGACACCCTGCTACAATCCAAACACCCCTTCAGGTCATGACAAAGAAAGGATCAATGCTGACAGCTGGAAAAGGAGAAAAACAAATCACGCGCAACTCATCCTTCAAAAAGGTCAATCTGCCAGCAACGCCTCCACCCAATGAAAAGGAAGAAGAGAGTCCCTCACAACTGCTACCAACTCTGCTCATCAAGAAGACAACCCAGATGAAGTCCGACAGCCAGCACCAGCAGACCCACGACAAGACAACTCTCAAGAAGGACCCGACGAAAACCCTACTATCTCAAAGACTATGTTTCAAAGTGGTTTACACTGAAAAAATCAAGTCAGAGACTTCAATGACAATTATTCTCTGTTTCGATAGTGATCTTGAATTCTTACACTGAGAGATATATATTATCTCAGTTGACATTTCATTTCAGTTAGTGAACAGACAGTTAAAGTGAAAATTGATGTTAAGAAATTATGTTTCAAGATCCACACACGTACACAATTTTAGTCTAAGGTAGGGAGGGTTGTAATGTCTACGTAAGTTAACCATGATTTGTATCAAAAGACATTAAATTAAGCCTCGTTCTGGGCATTGCCCCTGGAAACGTAACAACGACAACGAAGCCCACGAACGATGTACGTGTTACTTTAGCTCTGTACATTTTTCAACTTAGTTTGCTTTATTAAACATTTTGAGCACACAAGCTGTGTTCGTAGATGTTGTGTGAATGCTCACATACGACTCTACAGATGCTGCACGATTCTGTAGTTCTTTTGAAATGCGAGGCCACCACACTGCTTGATTAGCTATTTCCCGGCATTTTGTTATGCCAGATGTCCATCATGGATTTTGTCAAGTATTTCTTTCCGCATTGAGAATGGGATGACAGTTCTCTCTCCTCTGAGCAAGATTCCATCAACAACACTGAGTTCACCACGAATAGCAAAGAAATCCCGTGCTGCCAGCTTAACATCTTGTCTGTACTGTGGCCCACTCATCCTCTACGTACTCCATTGTATACGTGAGGTTTACATCTTTTTGTGTTTCTCTGCGTATTTGTTCAAGTTTCTTGTCACTGACTGGCCACGACGATGTAATCATGTTCACATGATACTTGATGTCTTCCTCCATGTAGTCCTCTCCATTTGTTTTTGGACTACGTGACAGAGTG
>CM031608.1:66595818-66603318 GCA_018398815.1 Conus ventricosus
TTGTGTACCAAGCTACAGCAACAACAGACAGTGATAAAGAAACATACATAGGGATCATGGCAAACCATTTTAAAACCAGATATGCAAACCATAAACAGTCCTTCAAAAATGAAAAATATAAAAACCAAACAGAACTAAGCAAATATATTTGGAAGCTTAACGATAAGAAAATAGATTACAACATATCATGGAAAATTATAAAAAGAGCAGCACATGCAAACAACATTTCTAAAAAATGCAACTTATGTACTACAGAAAAAGTGGCCGATATTATGTAAACCCCATCTAGCATCCTGAACTCTAAAGTAGAAATGATTAATAATTGCAGGCACAAATGGAAATCTTTGTCAATGCACCATTCCCTGGCACGTCCCCCCTGAACGCGCCCCAAAAAAGAAAAAAATCTACAGGCCACGTGCCACACGCGCAGAGCTCACACGCCTACAACACTAATCTGTATAACACTGGTGGCGTGCCCAGATTATACATACCCTGAGGAGAGCACTTGCTCGAAACAAGTTTGTAGGGTAGTTTTTATCCCATTTTAAAATTCTATTTTAAACTTATATATATTATATATATATATATATATATAATATATATATATATATAATATATATATATATATATATATATATATATATAGTTAAAACAAGTTAAAAGAGGAATCTTAACTTGTTTTAACTTGTTTTAACTAATGTTGCTCCCCAAGGGGTTGAGCACTTAAAAAATTGTTTTAGGCACTTTAAATATACTGATCTCTCTCTCTCTCTCTCTCTCTCTCTCTCTCTCTCTCTCTCTCTCCTCTCTCTCTCTCTCTATATATATATATATATATATATATATATATATATATATATTATATATATGCGCGCGCGCATGCGGGCGCGTTGTGTGTGTGTGTGTTAGGCAGCATTTGTTTTCCACCATTACTAGATTGTTCAACATAAATATATATATATATAATATATTATATATATATATAAATATATATATATATATATATATATATATATTATATATATATATATATATAATATATATATATGTTGTGTGTGTGTGTGTGTGTGTGCGTGTGCGTGCACGCGGGTGCATTTTGTACGTGCATGCGCGACCGCGCGTGTCTGCGTGTGGGACGGAATCAGTGTTGCCTATCACTCAGCCAGATGTGAACGCCAAGTGACAGGGCGACGATCAATGGTTGGACTGCAGCTGCTTCATATACATATACATTTTGAAACGCTGAGTGATGGAATTACACTGGAAATTAAAATGAGATGAGAGAGAGAGAGGGAGAGAGAGAGATAGAGGAGAGAGAGAGGAGAGAGAGAGAGAGGAGAGAGAAGAGAGAGAGAAGAACAGAAATTAATGAGAGTAAGGGGGGGGGGGAGAAGAGAGATAGAGAGATGATTAGTTTAATGTTTGACTTTAACACAGATATGAGTTTTGAAACGCTTTGTAAGACAAAACGCTGGAATTAAAAAGGTGTTCTTGGATATATCAAGCACCACACTACTTTGTTGACACAAAGCGCAGTTGTTTAATGGAATAAAAAGTTTAGAAAAACAAACAAACAGACACACATACACACACGCACGCACGCACACACGTACACACACCACACACACACACACACACACACACACACACACCACACCACACAACACACACACACACACACCACACACACACACACACACACACACATCACTGTATACGTTGTTTTCTATAAATGTCATTCTGTATATTTGATGAGACGTTTTTATAACTTTTTTATGTTCATACAGTCTTGCACTGTTGTGAATTGAAATCCTTTCCTTTGGTGTGTCTCTTCCAAAGCAAACAAGTAAACAAACTATTTTGAAACGCGTCTGTTGAAATTCGACAGAAAATTTTGAACGTTGATTACTTCAGTCTGAAGATGTTATTTGTTTCTCGAGCCATACGTTGTATAATCGTTTTTGTTTTGAAAAACTGCTCTTGCAGATCAGAATGCATGCACTCTTTGAGAATGCACGGGAGAAAGTTTCAAATTTAAAATCTACGTAGGTTTTAACAAAAAATTGTAGCCTAGACATGATGTGTCATTAGTGAATTGTGCTTACTTTCAAGAGAAAAAAAGCATCAACAGATTTCCTTGTACCCAGTAGTAAACTGATATTCGGGAATAGCCGGACTTTCTGTAAAAAAAAAAAAATTCTACTGTTCACAATTTAAGGCTTCCTCAATTGATCTTCCCTTTTCACATCAGAATCACTCAGAGTCGTCTGGAAAATATAAGATCTTATGCTCAGTTTCTTTTTGTATGATTCTCCCTATCTTTTTGCTAAGGCATATAGTTCCTGGTATCTGTCTGACCATTTCGTTGGGTATATTTACAAAACCGATATTCCCCGAGGTAGGTAGCCTATTCTTTTCATTTTTCTATATTCACATTGAATCTTAAGATTGGAGTGGCAAAACGTCACAGCTGTGCGCGCAGGTGTATCTAAATCAATATAAAATCTTGTTAGGCTTACATTTTTCGAAGTCCAAGGTCTGTTTCTGTGTTAGGGACCTAAACGGTAAAATTCAACTTTTCCTTAATTCGTTTTTTTCTCTCCTTTATTTCAGAAGTCGGATCAACACGTGCCATTTATAAACGTTGCTGTCTAAAATCTCGAGCAGAGATGACTGTGAAAAATATCTGCTGACCATGAGTCAGTAAGCAGACATGTTGCATGGTAGATAAAAGAGTTTGTATCTTAACTTCAGTAAAGTGACTAACATTCTTCAGACATTTCAGACTCATTCCACCTTTGTGTGTGTGTGTGTGGTGTATGTGTGTGTGTGTGTGGTGTGGTGTGTGTTGTGTGTGTGCTGCGTGCATACGTGCGTGCGTGCGTGCGTCCGCGCGCGTGTGTGTGCGTGTGTGTGTGTGTGTGTGTGTGTGTGTGTGTGTGGTGTGTGTGTGTGTTGTGTGTGTGTGTGCATGAGTATGTGTGTGTGCGCGTGTACTAAATACTATTTCCTTTTGAACAAAATTCTTCCGAGCTGATGGCCCAAATTCCCTCCAAAATCACGGCTACATCACTTTCGGGGCTTGGTATTTACGAGAGTGAATTAATACTTTTCGTATTAAAAGAACAAACAAAGAAAAAAGGAACAAACAGTAATGACGCCGTAAACACGTTCATGTTGTCCTCATTAATATATTAAACGTACAAAGGGAACGTTTCTAGGCTTAAACTCACAACAAACGTGTTCATGAAGAAAAGGCGTTCTACGCCAGCCTAGCCGGCGACAGTCTGTGATTGAGCAGCGAATTATCCATTCAGCGTGAAGCAGTTTCGATTGGCTGGACTTCAAAAACTGCCAGCAACCTGTACCACCTGTTGCTTTACCGGTGTAACGAAAAGTTTTAACTCCCCGAATGGTTTAACTCCCAGGGAGTTAAACTGTTCATATGTAAATTTTAACTCCCTGGGAGTTCAACTAGAATATAAAAAACTAACTCCCTCTGTCTTTCAGTTTGACTCCAGGGGAGTTATTCTGACGTACCACCAGAATGACTCCCACCCACCACCCACTCCCCGCACCTCGCTACCATCCATGCATCTTATAATATTTTTTCGAAATGTGTGTGTGCGTGTGTGTGTGTGTGTGTGTGGTGTGTGTGTGGGTGCGCGCGTGTGTGTGTGTGTGTGTGTGTGTGTGTGTGTGTGTGTGTGTGTGTGTGTGTGTGTGTGTGTGTGTTCTTACACTAACTTGCCAGACCAAGACTTGTCAGGTAGAATTGGTTCTTTCGATATTATTGGTTTCTGTGAATTAGTCACGTGTCCTGAATTTTATTGAGAAATGTGTCTTTTTCTGATTGGCTGGCCGACTTTCATTTTTAGCTTGGCACACGCACACCACCACACCTGTGACGAGTCACTTGACAACTTCATCAGATCGGTCCAAAGCAGTCACCCTCTTGTACAAATTGTACAAAAACAGGCACCAACACACACACACCCCCCCCCCCCCCCATCTCTATCCCATGTGTCTCACACACAAATTTCTAATCTATGCCAACCCTTTTCTCCTTCCTTCTCTCCCAGATGTAGCGAGTCAATACAAACAATCTTACGTCACGTCGCGACTACTCGTCATTCTCTCCCCACCTTCCTTACCCTCTCAACCCCCAACGCCCCCCCCCCCCCCCCCCCACACACACACACACTCCTAATTTGGCGGCACGACACAATGAAAAATTGAAATTTTTCCATTTCTACACCATTTGAGTGTAATGGCCTACACTTATGGGTGACTGTTTGATAGTCGCATAGATTCCATGAGAGAGAGAGAGAGAGAGGAGAGAAAGAGAGACAGAGAAGAGAGAGGAGAGAGAGAGAGAGAGAGAGAGAAGAGAGAGAGAGAGAGAGAGAGAGAGAGAAGAGAGAGAGAACGCCAAAGACTGAAGGTACAGATTACCAAAGGCATCAAACCATTAATTCATGTATATGCAGACTTTACATACAGATTATATACAAAAAGCAGAGTAAAATATCAAGGACATGCATAGATGAGCACATGAATATGTACAGGGACATTTTCTTTCCCTATGATGATGATGAACATGAACATTAAATCCCCTTCTCCATTCTCTTACCGAAAGACACCTGGAATAGGTGGGTGGGGAGTCATCTTAGTCATGATCAGATTAACTCCCCCTCTGTGACAAAGTAACTCCCTGGGAGTCAGAAAACACGTGTACACATTAACTCCCAGGGGAGTTATTCTAAACTGTGAAAAACTGACTCCCCTTAGTGGGCGGGGAGTTAAACTTTTACACGCCTGGATTAACTCCCGGGAGTTAATCTGTACTAACTCCCATGGGGGTCATTCTGTTACAGGGTGGGAGTTAAGTCTGATATATATGTACAAAATGACTCCCCTCTTAATGTTTCAAGAATTTGTTGAGACTTGTACAAAAAGATTTTAGAACATTTTGAAGTTTTACTGAGTGGAGTTATTTTGGCACAGGGTGGGAGTCATTCTAGTTTAACTCCAAGGGAGTTAAAATTTACATATGAACAGTTTAACTCCCTGGGAGTTAAACCATTCGGGGAGTTAAAACTTTTCGTTACACCGGCAAGAAAACACCTCTCCCACAATCACGTACCACATTGTACGTGGCGTCTATATTTGTCCCGTGTTTCTCTATGAAGAAAACTATGTGTCAGTGCTTCTTCTGTGTGAGAGTACTTTGGAAAAACGTGTGTGTTTCTCTGCTTTTAGAGAGAATTACAAGAATCCCTTGTTCTTGACATCCAGAGTGGTTTCTCAAAACTCCAGGCTTCTCTATGTGCAGAGTGGTTTCGCAATGTGTAGAGTGGTTTCGTAAAAGTCCAGGGCTTCTCTATGTGCAGAGTGGTTTCGCAAAACTCCAGGGCTTCTCTATGTGTAGAGTGGTTTCGTAAAAGTCCAGGGCTTCTCTATGTGTAGAGTGGTTTCGCAAAAGTCCAGGGCTTCTCTATTGTGTAGAGTGGTTTGCGTAAGTTCAGTGGTTCTCCCTGTGCACAGTGTTTTGCAAAATTCGATGTTTCTCTACGTTCAGAGTAGTTTTGAAAACCTAGGTCTTTGTTTGTAATATACTGCTTTGCAGAAATTCAAGTGTTTCTGCATGTGTAGAGTGCGTTGCAAAACCACAGAGTTCCTCTATGTTTACTGTTATTATCAAAACTGTAGTGATTCTATGTGTGTAAAGTGGTTGGTACAACTCTGGTGTTTCTGTATGTGCATTTCTTCAAAGTCCAGATATATTCAGAGTGGTTTGGAAAACTGAAGTTTTCTCTGCATTCAACGTAGTGCTTGATAAAGCTCCTGTGTTTTTTTTCTGTTTGTAGAATGCTTTGCAAAATTCCAGCATTTCTCTGTGTTTAGAAGTGTTATGCAAACTTCATCGTTTCTCTGTCTATGATAAAGTGTTTTACAAAACTCAAGTGTTTTCCTGTGTCGAGTCATTTGAAACTCCAGTTCTGATCGATTAAAGCGCCTTGCAGAACTCAGTGTTTTACTGCATGATTTAGATGATTGCAAAACACTAATGCTTCTCCGAGTTTAAAGTTGTTGCAGGTCTCAGTCTTTTTCTAATTTGTGAGTTAGTACATGGTTTAACTTCCTGCTCGTTGTGAATCAACAAAAAGGACCATCAAGAGGTAAGCAAAACTTGTTTTCTGTACTTTTTTGTTTAAAGGATTGCTGTTTATGCTGAAACGGTAATGCCAAGCTTGCAACAGCAAATACCTCGTGATCAAATGAGTTCTGCTACATTGCTTATATGGCCTACATGACAATAATCAATGCTTTGCTGAATTCATAGTTTACAACCATAATGAATCAGTTGTTTTTCCGACTGTTATTCTTTCCTTTCTCTCACAAATTCGAACAGTGATCTGCACACTCGTTTTCTTTCGCTCTACCACTCTCCCACATATAATGTACTTTTTTGAAGCATAAAGGAGTTTACATTTGTCGTTCGAAATTCCCCTTCAAATCATCATCTTACTGACCAATGCAATAGTTTTTTTTGTTTTGTTTTTTTACATCGTTTACTATAAAACATGCTGCGTTTTTTCTGCATTCAATAAGATTCCAGACACTTTTCAAAACTTTTCGATTGGGTTAATAGATCCCTGGAATGATGTTCGGTCGCCTTCTAGCAATAGTTCAGTATCATCTGCGTACTGTGATTTCATTTTTCAGTAATGATTACTTGAATCCATTTTACACCTTTACATTTGCTAAAACGTTCAATACCAATATCTAGTAAATACGGACAGATTGGGCCAGTATGATTGCATCCCCTCTCAGCATGGAACCATCCGGCCAATTGTCCGTTCACAGACGCAGTTGACTCGATACTTGTGTCAGAAGTTTATATCCATTGACAGAAGCTCAGACCAAACCTACATGCATGCAATACCATAAAAACATGAAATCACATCTTACACCCTGACACTCTTTTTCAAAGTCCAGAAAAAGAAATAACCATGTTTTTGTTTGTTTGTTTCGTTTTTCATCATGTCATCAAATATGTCATAAATATTATCTCCTTAATACCTGCCAGGAATGAAACGTGCCTGATCCTCACTGATGGTAAAGGGAAGCACATGTTTCAGCCAGTTAACCATACAAGCAGATCCTATTTTGTATACAATATTCAACAACGAAATTGGTCTCCTTTGTTGTTGTAAATTTGGTCTTTAGGCTTGTCTCCTTTGCCATTCACATGTAATGTCTTCTTTTTGTATTGATGACAGTTTCTTTCTATAACATCCATCTTTGAGAGTTCTCACAACGTATGGACTAAGTTGCAGCCAGACAAAATAAAAGCAAAACTCTGTTGTGAAGCCATCGTTCATAGAACTTTTCATATTTGACATATATTTAAGAGCAACTCCAGCTTTCTTTTTTTTTTTTTCAAAATGATTTTACCTCCAAAGTCGTTATCTGATCCTCAGTTAATGTTGGCAA
>CM031608.1:66610818-66616393 GCA_018398815.1 Conus ventricosus
CAATACCATTGCGTCCCAGTACCATTACGTCCCAGTACCATTACGTCCCAGTACCATTGCGTCCCAGTACCATTGCGTCCCAATACCATTGCGTCCCAATACCATTGCGTCCCTATACCATTAGGTCCCAATACAATTGCGTGCCATTGCGTCCCCGTACCATTAGGTCCCAATACTAGTGAACACGGGATAGGCTGTCCTACAATCTCACTGTCCGTGGGACAGTTATTTCTAGAAATGAATGACCATCGGACGCTGGCTCCTAGGAAAAAGTGTCAACAGACACTATCTCCTACAAATAAATGTCCTACATCTATAGGAATAACTGTCCGGGGTGGACACTTATTTCTAGGAACGACTGTCTGATATTGCTTGAGGTTATTCTTTGTGGTGCGTTGTACTTTTGCAGTGGTTGAATATTTGTGGTCCCTATTCGGTTCTTTGCAGTCCGCTGGTCCTTATAGGCACTGAGTAGCAAAGTAGGGGTTTATTTTATTTTATTTTACATGTAATTTGTTTTGTGGTTTTTTTTTTTTTAAAATTCATTTACGCACGTTCACCATGACCTGGTCACACCACACATAGACGCACTCGGTTGGTTAGTTGGTTATTGGGTTTTAACGTTCCTTTGTTGATATCAGGACGGCTGGTCACATTATACTAACACAAGCGAACCAGTATTAAAAAGAAAATTAAAAGGCAGTTTATGCATGCATATAATTCATTCACCTATTTGTATTTCCCCTTGGTAATCAGGTTTGGATTGGATTAATAATAATAATAATAATAATAATAATATAATAAATAATAATAATAATAATAATAATAATAAAATAATAATGATAATAATAATAATAATAATAATAATAATATAATAATAATAATAATAATTGTCCTATCCAAATTGCCTGTTATACCAACAACAAAAAATGTTGAAAATCTAACTCGACACTCGCAGCTGTTTTCAATAAACGAAAATACTTTAGAGAGAGAGAGGAGAGAGAGAGAGAGAGAGAGAGAGCGAGAGAGAGAGAGAGAGAGAGAGAGAGAGAGAGAGAGAGAGAGAGAGTGAGAGATAGTGAGAGTATCACAGAAGTTATGTGAACAGTGAGATAGACATGGAGAGGGAAAGAGTAGTAGTAGTAGTAGTAGTAGTAGTAGTAGTAGTAGTATATAGGAGCTGGCTGTATTGCCGAGGCCTTCGGACTCCCGTTCCTAGGACATTCATTCCTGACGGACATTCTATACTTTTACACCGGTGATGTCGGACAAACATGTGGACGGACATTGACAAAATAAATGTATCGAGAGGTTCCAGATGACACAAGAAGCAGAAGCGATAATATGTTTTCAATTTGCATGATAATAAATTTATTTCACCACTTTAAAGCACTCAAAACGTATCCGATATTAAACTTACATGAATGAAGCAGACACCTTGTAGGAATTGGCCACTTATCATGACAAGTTTTTAGCTAAAGTAAACATCTCAACTCAATAGATCAGTCTCTTCACATCAGATTTGACTCAATTCGTAGCCTACTTGGTCTTCTGGGGTGCATAAATACAGAACAATAAATAAAAACCAGTTTAAATTTAATGAATTAACCTCTTTCAGCTAACTAACCCTCAACTAAACATTCATTATTATCACAAAATTTGTGATTAACATTAATCTTTTTCAACTTATGATAAACAATCATTATTCTTGCAACATTGTGATGGACATTAATCCTTTTCAACTATTTAACGTAAAGAAAACAATCGTTATCGTGACATGCTTGAAATTTTCTTCGCTTACATATCTTATTGATCTTCAGACTTTCGTCCCGTGATTTCAGTTAAAAGAAGAAACAATCCTTTCTTCACTTGTATTGAAGACTGCTGTATTTAGCTTCAGAACGAAGCAAAACAACTTTTAGTAAGCATATCATGTTCAATAGCAAGCAAGTGCAATCATCTTTCAATATCCTTCAATTCCCTGAAAAAATCATTCAAAAGGGGGATCTGTTAAAGGTATTGCGGAAATAATGACATCAGGTGACAAAAGCAGTTTGCTTGGGACCGCTCGCGTTTTCAAAGAAAACTACAAGTCCCAAATCTGGTGCGAGACTGCTCGCCAGTACTCTTGGAGATTGCGATCTCCATTCCGGAACTCATTCTTCAGCCGGATGAGACTGGCCTCCAGGACACGCCACTTCCGGCGACGCGTGGGCGGTGCCTGACCTCGCCGTGCTGCTGCCAGCTGTTACTCCGCAACGGCTTGTCTGTCCTTCAACACTCGCAGGAACGACCACAGTGACGGATGATGGACATGAATCACGTCACCCAGTGCACGATGAATAGACTGAAAAAAACCACAACACTTGAAAATGTAGCCAACACAATGGGTAAGTTACTATTACCAATGTGCCAACAAACTATTGTATTAATTTGTAGGCCTATATTAACCTTGTCCTGCCTTAAGACGGGGAACTTTGATCTATAAAAAATGAGAGGAGAGAAGAGAGAGAGAGAGGAGAGAGGAGAGAGAGAGGAGAGGAGGAGGAGAGAGAGAGAGAGAGAGAGAGTTTGTTTGTTGATTGGAAGTTTCATGTCTCTTTTTCACAACGAGGTGATCTCAGAGACAAGGGTCAGGGCCAGAGCCAATTGTCGAGTGATTCTCATTTACAATGTCAATAATCCAAAACTGCCCAACTGGCGTACAACAAGTGTACTGTCTGACCAAGTTGGAAGATAACTAGTTTCCAGTATGTTATTGTAGAAAAAAAACTACTTAGTGCTGGACATAGCAGTTTACAATGATAAAGTATATGATAATCACAAGACAAGGGATAAAAGGAGAAAAGAGATAGCAGAGCGTATTGGAGAAGTTTAACAAGGCTAAAAAAAGACAGATGAAAAAGGCCGGGGATAGAGAAGATAGACAAAACGGGGCCAAGAATGATAGTACGGCATTCGAAAACAGATAGATAAGTTGTACAAGAGGCAAAACAAAAACAAACAAATAAAAACCAACTAAAAGGAACCGGTTTATAGTAGACCGGAGGCACTGCGGTGATATTTGGTCGAGTGGCTCAGTAGATGCCACAAGACAGACAGACAGACACACAGACAGACAGTGACAGAGGGAGAGTGCAAATACCTTCAACATGTTATTCGTACGCTGTGACATTCTGCGGTCGAATACGTTCCACAGTGCAGGGAGAAAACGTTGCCTGCTGTCTGACATACGTATTTCTAACATATGCAAGGAAGTCCATGTGGGCTGGATAACGATTCACATATCTCCGTGAACGTCTGGCATTGACTAAGTTGTTAAAGTTCATGTTCACGACTGCGAGCGGCAAGTAGCCAATGGACATGACCTGTCGTATGAGCCGTTTCAGTCATGGATTTGACGATATGGCCCTGCAAGCCCGAGGTCTTTCACCTTTTCCAGAGGTTCTGGGTGAAATGAAAATAGCACCCGCTCTGCGGGTTCCCGGCAACTCAGTGTCAATGGCTGAGTGGAGGGCTTGCTCGAAGTCAGCAACGATCTTTCTTGTCCGCCATCTATGGTGACTGATTCTTCTAGAGAACGGAGAAATGCAGGTTCTAGCTCACCCGGTCTCAACCAGTTTCGACCGGGCGACTCTAGAACCTGCATTTCTCCGTTCTCTGACAAGTAAGACTTCAATAACCAAAAACGTAGCGTAGTAACGTAGGGGAAAAGCAGCCGCGCTGAACACGCCCCATAGAGTAACGTAGGGGAAAAGCAGCCGTGGCTGAACGCGCCCATATACAAACGGTGGGAGCAGGTAAGCCTTTAATTGCTAGTTGCCGGCCTACCTAAGGACTCTGCACTATCCGATTACTTACTACGTGGCCGGGCATGACAATTTTCGGATCACGCGATGGGCTGATGTCACGGCCGGCCAATCACAAGACTAGATAGAATCAGCTGATTAGTAGTGACGACATTTCCGCCCAGCACTTGTGTTGTTCATTTCTCCTAGTGCTGTGGCGGTGTGAAGACATTTTCAGTTGTTTGTGTTCGTTGATTTTATTTCAATGTCGCGTGATAGTATCTTTTCTGAATTAGAGATAGAACTTCTGAATCACAAACCAGTTTTGGAGGCGTGTGCTTTTTGGAAGGGGTAGTGGTGGCGCCACTATTTCTACAAAAAGCTCCAAATGTTTAGCGACAGGTGTACTAACTGGCGATTAAGAGCCGCCAAAAAAGCTCTACCAAAGCAGTATTTTACTTTTGAAAAAAAACACTAACTACGCCAATGCTGGCCCTAAGCCCAGATGAACTTTTTTTTGTGCGAGAAGGAAAGTATAATGAAACTCTTTGTTCTTATGACGATTGGAATGTCAAGTTTTCTGAACTACTGTGACGGGCTTCTAAAAATAGTAACGGTTACGCGTAACCGTTACTATTTTTAGAAGCCCGTCATACTATCGTCAGTAGTCCAACCCCCGCCACGCAGGCCAGCACGCTGTTAGGCCCGTCCCTGTGGTCTCTGACTGTACGGCAGACTTCCAACACCCACCCACCGTTGTATCGATTTCTTCCACCCAACAACCTAGCCTTCGCTGCTGGCCAGGGCTGTAACCGGCTGGCAAACATTTCTCCTGAGACGTTCAAGTGTGAACAACAAAAAGCCCCCTTCACTTTCCTACAAGCACTGTCCTGTCTATTGTGTGTTTGTTTGTTGTTTGTTTGTGTTTGTTGTTTGTTGTGTTTGTTGTTTGTTTTGTGTGTGTGTTTGTCCCACCTACGAACACATGTCCCCACCCCCACCCCACGCATGCACACCCCCCACCCCCCCCCCACCCCACGCATGCACACCCCCCACCCCACTCCACCCCACCCCACCCCACCCCACGCAGCACACACTCAAGTCACTTTTAAGTTTTAACTTAAGTCACCCCCAAATCACTTTTAAGTTCTTACTCAAGTTATCCTTAAGTTATTCTCAAGTCACTTCTAAGTTCTTACCCAAGTTATCCTCAAGTTTTCTCAAGTCACTCTAAGTTCTTATTCAAGTTGTCCTCAAGTCATCCTCAAGTTCTTACCAAGTTAACCTAAGATCATAACTAAGTCATCCTCTAAGTACAACCAAGTTCTTATTCAAGTTTTTCTTATAATTATAAAAAAAAATACATCTATGTTTTGTCTTAAACAGCAGATGTCTAATATAGTACACACACGCCTCAAAAAACGCGTCATCGATGAGGATGTCTTGCCAGCGTTCTCTGCGCGAGATCGGGCAGCATAGATCTAATGAAGTTCTTACATCCTAAGCAACCGCACTGATTACAATTCTGGTCTATGGAAATGTCTTTTATAGACTCCATGTCTTTATTTATTGACTTCATCATTTTAAAAAAAAATAATCCGCCATGATCTATTTTTATCAAAAATTTTTTAAAATATTATTGCATTATAAATGGATCAAAATGATGTTTTGTTATTGGGGGTTTTGGCGGGCTGTTGTCTTTTCTGTATTTAGTGGTCAGGTTTTTTAACTTCTTTGGTTTTTGTTGCCATTGGTTATATATTTTATAACCGAATAACCGCCCCACG
>CM031608.1:66625853-66668353 GCA_018398815.1 Conus ventricosus
ATTTTAATTTTTTTTCCCCCCCATTTTTTCTTCAATCTTCAATTTTTTTTTTTCTTCTAAAAGTTAAAAATCTTTGCCAAGTCATTACTAAAAAACTGAAAGTATTTTGCCTGCACTTGTTTTCCCCCCCACTACTTAAAAAGTTAGCTTTTATATTTTTGGGAAAAATTTGCATTTGGGGTCCAGAATTTTTTTCTTTTTCCCCACATTGGGGGGTTTTTTACACCTTTACCCCTATCTGTTCCATTTTTTATATCCCCTTCTCCTTAATTTTTTCCCTCAAAAGGTAAATTTCCCCTAATTTTAAAACGTTTGAAAATTTTTTTAGCCGCATTTTTTTCCTTCCCCCTTTTTTTTTTCATTTTAAAAATTGTGGGTTTAGGGGGGGTTTATTTAATATTTAAATATATTCCCCCCCATTTTTTTTATTTAATTTTTTTTTTAAATTTAAATTTTTAAAGCAACTATAAAAAGAATGTCCGCACCCTTTTCCCCCAAATTAAAAATTATTAATTTTAAATAAAAAATATTTAAATTAATAAACAAACTTTTAAATTTAAATAAAAATAAATAATATTTTTTATTGAATTTTAAAAAAATAAAATTCCCCTGGCCCCTAAATTTACAGGCTGGTGTTGAATGGAAAAAATCTTTAAAAAAGTTCCTTACTTAATTAAAAAGGGGGGAAACTTTCCCCAATTGGGAAAATTTCCAACAATTTTCTTGGTGGAATGGGAAAAAAATGTTTCTTAAAAATGACCCCGAAGTTAATTTGGGGAACTTCTTTTTTGGGGGGTTTTTTTTTTTTTTTTTTTTTTTTTTTTTTTTTTTTTTTTTTTTTTTTTTTTTTTTTTTTTTGAAGTGGAAGCTATCCCAGAAAAAGGCTGGTGGAAATACCGGTTTTTGTTTGTTGACACAGACCTGGGGGAGAAGAAGGGGGGGGGGGGGGGGTGACTGTAAGAGAAGAGGGGGGTCAATGGGGAGGGGGTGGAGGGGGGGGGGAGGGAAAACCAAGGTATGTCTAGCACGGACATAAGCCCAACATTGTATTGGTCACAATGTCAATGACCACATATTAGGTCGGTGGGAAGGGTAGGGGGTCGGGACAAAAAAGGGGGATGGGAAGAGAGGGGATGGGAAGTGGAGGGGAATTGTGTTGGGGGGGGGGGGGGGAAGGTGGGGTGATGGGGGGTGGAGGAATGGGGAGAAAGAAGGTAGACACCTTAGAAAAAAAAGTGAAGAAGGGGGGTTTAAAAGGGAAATGAAACAGTGATGGGAAAGAGAAGAGAGAGAGAGAGAGAGAGAGGAGGAAGAAGAGAGAGAGAGAGAGGAGAGAGAAGAGAGAGAGAGGCGAGCGGAATAAAAAAGGGTTAAAAAAGACCCCAGAAAAAGGGGGGAAACGGGGCAGGGGGGGAAAGAAAAAAATCAGGAAGGCGGTGGTTAAAAGCAAGCATGTCTAAAAAAAGGGTAGAACCTTACTTAAATACTTTTCAAAAAAGTTGGGGTTTCAGTTATACGGAAGCCACCTGTCATCATAAACAGAGGGGGGAAAATAAAAGAAAAAAAAGTTACCCCGGCAGCGCATAAAGGGGAATAATGCAGTCTCTGAGCGGTTCGAACCAGGGTTCCCTCCTCGGGTTGAAATGACCCAAACCCCAAAATTTTAAAGGGTGGAAAGCATGGACCATTTTCAAAAATGTCCCAGTTCACAAGGGACTGGAAAAAATGACTTGCCGAAACCGTTTCCTCTGGGAGTCGTGAGTAGGCGCACCATTCCTCTCGGGAGTCGTGGAGTAGGGCCCCAACCAGTTTTTTCGGGGAGTTTTGGAGTTTGGGGCAACCAGTTCCCTCGGGAGTCGTGGAGTAGGGCCGCAACCCGTTCCCCTCGGATCTGGGGTAGGCCGCAAACCCCCTTTCCCCTCGGGAGTCGGGAGTAGGCCCCCAGCTTGGGAAAGGGGGGGAAAACTTTTTCAAAAGGGGCCACACTTTCTTTTAAAAAAAGGGGGCCACACTGGTCTGTCCTTCCCCTCTCTCTCTCTCCTTTCCCTTTTTTCCCGACCTTTATTGTTTCAAAGGGTCTTTCCCCTTTTCCCCCTTTTCCGCATTTTTTCTTTTTTTTTGCCCGTTTTGCGCGGGGGGGGGTTTTTTGGGGGGGGGGGGGCGCTGTGGTGTGTGTGGGGGGGGGGGGGGAGGGGGGGGGGGGGGGGGGGGGGGGGGGGGGGGGGGGAGGGGGCGTGGCACATGTGTGTGTGTGTGGGGGGGGGGGGGGGGGGGGGGGGGGGGGCGGGGGACACTGTTTTGTTGGTGTGGTTTGTGGGGTGTTGTTTGATGTTTTTGTGTGTGTGTTGTGTGTGGTGGGTGTGTTTGGGGGGTAGGGGGGGTTCAACCCCCTTGTTTTTAATTTTTTGCTTTCGGGCCCCCTTTTCGGGTTTTTTTTTTTTTAACCTTTTCTATTTTTAAGCGCATTTATATGAAACGCCTTTTAATATACCTTTTATATTTTTATTAATTTTTTATTATTTTAATTTTCCCTTTTTCGTAAATTTTTGGAATGCACGCGAGTGGCCCCGCCGTACCTTGCTTTTCCTTTTTCGCCTCCTGGGAAAAAAAACCCCTTTGCAAAAAATTTTTTTTCGGGCCCCCCCTTCGGGTTTTTTGGGGATGGGTAAAAAAAAACATTCGTTTTGATATCGTTATTTCATTTTTAAAAAATTTTTTGGCCCAAAGGGATGGTTTTTTTGCTAAAAGCTGAAAGGAAAACAGAGGCCCCCCCAAAGAAAATTTTTGGGGAATGTCTAACCCCCGCTGCTAAAACAAAAAAAACCCCCAGAATTTGCAAAAACCGGCGTGAGAAAAGTGAAAAAGGAATTTTGAAGAAGAAACTAGGTTAAGGGGAGAAGGGGATTTAAAAAAAAGCTGATTTAATGTGGGGTATTGGCTCAAAAAGAGGCCCCCTCTAAATGATGACGGGCCATATGTCTACAAAAATGAAAAAAAACTCGTGACAATGAAGGTGACCAGGACAATGAATTGATCTGGACACCCAAATGGCCAAAAAAAATAGGCAAGGGCCCGAAAGAGGAAGAAGGAAATCGTTCACAAAGTCAGGTTGTGCAGCATCAGACCTAAAACTGCTTCTTCAGCAGTACACTGTTGAGGAGGAGACTGGCCCAGACATTGAACAAGAGTTGGCCCAGCTTTTGGAGACCATGGCCTTAGGGCAAATGTCTGATGGAACAATAAACTCAAAGATCGAGACCCACAACGGCCTAAGATTGTAATCTCAGAGTCCCCAGAGTCAATCCAGAGATCTGGAATATAATGGATCACTCAAGCCAAGACTGGTGATATTCGCTTGCTGAAAAGGCAAAGCTGATCATCACAGCTGCATAATTATATATATATATATATATTTATATTATATATTATATATATAATATATATATATATATTGAATTATAAACAAAGCTTGCTCTTATGTCTTAGATTGACGAAATAGGGGGAAATGAGCATTCATATCTGCAATGGTAGATGATTCTGCCTAACTAACAGTATGTGCTTGAGTGGGTGATGGAGAAAATAAAATAAATGCTTCTAAAAATGAGCTTCAGCAAGCTTATAGTCTCCAAGGGGGAGACAATTTCCAATAGGGAGGGAAACTTACTAACATATAACTCCTGGTCATATACCGTATTTCGAAACCTTGTTGTTTCTCCTCAGTGACCGCGGAAAGTGGTAATTTGACTCCTCTGTGCCTTTTCAGTTTTAAGAAGAATGCAATCCCAGAAAAGGCTGGTGTGCAATACCGTAGTACATTTGTTGAGTTTTCAAAAAACCAACCAAAGGTGCCACCTAAGAAGCAAAAGAAAATCATGAAAGAGCAAAACAAGCTTTGTTTATAATTCAATATTTCTTGCAGTCATTGCAACACCAAGCTGCTCTGTAAGTTGCTGGAACGGTGCGCGGTACTTATCCTTGGAATTTAATAGTTTGTTGTATTTTAGTCCCTTGCGGATTCATTCCAAGAACTGACCCTCAGCACTTGTGTCTTAAGAGGATATCTTTTTGTATTTTTTACTTTTCACAAGAAATGTAGCTTGTTTTGCTCTTTCATGATTTTCTTTTGCTTCTTAGGTGGCACCTTTGGTTGGTTTTTTGAAAACTCAACAAATGTACTACGGTATTGCACACCAGCCTTTTCTGGGATTGCATTCTTCTTAAAACTGAAAAGGCAGAGGAGTCAAATTACCACTTTCCGCGGTCACTGAGGAGAAACAACAAGGTTTCGAAATATCGGTATATGACCAGGAGTTATATGTTAGTAAGTTTCCCTCCCTATTGGAAATTGTCTCCCCCTTGGAGACTATAAGCTTGCTGAAGGCTCATTTTTAGAAGCATTTATTTTATTTTTCTCCATTCACCCACTCAAGCACATACTGTTAGTTAGGCAGAATCATCTACCACTGCAGATATGAATGCTTATTTCCCCTATTTCGTCAATCTAAGACATAAGAGCAAGCTTTGTTTATAATTCAATATTTCTTGCAGTCATTGCAACACCAAGCTGCTCTGTAAGTTGCTGGAACGGTGCGCGGTACTTATCCTTGGGAATTTTTAGTTTGTTGTATATATATAATATATAATATATAAAATATTATATATATATATAAAATATATGAGAAGTGCTTGACCAAGTGCATTACTATCCAAGATCACTGATGCTGGCAGGGCTAATCCTGAAGGCATCTCATGACTTGTCAAGGGAAAAGAAGAGTTAAAATCCTCAATAGTCCACAAATACATAAAAAAAAAGTATCAAACATTGGCATCTTCTGATGTGCCCATCACCAAACGCTGTTCGGTGATGACTTGAAAGCTGGCTGTGCCACAATTGATTCGAGCTCAAAATCAGGCACATCATTCACACAGTCATCAAGAGATAAGAAGTTCTTTCCCAAACGAGGGGCAAAAAAACGGGGAGTACGCCCACTTACACAGTGGAACCCCTGAGGAAAGCAAGGTTGGACCCGTAGCAGGGCCCCGGGGACGTTTCTCGAGCCACAGAGGAAGGGGAAAGTCCCCAAAGACAGCAGATCGATCTTGCCTAGAGGAACACAGCCATCCTTTGCCAACAGAGGTGAGCAATCAGAAGAGTCCTAAACGTATTCAAAGCAGGGAGAATACAACAATTTTTACCAGCATGGATGCAGCTGACTTTGACAGATAATTTGATTTTGGGAAATGGTGTCAGGAGCTAAGATTCCAATCGCCACACATCCAGACAGATCATTGGGTAGATGCCCAAAAATGATATTAAGAAAGAACAAGAAGAAGCAGCCCCTCAAAGTGAAAAAAATTGTTAGAAATGAATGCGATTGAAAAATCAACTCATGAAGAAGGGGGGGAATTTCACCAATACTTCTAGTCCCTTAGCAGATGGGTTTAAATTTTGGTTGATCTTAAATTTGAAGAAATTTAATGACATGTTTAGTATAAGCATTTCAAAAAGGAAAATTTAAAGTCAGTTACACGGATGATGAAAACGAATTGTTTCATGGCATCTGTGGACCTTAAGTATGCATATTTTCTGAACCTGTCAAACATGAGTACTGAAAGTTTTTGAAATTCATGTGGGAACGACAACTATATCAACTATACTTGTTTTGCTAATGGCTTGAGTAGCTGCCCAGATACTTCACCAAGCTGTTAAAACAGTTTATGCCACACATTCGTAGCCAAGGTCACCTTTCTGCAGCTTTTATTGATCACAGTTACTTGCAGACACAGAATCCAAAGGAGTGTGAGCAATATGTGAAAGACACAGTAAGGCTTTTCAGTCGCTTGGATTTGTCATTATGAGGACAAATCTGCACTCGCCCCTTGCCAAAAACTTGAGTATTTGGGATTTTGGCTTGACTCGCAAACTATGACGGTAAAGCTGTCAGAGGATAAAATTCAACGGATAAAGGCATCCTGTTTCAGTTTAAAGTAAAAGAAACTGTTCACAATTCGTGAATTGGCTCAAGGTATTGGCCAACTTTTGCCTCTTTTCCAACTGTACTCTGGGGCCTTAACATTTTCGACAATGGAAAGAGTGAAGATTAAATCCCTAAAGCAGAACAAAGGAGATTTTGAAGCTCTTACTATTCTTTTCTCAGAGTCCAAGTGTGAATTATCCTGGTGGATTGACATGTTGATCACTCTTACTATCCTTTGGAAACCACTGAGCCAGAAGTGGAAATAAGGACAGATGGTTCTACTTCTGGTGGTTCGGGTGCGTGTGTCTAAAACAGAAGACTGGGGGCAGATGTCATGCCAAGAAAAAGATTTCATATCAACATTCTAGAACTGCTTGTCATTGAGTATCCATTGAAGAGTTTCAGGAAGGAGCTGTTGCAGAAACATGTGAAGATACTCACTGGTAACGTGTGGGCTCTTACTTACCTTCGTAATATGGGTGGATGTCGGTCAGAAACATGTGAAGATACTCACTGGTAACGTGTGGGCTCTTACTTACCTTCGTAATATGGGTGGATGTCGGTCAGAAAAATGTAATAACATTGCAAACAGAATCTGGACATGGGCACTGATAAAGAAATCTGGCTAACTGTTGCGCACATTCCAGGCAAAATGAACACAGAAGCTGATGAAAAAACCAAGACACTTTTGTGATAATACTGAGCGGAAGCTCCTTAAGACTGTGTCTACTCAGCTGATTCATAAAGTTGGGAAGCCAGACATTGATCTTTTTGCCTCGCGTTTGAACTTTCAATTCAAGCCCTATGTGTCCTGGGGCCCTGATCCAGAATCTGTTGCTGTTGATGCCTTTACTCTTGCATGGCAAAGTTGGACGTCTTATGCTTTTCCTTTGATTCAAAGAGTCCTGACAAAGCTGGAACGAGACCAAGCAGACATGGTCCTGGTCGTCCCCAATTGGCCGACGGCAGTTTCGTGCCCTCAGTTTCTACGTCTACTTACCAGGGAGCCTCTTCTTCTGCCAAGAGGTCGGCATGTACTTCAGTTGACACACAGCAACGCAGTCCATCCACTCCACAAAAACTTGCAACTGCTGGGAGTGCCCGTCTCAGGGAAGCAGTTCAAGCAAAAGGGATTTTTGGAAAGACTTGCCAAATCATCTGTTCTTCGTGGAGACAATCCACTCAAAAGCTGTTTGAAATATGCATCACAAGGTGGAAACTGTTCTGTGGTAGACGGGTATTAATAAATCCCTTTCAAGCACCTGTAAATTTTGTATTGCAATTCCTTACTGAATTGTTTGAAGAAGGTTTGGGCTATAGTGCTATAAACACAGCTTGTTCAGCACTCTCAGCTGTTGTTCAGCTTGATGGGGATAGGACAGTTGGTGTTCATCATTTAGTATCAAGGTTTGTGGAAGGCGTCTTCCAGCTCAGAACCCCCTTACCCTGACATGAAAGAACATGGGATGTAGCAATTTTATTTTGAGTTTTTCCAAAACCAGAAAGATAATGTAGATTTGTCATTGAAAGAATTAACACATAAATTGTGTGCTTTACTGCTCATAGTAACACCTCACAAAGTGCAGACCATTCATGCATTAAGATTAAGTTGTATATCTATACATGAGAAGGGATGTATCATCCACATAAGAGATAAACTTAAAAGTACGCGACCAGGTTTCCACCAACCACCTTTGCAGATTGCAAAATACCCACAAAATCAAAGACACTGTGTGGTGAACTGTCTGGAACATTACATGGAAAGAACATGTGAATTACGTGCTGATTGTGGCAAACTGCTTGTGTGCTATGTGCGTCCACATGGTCCAGCCTCAAAGGACTCGACTGCTCGCTGGACAAAGGATGTGTTGGTGAGAGCTGGTGTGCCTGATTTTCAGCCTCATAGTTTCAGGGGGGCATCGTCCTCTGCCATGCTGAGAAGTGGAGTGTCTGTGGATGTTATCCTGCCGACAGCAGGATGGTCTGATGCTAGAGCTTTTTATAAGCTCTACAACAGGACTGTTAGTCATGGTACGGACGATAAGCCTCAGCAAGTTCAAAGTTCAATCATGAAATATGCAGTAAAGCAATAGTGTCTGCTTGAAACAGGTAGAAGACAATTTCATGGTGCTAAACCTGTGCTGACAATGGTGCTATGATTGCTGGTTTTTCATAGATCAAGTTCTTGACTGTTGCATGATGAATTTCTGCTTATTCTAGTCTACATGTACTGTTGAAATATGTTATATTGTTCTTGTGAACAAATGTTGCCTCATGATGTGACTTCAAGTCAAGAACATCATTAAACCTCAAATCACGCAAAGCAAAACTTCAAATGAAGTGGTTCTTTTAGTCTGAATCTCTGGTTCGCTGCATGCTTGGGTTTGCCAATGCAAATATTGTTATAATAATTTTGTGCAACCTGCTTTAAAATCTCGCAGATCAGTAGTTCTCGGTGGAACTACGAGAAATAGAATTAAAAACTGAAACGAGTACTTACCTTGGGAAGGTGAAGTTTGAGTGCAATTCCATGATGTAGTTCCACAGGAATGAGGGATACGCGCCCTCCCTGAGATAATTCCTTTCCCTACTAATAAATCATTCTAATTTATTTACGGTTGCACAAAATTCTGCTGATCATCTAACTGGATTTAGATCATCAGTGCTTTAAATTATGGCCTTACTCTGCGTGCGCATCTCGCATATCTCTCCGTTCCCGTGGAACTACACCACAGGAATTCCACTCAAACTTCATCTTCCCAAGGAAAGTACTCGTTTAAGTTTCTAATTATTCACAGTAGATTGCAGCCCTGTCCTGTTATTTCACATTAACGCGAAACTCCAACTTCGTCATCCTCAACTTCATTGTTGATCAGTTCAAAAGAAAATAAATCCGCTGCACCTTTGTTTGTTTCTCAATAATAATGTTTTTTTTATAAATCTGTAGCACCTCATGTTTGTCAATAAAATGAAAACAAATCTGTGGCACCTTATGTTTTGTCAATAAAAAGAAAACAAATGCATGGCACCTTATGTTTGTTTGTCAGTAAAAGGCAACAAATCTGTGGCGCTTTGTGTTTGTCAATAAAGACAAACCAAATCAGTGGCACCTCATGTTTGTTTGTCAAAGAATAATAATCTATGGCACCTTATGTTTGTCAATGACAAGAAAACAAATCTGTGGTACCTTATATTTGTCAATAAAAAAAAACCCAAATGTACGGCACCTTATGTTTGTCAATAAAAAGAAAACAAATCTGTGGCACCTTATGTATGTTCGTCAATAAAAAGAATATAAATCTGTGGCACCTTACCTTTGTCTGTCAATAAAAAGAAACCAAATCTGTGGCACCTTATGTTTGTCAATAAAAAGAAAACAAATCTATGGCACCTTATGTTCGTCAATAAAAAGAAAACAACTCTGTGGCACCTTATGTTTGTCAATAAAAAAAAAACAACTGTGTGGCACCTTAACTTTGTCAATAAAAAGAAAACAACTCTATGGCACTTCTGTGGCTCTTTCAGTGACCTCACTGTCGATTTCCATCCACACACATGCCTGTGTCAAACTCTTCAGTGCTGGCACCTTCATTGACAAATGTTGTTTGTTAATAAAAAGAAAAGAAATCTGTGGTACCTTATGTTCGTTTGTCAATAAAAAAGAACCAAATCTGCGGCACCTTATGGTTGTTTGTCAATTAAAAAGAATCTGTGGCACCTTTTGTATGTTTGTCAATAAAAACAAAATAAATCTGTGGCACTTTATGTTTGTCAATGAAAAGAAAACAAATTTGTGGCACCTTATGTTTGTTTGTCAATAAAAAGAAAACGAATCTTAGCACCTTATGTTTGTCAATGAAAAGAAACCAAACCTGTGGCACCTTATGTTTGTCAATAAAAAAGAAACCAAATCTGTGGCACCTTATGTTTGTCAATAAAAAAGAAACCAAATCTGTGGCACCTTATGTTTGTTTGTCAATCAAAAGAAACCAAATTTGTGGCACATTACGTTCGTTTGTCAATAAAAAGAAAACAAATCTTAACACCTTATGTTTGTCAATAAAAAAAAACAAATCTGTGGCACTTCTTTGACTCTTTCAGTGACCTCACTGTCGATCTCCCTCCACATCCATGCCTCTGTCAAACTCTTCAGTGCTGGCACCTTCATGGGGCTGTAGCATGACACTGACAGACAAGACAGCTCTCTTCGAGGAGGAGGAGGAGGAGGATCACCTTGGCACGGTCCACAACAAATCAATCATTATACTTGATACTTGATGTATTGGGTGTTTGAGGCCTTTTTTTACAAGGCCTGTTCACCACTCCTGTTCAAACTAGACTTGCGTGCGTGGCATGGCAAAAGCAGTCCAGTTGTAACAGCTGGGGTCAAATTTGTTTGGCAGACTTTTCCAGTGGGCATCCAGTCTTCTTTTAAAAGCACTAATGCTCGGGGCCGTCACAACACTATCTGGAAGACTGTTCCATGTGGACACCACTCGCTGCGCAAAGAAGTTGGAACGCACATTTAGTCTGCAATGTCCTTTCTCAAGTTTTAGAGAGTTCCCTCTTGTGTCTCTACCTAGGTGGAGCTGGAACTGAGGTCTGTCTGTATCATATAAACCATGCACGAACTTGAAAGTGTCAATCATGTCGCCTCTATTTCTGCGGTGTTCCAGGCTTGGCAGCTTAAGTACTGCCAGGCACTCTGGATATGATTTTTCTTTCAGGGGGCCAATGAGTTTTGTTGCTCGTCTTTGGACATCCTCCAGATCCGCACACATGGTTTTGAATCTTGGCTGCCATACTGCGTGACCGTACTGCAGAATTGGCCTCACAAGGGACTTGTAGAGTGAAGGGCTTTTGCAGATAATGTCGTGGGCCAGCACCACAGAACACTACTATCCTAAACTGTCTAAGCAATAAATACAGAACACTACAAAGTGCCTTGTTTGTGTATAAGATCCTTTCGGGAAAAAGAACACGACGTTTCCACTCGCTGAGCCTGATTCAAAGCCTGATTCGACATTGTGTCACTCCTACCCTGTATAAGTCCATCATTCGTCCTCACCTAGAGTACGGGAACGTAGTCTGGCACCCTCGTCTCAAAGTGATGAGGAGGAGCTAGAAAGAGTTCAGCGTAGAGCAACCAGAATCATCCCAAAGTTTCAGCATTTGGACTACTGTGAACGTCATAGAAGACTGGATCTGCCTTCACTGTACTTTCGGAGGGCTAGAGGCGACATGATTGAATGCTACAAGTACCTGACTGGAATCTATACTGTAACAGGGAACATCCTTCTGCGCGACCCCCACTCACACACTCGAGGCCACAGTCTTAAATTGAAAAAACCTTCAGTCAGAAAGGCAGTCCGCCAGAAATTTTTCAGTGTCCGTGTACTGAATGCCTGGAACTCTCTGCCTGAACGAGTGGTGTCTGCGCCCTCACTCAACGTTTTCAAGAGCAGGATCGACAAAGCATGGGCAGATTATAAGTTTTCCTTGGACTCCGACTGGTTTCAAGCACCCAAACCCACGCGCACCAACCCAGCTGTTACTAGCCGAGTGTGCAAACAATGAAGATGAAGGGACAAGCATTGACTGCAGCGACCGGCTGATAGGCGACTAGCCTGACTACAGCTGTATTACTAAAGTAAAGTAAAGTGAACTGAACTGGTGACGAGAACGTAATTCTCAGCACGCTTAAGCTAAAAACGATGACGTAAAGCACTTAAATGACATAAAGATGGGCGAAAGACAAGAGAGGATGGAGCAGAGAGGTGGTGAGAGTGGGAACTGGGGTGTTGTATTTAGGGGGGTGGGGAAAAAAAAAAAAAAGAAAGGCAGAAAGAAAGGACGAAAAGGAAGAAAGTGGTGTGATATAAAAATGGAAATTAAATTAATGCATAAACAAATGAAACTAGATACAAAACATTAAAACCAATAGTGCAGTATTGACTCCATTGGGTTGCCCCATGACTCTGATGCTCACAGATCCTTATTTGTAGACAGCTGGTGCCACAGCTGTTACATGTACAGTAAAACCCATAGAAGCAGTGTAGGAGCAATGGCATAGAAGATCAGAGATGAGAAAGTTCAAAAGCATTTTTTAAAAAACAGAATCATATAAAAACTTTCTTAGCAAAAATGTTTATTGACCATCATGTATTTTCATCAAACATTTTCATATAAAATGTTATATTGCTCATTTCACCACCCGTTTTGTTTACCATTCACACTTCGTTTTACACACGAAAGTGTTTAAATCAACAATGCAAGCAAAGCCTTGGTGTATTTTAACATCTTTTAAAACGTACAAGCCAGTCCCAGTACATCCCATCAGCAAATGTGAATAAAATAACAAGACAAATAAAAGTCTTGGTTGAACTTTGGATTTTTTTTTTTTTTTGGTGGCAGACAATGCCAGATTAACGGTATACAGAAAAGCCAGCTCCAGCATATCGTGTTTACAAAAGTGTGTCCCACTACAATTCAGACAAGCGTGACAATTTGCGTACATTTGAATCACATGTCAGGAATACATGCAACAGCAGAAAGGCAGGCACAGTGTTGGGGTAGGAGGGGAGGGGGGGGGGAGGAGGAGATGGGTATGAAGATACATATATAACATCATCACCATGCAACAATCACAAAAAAAAAAGAAAAAAAATATAGCTGTTGTTGTGTTGTTGTTGTTGTTGTCGTCGTACCCTGGCTAAAAGACTCCAGGGATAATCCAAACAGCATTGGTCTGACACAGCCTTAAGCCAAGGCGGGGATGTAGCTGTGACATTGATCAGCATAAACTTCAGCAATGTGAGGCGCCACCTATCACCCACTGTTCACCCTTAGTCTATTCCTTTCTGCTTCACCTCCCTGTTTCATTTCCATGCCACTTTCTCACCCCCCGCCCCCTCCAAGTACCTCAACCTTTCAGCTGGAATATTCTGCCCCAATTGCAGCACTCGCTCTGAAATTACCGTGACCTATATTTCCGCAGCTCTCTCTGCCAGGTTACTCAATGACCACACGTGCGCCTCTCAAGATGGACAATCATCCAGAGATCTGTTTCTGTCAGGCGAGATGACAATTCATCCCAGAGATCTGTTTCTCTCAGGCGAGTGGACAATTCATCCAGAGATCTGTTTCTGTCAGAGTTAACCAACTCATCGCTTTACATACTGGGACTATGCATCACCGGTGTGAGGTAATATGGTACTTGGCATGATGCTTTACATTTTGGGAGTGGTCTAGCATAATTCTATGCTTCATAATTCAAATCTCCATGTCTTCTTGGTTAGAATGGTATTAACGTGTCTGATCTGTTCCAAACATAATCAGATATTTGTTACAGTTTTGACTAATAATATGATTTAACGTGCCTTTGTCTCTGTATAAAGCATGAGTTTACAGCAATCATAAGCTATAAGAAAACGACAATTTTGTAATAGTGATTCTCTTGTTGAAAATGTTCTTTGCAGATTTACGGCCATTGCAGTTTGGTAATATCTTCAAGCGTAGGGTGACCAGTAAGGTCATAGTAACACTTATCCTTCTGAAAAGTTTGATCATGCTCATGCGTACACATGTTGAGAAAATGTCAATGTTAAGTTCACCTAGGAAACACCCGCACGCGCATGCACGCACACACACACACATGCACGCACGCACGCACACACACGCACACCACACACACACACACACACACACACACACACACACACACCACACACACACACACACACACACACATGCACGCATGCATAAATGCACACATAAACACATACAGACAGTGGAAAATATGTTACACACGCTCACGTGCCTACAAGTGTTAGTCAATAGAAGCCTTCCTTGAACATTATCATCTGTCATAACAACCACCTCAGTCCAAGTATCTCATATGCACAAACGTATGAGCTATGGCAATGCAAATAAAAGACTTTTGAATGTTAACATCAGCCTTGTAACATATGCCACAATCTTAGTGTATATTGCACAGAAAACTGCATGCAATGACAAGGTATTAAAAAGCCTTGTTCAACAGTCAGCAGCTTAAAAAAAATTATAAAAAAAATTACAGTATGTTTAGTGAAGAAACCTGTGTGGAGTAACAATGCTTTAAAAGCCTTATTCAAAGGTTAACGTCTTTAATAACCAACGTCTCAGTATCAGCATGGATTCAGCACAAAACCGCACGAAATAGCCACGCAAATAAACGCCTGTTGCAACATTAACATTGTATGTAACAAACATCTCAACCAATTAACATCCTGTTCCCAAATCAGTGCAATAAGAATACAAACAAAATCCCTCGTTTGAATGTGAACACTTGTTATGTAATTCAAACCCTAAATCTGTCATAGTTTGTGCACAAAACTGTGAACCATAAGCAATGCAAATAGGGCCTTTCCCAAAATTAACACATTAGAAGAAAGGCATCTCAATCTAAAACATTGATGGCTTGGAGCAAAAACGTATATCTGGAAAATACCAGAAACAGTAAGATTTAGTTCCTTCAGAGACAGATGGGTTCACAAGGGACCGGTCTGTCTTATAGGCTGAGTTTTGGTTCTCACTGTTTCATCAATATGTGAGGGAAAGTTCTGAATGAGTTGAGTTGAATTGAAGTCCACTTGGAATAACAGGACTTAACTCAAGTCGGAGAGGATAGCTATCTCTCTCTTGTGGCTGGTGACTGATCCTGCTGTGCAGACCTGTTGCTGTAGTGCTGGGCTGTGGAGTGCCTTCACAACCTGTCTTGCACAGGGATATGTAGCGTAGCCACGATCCCACATCTGCGATAAAGGGAGCCTGGTCCGTAGGTTAAGTAGCTGAGAGACTGGCTTGTCAAGTTCACACATTTGCCCTCTACATTTCAGATGAGGTGTGAGAACTCTGCCAACAAAGTATTACTCTAGGGTAGAGTTTCTACTATAATTATCAATCTCCCTTTTTGTTTAGAGGTTGAGTGGAGTTTACAAATGGGTAGGAGACAGCAATACAATGCTAATACAATTGATTCCTCAAAAGGCCAGTTGCCAGTTTGTGGACATCGATGAAATCAAGCGGATTTTTGGTGCAAAGCTACATTTTCCCCAAAGCACACAAACTTCCACACGGCCCAAGCCAAGCAAGAAACCACTGTGTGTGCCGCGTGACATACTGAGTGCATTGGTATATGCGAGCAACATGCTCCCTTCACCCACTTTGGCCCTGCTCAACCTGCACCGATTCCCAGAGAAAACACCACGTTCGCAAGTTTACATACATCTTTCTCTCTCTGGCTATAAGCAACATTACCTTACCTTACCTCTCTCTCTCTCTCTCTCTCTCTCTCTCTCTCTCTACTAGCCAAAGAACATCTTTTTCATCTATTCATCAACTAATCTGTTCTCTAAGTTGTTGTTTTTTTTAATCATCATTTGTTCACCTGTATGCCTGTTCATTCATTCATTTCATTGGCAAGTTGATGTACATAGTCATTCTTTTATTCAGTCAATTATACCGTTTGCTTATCTGTTGTCGTTTTTGCTTGTTTTTTAAATTACATTTACATAATTTGTGATGAATGTTTTTTCATTCCACCATTCTCTCTCTCTCTCTCTCTCTCTCTCTCACACACACACACACACACCCCCCACAAATATTTCTTCCATGACTCTCAGAAGTGTCTGTTTTGTTTGTTCCCATTGAATGCTTTCAGCTAATGCAGATGGCATATCCCTCCTGTTCCATTTTCACCAGCATTCTGTGTCTAGCAAGAGTGTCGGATCAGTTCATCTTCCCACATGTTTAATTTTTGTGCCAAAATCAGGAGGGGTTGCTTACGAGGAAAACAGTTTATTATTTGAAAAATAACCCACTTTGGCAAGAAAACATGTTACAGATATCCTCTTTTCTATCTGCAAAAACAAAATATTTCGTTCTTATATGGGTTTTTTTTGGCAGAAAATGATATGGGTTTTTTTTTTTTTTTTTCCCCCCAGAAAATTGGTTTCATATGCATATTTCTATTTGAACACTTGGAGCCAAAGCATGATTTCTGTAGACGTTTCTTTTTTACACTGAAAATATATTCTGAAGACTGAAAATAATGTTTGTGCTAAACAGTACATCTGTTGGTTATAGGGTTTGGGCAAAAAGAGAGTAGTACGTATACAGATGTGCTATTTTGCACCAAAAGTATAGAAAGTTTATTCCTGTCAAAAACAAAACATCTGTCATAACTTCTGTAATAATTAAAATACAAAAAACAAAAATCTGACACAAAGCAGATTTATTTTTAGCATAAGTTCATGCAAAAACAACAACAACAACAACAAAAAACGTATATCTGAAGCTATGGTTTTGGCTCTAAGCCATCCATATGAAAACTGTTCAAATTCCCTTTTGGGTAGAACAATATTACAACAATTAAGTGTGACGATGCCCCTTTCTTGCCCACTAAAGACAAGCAAAAAAATGGAGTTCGCTTAAACAGGAATATTGACCCCAAACCAGTCCATTCCATCATTCCTCTGTACATATGACCCTTACCACATCCATCGATCAATCTTGACCAAGCAAGATACATTTTTGACAATTAACAGTCCCAAGAACTGAACAATTGGTTGCAATTAGGATGTTATGCAGCACCTGGATGCGCTTTGCTAGCCTGAACATTTTCAAGTAAGCTTTATGGGACAAGACACCCGAAAATATGACACTTTTGTACTCCCAGTTCTTAAAGAACCGGAGTACTTTACGATTGGAATGAAGAATAAGAAATGCTGTGTGTGTGTGTGTGTGTGTGTGTGTGTGTGTGTGTGTGTGTGTGTGTGTGTGTGTGTCCGACTGTGGTGAAAATGTGTTCCACTCGCTCCAGACAAAACTACTGGGCCGATCTTTCTGAAAATTTATAGTTATCTTCATTATGGGTCAAGGATGATGACCGATGTGTTATTTTACCGTTATAGCCGTTACTAACGGCCATAACAGCCCATACGGTTTTCCTTCTCAATGCAATATCTCAGAAAGTACTTGGCCAATTTCTCTGAAAATTTGTAGGCATGTTCACTATGGGTCACGGATTAAAGCCCGATGTTTTTTATTTTACCGTTATATCCGTTACTAACGGCTATGACGGCCCATAACGGTTGTTCTTTTTATGGAATATCTCAGAAATACTTGGCCGATCTCTCTGAAAATTTGTAGGTATGTTCATTATGGGTCACGGATCATGCCGATGTTTTGTTTTACCATTACAGCTGTTTACTAAGGGCTATAACGGCCGATAACAGTTTTCTTCTTTTTGGAAAATCATAGAAAGTGCATGGCCGATTTTCTGAAAATTTGTAGGCATGTTCATTTGGGTCACAGATGATGGCCGATGTTTACCAGAATAGCCGTTACTAATGGCTATAATGCGCCAAAATGGTTTTACCTCTTTATAGAATATCTTACGCTTATTCAAGATAAACTGGGAGTATGTTTATATGCTTTGCATCTTGTTTTTCTTCAAACTGTTTCCCTGTGTGTTTCCCAAAAAATGTGAGGTCACAACCTGACAAGCTTTTAAGTTCTTTCAATCTCTTTCTTTCCTTTCGACTCAGAGATGACTGACAGAGACGGAACAGACTAACGATATCAAAATTCTTTTATGAGTAAAACTCTGCTGGTTTATTAAAGCAATGTTTCACCTACTGTAGAAGCAATGTGTCAGTTTGTTGGCGTATTCTACAAGATATAGGAAGTGTTTAACGAACAATGTACAGTCACTTTGTTCCATCTGCTTGGAGCGGTTAGCACAAGACGTTAAATTTTTGATTAGCTGGCAGGTTAATGACAAATGAAAAGCTCAAAGCTGGAGTGATCACAAGAAAATCACACAGGAATTGACACTGGATTTCAACATCATTTAATCAATCTTTCATTCTCATGAGTGACTTATTTCCAGAACATGTCGTGAAATACTGAAAATACTGGAGATAACACTCATCACAGATTACATTTTGGTGGCATCTTTATAAACAGTCACTGTTCCTAAGTGTTTAGGGGGCACAATGGTGGGGGATTTTGATGGGGGGGGGGGAGGTCATCTTCCTGTCCACAGCAAGTCTCCTTGTCCTGCCAATTTACGTGACTGCAGAGAAAACTTTCAGAACAACACATTGAACAACCTGTGTACACAGCAGAACAAAACAAATGTGTGTAAACACGCAATATAATTTTTTACTATGTTTTTAATATTGCTTGCTCTTTATCCTAATTCAGGATTTTTTTTGGATTTATGCAATTGCCAGTCAAGAGTAGCAGAACACCAGACAGAAGTCCTCCTGGCCTTGTGTGTGGTGAAATGTGTGTTGTGTGTGATGTGGTGTGTGTGTGTAGTAGTGTGAATGTGTTGTATCTGTGCGTAGTGTGAGATGAGTATAGAGGTGTTGTGTTCTATCTGTGTGTTGGTTGTTTTTGTGTATGTGTGTGTTGCGTGTGATGTGTGTGTGTGTGTGTGTGTGTGTGTGTGTGTCAGTATTGGCATGGTGTGTGTGTGTAAGGTGTGTGTTGTGTGTGTTGTGGTGTGTGTGTGTGTGGTGTGTGTGTGTGTGTGTGTGGTGTGTTTGTGTGTGTGTGTGTGTGTGGTGTGTGTGTGTGTGGTGTGTGTGTGTGTGGTGTGTGTTGTGTGTGTGTGTGTGTGAATGTGTATGTGTGTGCACACGTGGTGTGATGTTGTGCGCATGCATGCGCACTGCATGCGTGATGTGTGTGTGTGTGTGTGTGTGTGTGTGTGTGTGTGTGTGGCATGTGTTGTGTGTGTGTGTGAGTAGAGAGTGTGAGAGTGGACAGAGGGGGAGAGAGAGAGGAGGTGAGAGAGAGAGAGAGAGAGAGAGAAGAGAGAAGAGAAGACAGAGAGAGAAGATAGAGAAGAGAGAGAGAGAGAGAGAGAGAGAGAGAGAGAGAAAGATCAACAGCACAACACACACAATGAAAAAAAAAAAAGAACCTTCTATAATGGAACATCACACCTGTAAACCTTGATAAAACTTTGAAAAAAAAATCCTCTGTGTTCAGTCCTTTTGTTTTTCTTTTCCTTCCACAAACGGGAACTGATGTGTGTGATATCCTTTAGCTCTGGGTTCTCACTTTAGGTCAGCCGGAGCTTTCTAATCTTCCATAGCAAGCCTCACATCATACTTGTTGTCCACTCCCATACGGTAGCTAAGCTTGAACCCAGTGTCCCACTGAACCTTTATCCACTTAGTTTTCAGATCTGCTGGAACAGTGCCTGCCCCTGGAGGTACACCATCCTGAAAAAAAAAAAAAAATCCTGAGGGTCAGTAAGGATTATGTCTCTTTGAACATTTTATTTGAAGAAAAAAATAGATTGGGGGGGGGGGGTGGGGGGGGGGGGGGGGAGGAAATAAGTGTGCAATGTGAAGCAAGACTGAGACATGTTCCCCTGACTACAGGATGGTAGTGATAACAAATGGGGTATAAAAACTTCAAATTACTGTCTGTTCCTACAAGCGGTAATGGTAATGTTGCTTACAGCCCAGCGGCTCTGATGCTACAATCTGACTCTAAAATCACGCCAACTGCTTACAAAAAATTTACAAGAAAGAAAAAGCTTGGCACACACATTTCTATTTGTACATCAGAGCATTGCAATTAAGTGCGCTCTGATCATTACAGTCTCTCGTTGCAGATACCTTTGTGAATCTGCGTGCTTCATTGTGACACAATGACCAGTGACACATCAGACCTGTTCAATTAAGTGTGCTCCGCTCACTACAGTCTCTCCTAGCAGATACTTTCTTTAATCTGCATGGTTCATTGCAACACAGTGACCAGTGACTCAGCGACTTACTGTTGTTGACAATTTGAATCGATGCCCCAATAACATAAAGCACTTTCTCATTTTCACAGCACTAACTGATCTTTTCACAGCCTATGCCCCTGTGTGTATCAATCATACAAATGTTTTTTCAGAACTATTATCTCTAAATATCAGTACCGAAGCCAAGAGTTTGACCTTCACTCTGTCATGGTTTCATCTTTATGTTCTGCTATTTTTCCCACTAACATCATAATTCTTCAAGCTGTTGCAGCGTAGTCACTACGGCCGAGTTGTAAAACACACCTGTGCTTCGCTAAACAAATCATACACATGTAATCATATCCAAGTGATTTTTTGTTGTTGTTTTTTTCATTGTCTGACGGCAGCAGTACACATCCAGCACAGCCGACTTGCCTCATCTGCCAAGGTGCATTTTTCTGACATTCCTGTTTCAGTAGTTGATCGATATTTTACTCTCCTAGACCAGAGATCTCTGCATGTCACACATTGACAGGTTCATCTGATACCAGCTATTAATGAATCAAAGTAGTGGTACAGTTTCATCGGGCTTACTCAGCTTTGAGAACATTACATTTTGGGGGGGAAAAAGGCCCACTGGGTCACCTGTGACCCAAAAATCAATTGATCACGACAGTCAATCAAATAAACTTATTCATTTATTTGCCTTGAGTCCCAGTGGGGAGCTCAAGGAACAAAGGGAAGTAACCGCTTTACTATTACATGTTTAACAGGACTAGTCCCTGGAGGTACAGCATCCTTAAAAAAAATTAATCCTGAGGGCATCAGGGTTATTCTTAATTTAATTGAGAAGAATTGATGCCGTGCTCGGGGGGGGGGGGGGGGGATATTATGGCAACAGTGATGCATGAGTTGTATTTCCTGACTACAGAGGTATAGATAAAAATCGGGTCTTAAAATTCCTTATGATCGTAGTCTGTGCCTACAACGTTTCGCTCTGTTGCCTTCACCGGGGACTGAAAGCTACAATTTTCATATCCAACTGCTTAAAAACTTTACAACATAGTATAAAGCTGCCCCACATTTCTATTGTAAATCAGGCATTGATTTAAAAGTCTTTCGTAATAGTGATGTTCCGGTGACCCACTGGGCTTAGTATACTTTTTGTTACAGTGGGTTTGGTGTTGTTATGGAGCGTCATGTTTTGAATCGCGTTTTCATTGTGACACTATGACATGAACGTCAGACCTGTTAATTTAATGTCAGTTCATATTTCCTAGCTATACTTCCTCCCCCCCCATTGTTTGTGACAGTGGTTGTGTCAGCGACTTAGTTGTTGTTGAATTTGAATCGATGCCAAACACATAAAGCGTTTTCCTTTACCAGCGTGATCTTTGCAAAGGATCCTGTGTTATGCGGAGGGGGTGGGGGTAGGGGGGGGGTTGGGGGAAAGGGGTAGCGGAAGGCAAGAGGTGGAGCTTCCCGTCATGGAGTTGATGTTTCTATTTCAAACAAAAACTTTTTAAACTACATAATAACACTGTTTCAAATCACACCGTTTATAAATCAAATTTATGCTTTATTGCCATGCCAAGGTTTTGGTGTATTCATTGTCTGCAGACAGTAACATCCAGCAGCAGGATTCTTCTTGTCCTGGTTCAGATTTACTGAATTCCTGTGACAGTATTTTATTCATTAAACTCCTTGGGCCCCTGAGGACACATTGAACCTGGTTATCCTGAATTGATCCTAATTGAATTAAAAGTAAAAAATCAACGGGCTTTCACTTTCAAAAATTACATTTTGGGGAAAATCATGAAAGAACACTATAAAACAGCATTTAAACCTGTCCCTTTTGATCCTAAAATGATTTACTTAAAAAGCTATACCTTTCAGTCCCTCGCAACATTCTGCAGGTTTGATCATGCAAGGACCACAAGAAAACAGACATTTAATTACAGGTCCCTTTGCACAGATTAGCGCCTAATTGCTTCTCACCTCTGGCTGCTGTCTTTGCAGTCCAATAGCAGGCTACATTAGGGACTGCAGGTAAATCAGACCACTGGTGGACAGACTCACACCTTTCAGTGTGGGCGCATGTCATGATGTATCAGTGTTCAGTGCTTCTGCTCTTTGACGCCGTCATTCAATGCTGTAAGTACATGTATTGTTCTGTGATGAGAATGCAGTGTGTTTTTTTTCTACCCATTCATCCTCATAAATCTTGGAATTGTTGAAAGCATAATCATGAGGAGTTTCCTTTTATATTGGTTTTTCCATTTCCAAGATCTTGGATTTCTTGGTTTATTCAACTTTACTATTATCGTGCTGCTTGTCTTCACTGAATTCTTTTTTTTTTTTCTTTTAAACTGGCCTCATACATCTGTGTTGCCAATACTCATCTGTGATGTATGGCAAAAGCAAAAAAAATATTAAAAAAAATTAATTTAAAAAAAAAGAAAAGAAATATATATATATATATTTATATATATATATATATATATATATATATATATATATATATATATATGATCAGCAATTAATGTTCCAGACCGTTAATGCTTGTTCATCCTGTCTTGCAATGATAACAATAGTTTGATCTAACTTGTCAAATCTTGTGTCTCAACTGCATTGTGTTTTGTACACATGCAGGCGGCATAGGCCAAACTCTTTCCTGAGTCGAAACATGCAATGATCCAAGTGAGTCACTGCACCAGGCGTTACACATTGCATGTGCTCGCACAGCTCACTGAAAGGAATGTGCCGATCAGTCCATCGCGTCAGTCTCACACAAAGGTTGGCTCGATTGCATCTCAGCTGCACTCATCTTTCAACAGGTGCTGTGTTACTCTGAATATTGATGTTATCATATTGTCAGTGTTTGTGATGGCTATGATGCTTGAAAACCAGTATTCGTCTGATGCACATTTATCCATTTGATATCTAGTGGTGCTGCTACTGGTAGCATAGGTAGCTGCAGTTATATGTTGTTCTTAACCTCGCTTGGCTCAAGTGTGGGCTCTCAGTATAATTAAGTCATAGCCTCAATTAGTTACTTCAAGCTTGGACGCTCTATTCGTTTACTGATTCATAGCCTCACTTAACGACCTCTGGTATGGGTTCTGTGTTTATTTACTCACAGCCTCACTAAGCTACTTGAAGTATGGGCTCTCAGCTGTTTTCCATACAATGTTAGTTTTCCACTGAGACTAATAGTAGTTAATGGCTTTAATTACTTGCACAATTTTGTTACCATCACAAAGCAACTTTCATAGAGATGGCTCACACAGTGGTCAAGTTCACTGCAGGCATGTTTAAATGTCTTGGTTAGAGACATAAGTAAGAAAATACAGCTTCAAAGAAGACTAACTCCTACTGGTTTTGGACTGTAAATATTGTTCTCATTGGCACATGAGCCACGACTGTGAGAAGAGACAGTGGCTGGCAAGGAAAGCATCACAGCTTACACTAGACAATGTCACATTATGCATGACCAAAGACTGACAATCTCAGTGTCTGAAGCTCAGAGTTCACTACACTCCTGTGTGTGTGAATTGCTATAAATCATTCCGTCAGTTACATTCCAATCGTACCTGTGATTCCCACCTCCAGTCCCGCCCCCTTCTGACACGATCACCGACTTTGATGACGGCAGCGTACTCGGGTCCTTCTACGGATGGCCTTCCTGCAATCCACAACCAATTACGTTCTTCAGAGCACTGAAATTTGTATCATATTCAAAGGGGCACACACACTTATCACTGGCTGTTTGACTAAAACGTTATTCTTGAGGTTATGGAGCTTGGAAGTTGGCATCCCCATAAGGTGGAAGTAGACCACGCACCACTAAACCACTCACTTCTAAAAATGACCCAGAAGCAGTGCAGTGTCTCCACAGGTGGGTTGCTTCATGACAACCTGAAGCTGATCAACTACTCCGTAGCGCTGGGGCTATGAGAAGATCAGTGCAGGTGTGGCCATTTACCACGGGGTCGGACTGAGCGGCATCATTATGTCACTGACTGAGCCAAAAAATGGGACAGGGAAAACATCTACAATCCCTATTCTGAGTGTATGAACATACAGAAGGTAAAAAGAACAGTTCTCCATGCTTGCCTTTGGGCGCATTATGGAAACACAAACATATCCAGTCAAAACCAGTCGGGAGCAAACGGATGTTGCTTTAGCGACAGAAAGACACAGAAGACAAGCAGGTGCTATGAGACAAGCAGGTGCTATGAGACAACCAGGTGCTATGAGACAAGCAGGTGCTATGAGACAAGCAGGTGCTATGAGACAAGCAGGTGCTATGAGACAAGCAGGTGCTATGGGTGCTAATGAAGTAAGACAGACCATGGATACGAAACCAACAGGAAATAATTCAGCAGGGGTGACAGAACTCAAATCAATCTAAAGATCATCAACGGATATTGAGGGGAGAGAGAGAGAGAGAGAGAGAGAGAGAGAGAGAGAGAGAGAGAGAGAGAGAGAGAGAGAGAGAGAGAGAGATTTAAAGAATTGGCACTGTTTTGGCTTGCTTGAGAATAATCAGAAAATAGCTGTTACCAATGCAAAGGTTATATAAATAAGTCAATCAGCAGTAATGAGAGGAGCACTAAGTCTTAGAATTATTCTATCCAAGTCGTCAGGACCGTGAGTACCTGGCTTTTCATATGTACAAGATAAAAGTAAACATTATAAATCATTATTGGAGGAACAACTAATTCTGTTTTGATGGATTTTGACTCACAGAAATCTTTTAGAAGTAATTTGTAGTTCATTCATATCAGATCTGTCATTTTCACTGTTTGATCAGCAATATTTGGAACATGCTGATTTAAAGTATCAGCAGAAATATCACTTGGAACTGCACCTGCTTTGTTGAATTCTTACAACTGCACCTGTTTGGTCTGAATTCTTACAACTGCACCTGTTTGGTCTGAATTCTTACAACTGCACCTGTTTGGTTTGAATTCTTATGAGTAAGACTGTTTATAGCCTTCCAAATTGATTTTGAGATATTGTTAGAACTATTATATCATATTGATTTTGAGCTCTTGTTACAGCTATAACATACAAAGTTGTTTTTTTTTTTAAATATTTCTCTTCTGAACTGCACAACATTGATGTAACTTCATTCCTTTGTTTCCTGAATTCTTCGAATCGTGTATTTTCTTACAGATTATCTCATAACTGCACAGCTTTTTGGATATCGTCTGTTGACCAAGGAAACTTAGGTCAATCCTTGAGATCCTTTCAGTTATAAATGAACCATGTTTATTGTGGATGTCTGCAACAGTTTTATGCCAGAATTTAAAAGCTTGGATCAGGAGCAGTATACCGATAAACATGAGAGAGTGAAGACTGAGCTGAATCATATATGGAAGGAATTCTGATCAAAACTGGCGAATGATCTACAGGTACGTGGTAACTTTATGTCCAGGTCGAGGAATTTGTAGGCCTACTCCCTTTTAAGCCAAGTTACACATACAGGGGAGCACTCACTACGTCCACAATGCGGAGAATATATTTCAGTGATGTTATCTTTTCTGCTGGCATAAACACGGTCAATCAGACTGTTTCAGATGCTGGGATAATTCGTGTTGGGGTGTCAATGAACTGAAACAGGCCTAAATTATAGAATGTTAGATTCCATTGATTATAGATTTTAAGAAGGTCTATGTTAAAGTCATCTAGGAGAACTATTTCGTTTCCGACCAGTGAAGCAGCTTCCATCATTTTGTTGAATTTGTCATACCAGGCAATGCGCTCAGAGGAGTTTCTGTATAAAAAATACAATGAAAATGGGTTTGCTCTTCTTGATTCCAACTTCAACCCAAATTGATTCAATACCCTGAGATTCAAAAGAATTTATCTCGGTGACATGTAGGTATTAACACATCTTCGTCAGGTATTTACTTGGTTAGTCTAGACTCAGCACAGCAAATAAATGAAACTGCTTTGCAGAATTACAAAGAATAGATGATAACTCTTCGCGTTTGCTAAGAACATGATTTATATTTTAAAACCATCTCCTAAGACCGTTCTAGGAAGGCCAAGCGTTCACTGTGGGCATTTTGGCAGACTGAAGATAGCAAAAAGTATAGAGTGCCCTCAAGTACAAAATGACTTGCACACACACTACAATTTCAGGGGTAATGATTGAATGTAGTGGCCACGCAACTCGATGAGGATAAATCATAGGAATCAATAAGAATCAAATTGCAAGAGATAGGAGAATCCACAAAATATTATGAGGGACTGATGATCACAAAATTGTAATTAAAAAAAAAAGAGGTACAGATATCAGTTTGAATTTCAAAGTAAATGATCAATAATTCAACACAGTTTACGTACAGCACAGGAAAATCAATAAACAAGTAAAAGAATTCACACACATACACACTCACACAAATGTTTGAGTGAACAGTATCAAAACATGTGTGCATGAAACACTGAATGTTGAAAAAATGCTAGAAGAGAGCAATAGGAAAAGCAGCAACTACAAGCAATGCAAGCCGGCTGCTAAAAAAGAAGTAACAAAACAGATAACGGAAAATCTAGTGTAATACCAGAAATGAATTAATGTATGACCAATCTCCAAGAGAGAGAGAGAGAGAGAGAGAGAGAGAGAGAGAGAGAGAGACAGAGACTGTGAGAGATCTCAAAGAACATGATATATATGTGGATTGGAAAATAAATTTATTTCCTGTAAATGATATGCTCTTTTAAAAGTATACATCGACTGACTTGAATATCAGCAGAGGGTACAATGGAATTCCACTAGAAGTAACCAGAGTAGAAAGACTGGATTTAAAACATTTAAATAAATAAACAGATATATAAATACAGAGACAGACAGTTTGACAGATACAGATACTCTAAGGAGAGGTAGCATGATTTTATGTGTATTGTGATTCACAATGAATTCAAATTTCCTGCAGTTTAAGAGGGGGGGGGGGGGGTAGCATAGCCTTTGTTGTATTTCAGTTTCACATTAGATGGTAGAATGTCCAGCTTTCATGTCATAGTCGTAATATCACTGCATTAAATATGTTAGCAGAACTAAGTTAGGGGAACATCTATTTAGACTCATCAATGGTTTAAGAGTATGATTACTTGCAGAATCTGTGGAAATTGTGGAAGCATAGCTCACATGGGAATCTACATAAGTATAAAAAAATAATTTATGAGAGGTGTAGTCTATATTCCAAATACTTGGAATGTCGTTTTTTTTTTCTTTACGTGTTTTACATGAGTCCATATTAAGTTCCTACCACAACAGGTTGTTGTATGTAACAACTCCTAAACATTCATGATAGACTGTTTCTTCAACAATTATCATGATAGACTATTTCTTCAACAATTACGCCACTGACAGAAAGGCGGGTAATATATTGGAATATATAGATACATTGGAAGGTTGTGATACTTTTAACATGAAGTTACGACAACATGGTAGAGAACAGGAAACCTTCATTCTGGCTCACTTTCGCCTCAACCAGTTTTCGGGCGAAAGTGAGCCAGAATAAAGGTTTTCCTGTTCTCTGCCAAGTAAGACTTCAATACCCAAAAAATAACGATTATCTACAAACAAAACATACTGTGCAGGGTTATCCGTTTTTAATACTAATTTACTAAACTTTTCAGATTTTAGTTTTTGTTTAATCCTATGTTTTTCGTGATCGTTTTCAATAACATCATTTTCGCGCAAACATTCTTCAAATGAGTCTCTGTCTTTCATGTGAAATAACACTACAGTCTTTAACTGTTCTCTAAAGTCTTTTAAAACTGAGTTATATTTCTGACATAAATCCACACACTTATTCGAGCATGTCTTTCCGCTGAAAGCTAGTTTCGACAAAGTGTTTCTCTTTTTAACTATGTCTTTTTCTGCTGAACAGTCATCTATAATAAATAGCGTCTGCGTTCCCTCAAACAAATAAAAAAACGTTCTAGACATTCACTCAGTTTATTGCTGGATCATACTAAATATATTTCATCATCTGTCCATATAAACCTTCTATCATGATATGCTTTGGTTCCATTTAAGTGTTGGACAGAAAATCACAATATGATTAAAATTATAACGATAAACTGTTTGTAATAAGTCTAGGACAAATATTGTTTTTCCACAACCAGTCTGCCCACAAATCATGAACAATGAGGGGATTTTATCATAAAGTTTAACTGCTCCATAGTTTTATAACAGAATTTAATCTAATCCAGTTATTATTTTTATCATACTCTCCGTCAAAACTTGTTCAGTATAATAAAACCCTACGAGGCCTAAATGTGTAAGATTAATCCAATTCAGTTCTGTAAGATTGTTTCTATTTAAGTCAACATTGATTTTGTTGCTTGTTGTTATGACCTTAATATCCTCACCATTGTGAAGAATGACAACAGTAACTTTAAGACTGTCAACGCCTAAGTTTTGCCAGCTAATTAGAATTCCTTTAAAAGGACGTCACTAACGCCCACAACCCCATCCCTCTCCTTATCTTTTAAGACAGAAATTTCAAATATTATTGTGAACGTGTCCCCTAATTTCATTTGCGCATGAACTGTAATTTTTGTAGAAGCATCTTTTAAAACCGCATTCTCTTCTGTGGAGGATGTACTGTTTTTTCCCATACGGCTTTATTTCAATCTCTTTCGACTATTGTCATCTGGCATAAGACTTACATGTAAAGGGCCAGAGTTGAATGCTTTTCTGAAACTTTTTTGACGGCCAAAAAATGTAAATGGGCTTATGAATTCAAATTTTATGTCCCATTCTAAATATGGTTCTAAGTGCCATTTGAAGTCAGGTTTTCGAACTATTTTATATTCATACTGGCCAACATTATTTGCCTCTAGATTGCGCAGTTGTTCTAGTTTGGGAAAACTTTTTGTTGTCGCCAACCTCTTTACGTTTATAATCACCATCTTTAGTGTACTCAAAACCATACAAAGTGCCTATTTCGCCATTCTGTTCAAAGTCCGCAACGTCTGCAAGGTCTTTTAATTCTAAAGTTATACACCTTACAGGTGCCAATGTAACTCCTGGTTCTTCTGGCCCCGCGACATTTTTTAGTACAGTTTATTATTTTATTTCCAAAACAATGTGCAGGTTATCACATTTTACGACTTTCCCCGCTTTGTCTTTGATCTTTATATTAAATGATCCGACCCCCCACAAACTAATCTTTTAAACTGTAAATTAGGGAATTGTATAATTTCATAATCGCAATATGCAGCTTTCCCTGACGGAAGAGCTCTTAAAACAGTTGAGGGCCTTCCATCATATAAGTTTTCATCAGTGCTTAGTTCGTCCAAATGAACATAGAGTAATGAATGTAATGCAAGATCGAGCGGGTTTTCTCCCTCATAAGTAGTTTTGTCTGGCACAACTCTAAATCTATGATTGTCATCTGCAAAGCCTAACATTTTAGCTAGCTCTACATCAAAAAGGTAATGTGCTACTTCTTCTTCAGGTTTGAATGTTAACATTGTTTTTTAGATTTGCATTGTTAAGTTTGAGAGTAATGTCGAAATTACTCATTGCTTCTTTTAGCGAACAAAACCGTAATAACCATTAGGTATGGTTAACCGGCTAACTACCTCCCTTCTTTATTAACTTTTAGAACTGCATTATTTTTCTTGGATTCAGTTATATTAAACCATACGACTTTGTAGAATATTTCATGGAGCGCGACCATTTTGGCCCCGCAATTGTTATCAATAACATGTTCTAAAAACGAAGGGCGGTCTTGGGTTGTTATTGTTACAAACATTTTTTAAAACAAATTAAAAATGAGTGCATTCAAATATACTGGCGCAAAATATTCTGTTGGGCCACACTACAATCTTAAAATATAGCAACTGACACCCTCGACATTGCTGTGACCCAGACTGCCTCTTTTCATAAAAGGTGAGTACTCCATTGAAGAGCTATCTTAACCCCCCTATTGAAAACGACCACATCAAGAAAGCGTGGTTTAGTCATCCGATGCAGTTTTATCAGAACCAGTTAAACTTTGCTGTGTTTTGTGCCAACTGGGGTGGAGTGTCGTATGCGATCTTTAAAATCACCTGACCCTTTTGTGAGGTCGTGTAAGTTCATTCTCTTACGTTTGGGTTTGCTGGGTTTCGCAAGCCCAGGCTAGATCGAGAAACTGATCCTTCTATGGCTTTGACGCCCAAAAAATACTTAAAATTTGGGACGCCATTAATTCTCCAGTTGATTTACCTTCAAGTATTCAAAAGTACCAAATGTTTTACAATACGCAGATCGAAAGTAGATTTGCTTTGGCACTGGTTTATACATGCTGCCTTCTGACCTCAACTCCAGGTAGGAATAATAATAAACTATAATAATGAAATCTTATAGCGCAATGAACGAAGGTTGGAAAAAAACGACATAAATTCTGAGCCCGTTAATTACAAACAATAAAAAACACCCAAGATTTAAGTCATCTAATTCCCGAAGTCCAAACCCAAAGTCATTGAAGGCCTCAGCAAAGCTCGCGGATCTGTTCGCGAGACCATGAATATGAAAAGCACGCTTGTTCTGGATTTAATGGCTAGGATTACTTGGCTTTATCTACTAAATAGTAACCCAACTATTACGAGAATAATGTCCATAAGTGTCGGCCATAAAGCCAACTACTTTGCTTGCAGTAGACAAAACCCAGTGACAATACCCCCAATATTCCGGGTTTAAGCGTCCACGGCTTTACCAGCTAATTTTTTAATAAACTTGCAAGATGATCAAGCGGGTTTTTTTCCCCTTGTTTTATCAGGCGGAGGCGTTTGGCGGTGGAGGTACGGGAACTTTGGCCACCCCCGCCTGTAATAGCCAACACCGTGTACTTATTGCAAATCTAAGGCCGTTATAACGCTTGCTAATGTGACTCCTTGCTCTCTAAACAGTGTTCGTATTCGTTCTGCTAGTGTCGTGTCTTCATATAAAATTTTTTCGATAGTTTCTCTTATTCTATTCATTTGGGAGTTCGTAATTGGTCTCGGTTAGTAGTTAGCACTTCTAGTCTTGCTGATCTTTCTTGTTCAAGATCTTTTAGTCTTTGTCTTATTCTTTTTTTTAATATCAGGCCCTAAGTTGGCGTCATCAGCCTCAAGGGAGTTTTTCTTTTTCTCTTTTTATATGCCCATCTAGTTCACCTAGTTTGCTAAATTGTTTGTTAATTCGCCTCTGATGGTTCTTTAAAAGTACGATCAAGGGCAAATAATTCTCGCATAGGCAATGGGGAATCTTTAATTGTTTTTAACGCTTTTTCTTCTGAAAAATGGTTTCTGCTTCTATTGTATTTATTAATTCGCCTGCTGATTGATTTAATTCTTTAAGTTCCATGTTTTGCATTTGGTTATCTGTCGGGAGTTCTTTTTAGGTGTTTTGAAGTTTAGCAACTGCATCCCTATCTAATTTTGGTCTAGCAATGCCAAGGCGATTTTGATCTTTCACACTGAGTCTATTTCTAATTGAACCACGGCTAAAAAACTTTGATGGGTCGGGTTTAGTTGTAAGCCGAACAAGTTGCCCTTGATCGTTTTTTACAGACAAATGACCATCTTTTAATTAAAAATCATTTGGGTCTATAAATTCGGGAGGTTCTTGACCTAAACTTTTGTAAATGCTCCGACCGTACTTTATTTAATTCACGCTGCATTGAGAGCGTTGAGCGATGCTGTGTAAAAGGGAATCATTTCACTCATGTGTCTCCAAGATCAAAAACATCAAAAATCTTCTGCATCTTCAATCCCTGCCATGGTTTTAAAAAATTAATTAATTTTTTATTTTGTTTTAAAAAAAAAAATGTCACAAGACATGGCTCGATTCTTGACCCGCATAGAAGACTGAAAGAACCCTTTTGGGCGTGAAGGGAACTAAGCGGACTATTACTTTTCCCAAATAACCCATTACTATTGATGCAGATCAAATTCTTACTGTCAAATTTCCAGACCTAGGAGCAAATGACGTGATTGTGCCAGGCTCTGCGCGTTCTTACTTTCAAAATAGCGCTCGATTCAACAACAGACCAAACAGGACAGTTGTACAGGAATCTGGGGGGGCAATCGTTAAGAAAATTTTATAAAACTTGAGGGCAAGAAATATTTTCTTTACACAATGCAGACATATTTTAACTTTTCTGATCTATGGCTAACCGGGAATGAAAGGGCTAAACTTTGCTTTTTCAAGGAATAGAAAATGAAGAAGCACTAAAAATAAAATAGGTGCCGCAGATACTAAAGACGGCAAAAAGTATGTGGCTGTAAATTTTGCGTTTGGAAATCGTTTTTCCCATTCCCTTAGATTTTGAGTTGTTAAAAGCGCATGCCCCATACTTTCAAGGAGCATTAAAAGACAGATTGTCATATGAACTAATTTTAATGAATACAAACGGGTTATCAAATAAAACAGACACCGAAGAAAGTACAGCATTTTGACATCTCGTTAGAGTTTGACGTTGTTAGCAACTCTAATTTAGCAAGGCTGATTGAGCGCCAATATCAGTCAAGATTAGCAATATTTTACGAAAGAGTGATTCATATAAACATATCCAGAAGCAGGGCAGACACTTAGGGGAATTTTAGTTTTAGCGTCGCAGCAAGATCGCTTAAAGGTATTTTATTGCTGTGTGAAGATGAAGAACCATTCAAAAAGAGGAAGTGAAAATTTTTTTAAATCCAAAAATAACGAAAGTACAATGTTCGATTGAGGGCAGTCCAAACCCAAATCTATGCTAGCGGGCTTAAACCTTATCAGCATTTTGATGAAATAAGAAAACTGTTTGGAGGGGGGAGGTGTAGAAATCCAACAGTTGACCTTGTGTCTAAAGATCTACACCTTCACAGTGTAAGACTTGATGATTATTTAAACAAAAAAATACGGTTTATGGATTGACCTAAGGTAAACGGAGGTAATCAGTTTACATGGAAGCGGGGGAGAACTGTGAGAGACGTAATAAACATTCAAATTGATAAGAAGAAGAAGCCGATAAACCGCTTAATGTACATTTGTTTTTAATTTTGATGCGCAGCTGAATATTGAAAATAAACAGATTAAAAGATATAAATACAAAAATTATTTTTATTTTATTAAAAAGCATGTCTGTTAAGCATTATCCAAATGTGCCTACGCGCGCAAAGAAGAGATAGCAGGCAATTCTGCTGTTATAGAAACCCTGAAGTAAAGCCTTCAGATTAACAAACATTACGCAAATGCAACAAAAACTAGAGCAGGACCTTTCAAAATACAGCAAAACCAAACGAAGGTATTCTGCTGCCTTTATGCTTTTACATATGTCAATACTGGAGCATCGGCTTAAGCGCCCTATCAGCAGGAACGAGTGTTGGTCTCTTAGAAAACAGGTATAGGCGCACCCGCAGCTTTACTCTAGGAGGTTTGTCTTTAGCTCTCGGTCTGTGTTCATTAGCTGTAAGTGCTGCTGGCAAAAAAAAAAATAAACCCCAAAAAGCACACAGCTATGGTTCAACTAATAACGGCTAAACTTAGTTCGTTTAAACTGACAATAAATAAAGCGCTTGTTGACTCAAACATCACGGATGAAGAATTTAAGGGTTACGGGCCCGATTTGATGCTACAAAAGACAAAAGTTTGATCTTCAAAAAAAGGCGAGGACAACTTTTTCTCAACAGCCAGACCCCGAGCAGATAAAAAGGGAAATGCTTAAAAAAAGTAAACGAGACATTAAATCTGTTCTAAACAGCTCACTTTAAAAACCCCAAAAAGGTGTTTATACTTTAGTTTATGAGCCCAAGCGAAAAAAGACCGTTGATATTGATTCGGATTAATTTTTTTTTTTTTAATTTTAAAATAAATATTTTGAGTTAGAAAAGAAAATCAACATGGCTAAGATATATGAAGGGCAAGACGAATTTTTTGAAGGAATGCTCGAGAGAGAGCGTTTATAAAGAGCACTGAATGATATTGATTTAGAAGTCTTTAAATCCAGCAAACGTACGGGAAAAGGGGTTGTTCATGCTATTTCTCAAGTTCCAAGTAAACTAACAATAGACCCGCCAGTTAAAGTAATGTTAGCTGTTTTAATCGACTATGTACAAAAAATGAGAAAACCTAGAAGTCTGGGTCTCAACTAAACAGCAGACTATTCTTTCTCGTAATGACTTAACACCCAGTTGGGCAGACGAACTGCTTACACAGTTTGGACGCTGCCGCTGAAGAAGCCAAAATGAGAGGCTCTGGTTGGTCAGAGGGCGAGTTTTAGAGATCAGATTAAAACAGGCTAAGTATGCACCGGATTGAGGCAGGGCTTAATTCCATACCTCCAGCATTAGTTGCAAAAAGAGCAGTTTTAAACATAAGGAATACAGACAACAAATGTTTTATGTGGTTGTGTTCTCGCAAGGCTGCATCACGCCCCAAAAACGCAGAGAGAGAGTGGGTTCTAACTATCCCCCGCACATCAATGATCTTAACTTTAGGGGGGTTTGCCCTTTTCCCTGTTAGCGTAGACCAATTGATCAGTTTGAAGAACAAACAAACCAATAACTGTTAATGTTACACATGGGATGGGGGAAACAAATCTAAAACCCGATTAAAGTGTCCAAGAACAGTCCAACGATTGGCGAACCAGACAAAAATCATGTTGACTTACTACGATGTTTTCGCCAGCAGGCTCCCCCATTACACATTGATACAAAACAAGGGAGTAGACTAATGCGCATACTTCAAAAGATCATGGCAAACAAGATTCTGTAGAAAATGTTTAACAAGAATGCCATCTGTTCAACCCGCGAGCGAACTAAGAAAACATTGTAAAAGTTTGTAGACTGTAAGACAGAACTAACTACGCCCCCGCCAGGACTAAAGTTAGTTTTAAGAACTGGAAAGGTTTGCAACATTCTCCGTATGTTGTTTACGCAGACTTCGAGTCGCTTATTGTACTTATAAAGGGGCCCGGCCACAAAAACTTCAAAAAACAGTTTTAATGATAATCTTCAGATTTGTTCATTTGCCTTCATTATTGTTAGGTCGGATGGTTGCTCATTCAACGCCAGATTATACAGGGGGACCAGATGCGGCTAGAAGATTTTTACAGCGCATGCAGCAGTGCGTAATGATTGTTCTAATAATCTGAATTTATCTGAAATCATGATGACGTCTGAAGACCAACAACAGTATGCCTCACCCACTCACTGTTGGATTTGTGGTTTAGGCCTCTCATCAGACGCGGCGAATCCAACAGTAAGAGACCATGATCACATTAGCGGAAAGTTCAGAGGAGCGGCGCATAACAAATGCAATCTTTACTAAAGTTTGAACCAAAGACATGGAGTGCCATCTCTTTCATAACTTGCGAGGTTTACGACTCTCTTTCTATATTGCAAGCAGTAACCAACGCCTTCAGGGTAGCTGCATTGCACAGTCATCAAAAAAGTACATGTGTTTCACTTTAAATAACATGTCTTTCTACGACTCTATGAAACCCACATGATGGGCTCATTAGAGGCATGGCTATGTCCTTAAAGTCCTGCCCAAAAAACGGAAAAATATTTTGACTCAACTCTTGTTAGAAAGGGTGTTTACCCTTATGAATACATGAACAGTTGGGAAAGGTTTGATGAAGACACATTTCCCTCCTAAAGGCGCGTTCTTTTCTAGTCTCGAGGAAAGGACATTAGTGATTCTGATTACCAGCAAGCTCAAGATGCGTGGCAGAAGTTAGATTGTAAACGATGGGAGATTATCATGATTCATACTTGAAGGCAGATGTATGTTTGTTGGCGGATATTTTTGAAAATTACAGAAGACCTGCATGAAACATTATAGCCTGGATCCCGCGCATTAATTTCTGCGCCCGGGATGAGCGGGGACGCTTTTTTAAAAGTTTACTGGAGTACAGATTGATTTATTGTCAGATTTACCAATGCTTCAGATGATTGAAAACGGATTGCGTGGAGGAATTAGTATGGGTGCATCATTACTGTAAAGCAAACAACAATACTTGGACGACTATGATCCGAGTAAAAGGTCTAACTATCTCATGTATTTAGATGCAAACAATCTGTATGGGGGGCAGGCGCAATTGCTTCCATTACGCAACTTAAAATGTACACAAGCGGCGATCCGAATAATATTCAAAAGGCTTTTAAAGTGGTTGGGCAGTTTAACGCCTGATCAAGCGTGGTTTCATTCTAGAAGTTGACTTAGAATATCCTCATGAACTCCATGACCTGCATAATGACTATCCATTGGCAGCAGAAATTTCTAAGATGAATCCAAGAGAGCCGCCTAAACTTGTGCCTAATCTCGAGGCAAAAAAAATTATGTCTGTCATTACAGACTTCTACAATTTTATTTAAGACATGGTTTAAAGTTGACAGCAGTTCATCGCATAATTGCTTTTGATCAAGAACATTTCATGAAAACCATACTCATGAAGAACACTGATCTTAGAACTAAATCCACAGATGCTTCAGAAAAAGATTTTTTCAAGCTGTTGAACAACAGCTGTTTCGGAAAGACTATGGAGAACCCCCACAAGCGTAAAATGTCAGATTGGTCACCAGAGAGAACGAGGCAATTAAGCTGACTTCAAAACCCAAATTATCAGGACTTTAGAAGATTTCATGACCCGCTTTTGGCATAATGATGAAAAAAAAGAAAGTCAAATTGGACAAACCTGTATTTATTGGGTTTACTGTTTTTTGAATTATCAAAGCTTTTGATGTTAGAGTTTCTTTATGACTATTTAAGCCTCGTATCCTGAGTCCAGAGTACTTTACACAGATACAGATGTTTTGTTATAGATATCCCTACTGAAGACATCTATAAAGACATGGAAACCCAAGTGGCTAAAGGGCATGCAGGATGGTACGGGCACATTGATTACCCTAAAGACTCGCCTTTACATTCAATTACTAACAAGAAGGTTTTAGGAAAGATGAAGGGTGAATTATCTGGAAAGGTGATCAAGGAGTATGGGGGTTTTAAAGGGAAAAATGTACCGTATTTCGAGCCAGGAGAAATCATTAAGAAAGCAAAGGGAATATCTCGCAGCGTTGTGCAGTCAAACATATCAATGACAACTACAAAGAAGCATTGTTTGGCAATAAGACTTTCATCATGAAAAACGTAAAACTGCGATTAATTACATTTAGATCAAACAACAGTTGTAACAAAGAAGTCATTAGATAGAACAAACCAAAACGGGTGTTTGTTAATCGGAGTTTTCATATGCAATCGGGGGCACTGGGAGGACCGCATAAACAGGGGGTTTTATATTTTTCATCAACTTTTTTTATAAGTTTAATCATAGCTTCATCCAATTTATTTAAATCTTTCTCATGTTTGCTTGACGAGTTCGAATTTTTTTATTTTTTTCAAGATATTTTTTTTCCAATTTGGGGGTTTGAGTTGTAGGTGATTGGATGATTTAGCATGCATTGATTAATCCTCGAAAATGTTTCCTTAATAGCATTACACGCCTGAAATGATTCCCGTATCATTTTCATGGTCTCTTCCTTTACCATTCTTGTTTCGTTCTGCGCTTCCTTCTGGCCTTCCATTTTAAACCAAAATAGTTTACGTAAATTAATTAAAGCGGAACTGTGTCTGGCGGGATTATCTGCAGTTCTTCTTTCACAAAAGATCTTTGAGGAGTGGTGTTTTGTTTTGTCAGTTTCTCGTAAATAACACGGGCGGATTCATTTTTACAATTCTTTTTATTTCATATGGGTCAACACTCCCAAAAATGGATCGGTTGCCCTGATGCGAGTGTCCCCTTCTGCTTCCCCGGTAAATAAAGGTTCCTTACTTTTAAACCAAACGGTTTAAAAGTTTGCCGGATGAAGTCTCTCCTTCAACAACATTTATTGTTTTTCTTTTGATTGCTTGTATGGCTTTAGCCCCTTTAAATTCTCATATTCATTGCGCGCAAAACTGAGGGCAGTCTTCTAACCCATTCTGTGTTGCGGGGAATTGTCAATCAGCTCTCTGTGTACTGGTAGGAAAAAAGTCTTTCGGCTAAAATGTTTGTTAAAGTTTTCAACTAAAGTGGATCTGTGAACTCCTGGAATGCTCTTTTAATAGTAACTCTGTGTTTTAAAAAATAATTGATTCACTTGGCCTTTAAACTCTTTTCCATCATCAACTTTAATCATGCGAGGATAAGTTAAAGGGCCTCGTTGGTATTCAGTTGTTTTGGCAACAGCAACAGCGAAGCACTCTTTTGTGTTAATGGTTCTGCATCTTTGTACCCTTTAAGCTATGTCAATGACTGTGAGTGCGTACTTAAATCTTTTTCGTCTAATCCTATCAGAGGGTAATATAGAAGATCCATTTGATGGGTGTCGTTCGGTGTTGTATTCACAAAGTGTGTTCTGTAAATTTGTCTAGGCGTGGTAAATAAATTTGCCAAATCGCTTGTTTAGATAACCATTCTTTTGCTGTTTGTTCACTGACTCCAGCTGCTTGGCTTAGCTTTTAATTGCTGTGATGCCTTCCAATATCCTTGGGCGAAATAGATTTTGTTCATTTTTTTTATTCAGCCAAAATTTGTGCAACAAAATCACAACGGTCATACCAACGACAATAAAACCCCATTTCTTGCATCTTTTGTTTTTTTTATGGTTGATTTAAAAGTCGCTGAATTTTGGTGGGGGCAATGTCTGGACCCGGGTTTTCCTGTTACTAGATAATATTGTTTTATTGCTTTTATCAACATTTTAAATGTGTAGCTGCATGCCCCTGTCTTTTCAGTGTGTCATTAATAAAAAACTAACTGCTCAAGTCTCTGCCTTTCATAGGCGTCTTGTGCAGCTGTAGTTGCTCCATAGCTTTGTTATGTCTTTTTCTCTCGCCGTCATCCGCAGTTTACTAAATGCGAAATTACTTCCCCTAAAGCAAGCGCATTCACCACAGCGCCCCCTATCATTATTGCGAGTGAAGCCATTTTTTATAAATGTATTTTTTTCTTACATATTTATATTGTCTGGGATTATTCCTTGCTTAACTAGAAAATCTTTCGTAGCAACCCAAGCTGCAATGATAGCAAACAGCTTTGCTGAATCCTCAAAGTCTAGTTGCCAAGATCTGTGGTTTAATTTTTAACAAGCTTTTACCAAGCATTGAGTATCCTACACTTAGGCCTCCAATAACAGCAGAAAGGTATACAAGGTTGGTAACAGTTTTTTCGGTGCTCATTTTTTTAAAATAAAATAATTATAATTATTAAAAAAAATGAACAGTAATGATCTCCTACAGTACAAGGCAGCCTAAACCTTCCTGAACTTATGAATGACCAAGTTGATGATCAAGCTATTATGCCCAAAAAGGAAAGGCGTATTCTTTGGCAGCATGTGGGGAAAACAAAAAAGTTCCCCGGAACTGAATTCAGCATTGAACAGATTCAACAGATGTCGCCACAAGACATTTTAAAGTATCTAACAGGTATGAAGCGCAGTTGGGGTCGAGAATGGTGAAAAGTGTGGGGCAACGGTTCTTAGTTTGTACACTAAACTAGTCAGTAGATTTTCTCCATTGATTCTGAACAAGATCTTACGTATGATTTAACGCAAGATCCAGTTTTAACAAAGTCATTAGAGTCTCTGGGGTGTGGGTCTATATTACAGATTTGGAACATTGTTATCGCATTAATCATGGGATTAATAACTTTTAACATATAGATTTTATTTCCCTTCAAAATGAACGATCTGGAAAATCAGCAGAATCAGAAAAACACTGAACCAGGTGGGGAAAGTAACCAAGCCAGAAAATCAGCAGAAAACGCTGAATCAGGTGGAGACCATTTAAAATCCCGGGCGTGTTGAAGCAGGAAGAAAATTAGCAGAGTGGAACAGACAAAAAAATTAATGTTACAGAATATGACTCATCATGAAAAAATAACACCTCCAAGCCAGAACAAGTTGATTCAATGCCCGCTATAAAAACTCCAAGTGATACAAGGGCCCAAAGTCTTCATGGAAAAATTTAACTTAAAACTGTTGTCATTTTGGGTGCTCTTGCTGCTGCTGGGGCGGTTATTAGGTTTTAAAATATATAAACAACGCTGGCAAAAACAAGAGCCCAAAAAAACTCCACCGCTAAATAAGAAGCCGAACACAACTGCACGCCAAAACCCCAAAAACAAGCATCATTTGATCCTTTTTTAATGGAATAATATTTAAGAACTTAATTTTAATTTTTATAAAATAGAACATGGGTATTATAAAATGATGAAGTCAATAAATAAAGACCTGGAGTCTATAAAAGACATTTTCCATAGACCAGAATTGTAATCAATGCGGTTGCTTCGGATGGTAAGACCTTCCTTAAGATCTATGCCGACCGATCTCGCGCAGAGAACGCTGAGCAAGACATCTCAACGATGACGCGTTTTTTGAGGCGTGGTGTGTACTATATTAGACATCTGCTATTTAAGATAAAACATAGATTGTATTTTTTTGATAATTATAAGATAACTTAATAAGAACTTGGTTGTACTTAGAGGATGACTTAATCAAGAACTTATCAAGAACTTGATCAAAACTTATAAGAACTTAATTAAGAACTTGATCAAGAACTTATTAAAAACTTGGCGCAACTTAATTAAAAACTTAGAAGTAATTAAGTAAGAACTTGGGGATAACTTGAGGGAAAGACTTAAGGACAACTTAGAAGTAACTTAAATAAAAACTTGGGAATAACTTAAATTAAAAACTTTGAAGGAAACTTGAGTGTGTGCATGCGTGGGTGGGGGGTGGGGGAGGTGGGGGTGGGGGGTGTGCATGCGTGGGGGCAGGACAAAACAAAAAACAAACACAAACAAACAACAAACACAATAGACAGTCTAGGGGTGGGGGTGGGGGGACGTGCGTGCGTGGGGGTGGGGGTGGGGGTGTGCATGCGTGGAGTAGGGCAAAACACACAAACAAACCAACAAACAAACAAGAATGAAATACTAGGCCACTTCTTGCTTTGTGACTAAACAGGTTGGTCCCGGGGCGCACCTCAATCAACTAGGCCAAGTGATCACATATGATCACTTGGCTAGTTTTGCCGCTGAGCTTTGCAGGTGCTTGCGCGCTTTGCAGGTCAAGTGTCACATATGATCACTTGGCCCAGTTTGCAGGTGCTCCGTGCTGACGTCAAATTTGGGGGCAGCTGCTGCGCTTTGCAGGTCAAGTGATCACATATGATCACTTGGGCCCAGTTTGCTGTGCTCCTCTTTTCTCAACCAGGCTTGCAACTGGCTTTTGGCAGAGTTACAGCAGTAATTGCTGTAGCCAAGCTTTTATGGCGGCTCTAATCGCCGTAGTAGTACATCCGGCATTGTATATTTAAAGCATTTATATAAAGATAGTGCTAGCCACACACTACTCCTCTCCCTACTGGTAGATGTACTAAGGTCTGCCTAACCCTATCTAGTTTGTTTGCCAGAACATTCAAAATCGCCATTCAGTTGCATAAGGGACACTTGAAGGCAGTATAAACTGGTTAGAATTAGAAAAGTAGAAAAGTATACACATCTTAATACACAAATCAGCTTGCTACATGAACACTGAATCTGTAGTTAACAATCAATCAAGTCTGATACAAACTGAGAACATTTTTACTTGGGAGGAACAGCAAAATGTTTCAAATACGAATCAGTCGTGTTTACCTCCCCCTTAAGAATGAACGCCATGTTTTTTAAACATGGCTTTAGCGTCTCAAGCCAGCTCCAACAATTTTAACGCGTGATGGTTTGTTTGCTTCGGCAATTTCAACAATGCGGCGCCATTTATTAGATAAGGAACCATCTCATCAATAGTCAAACCCCGTATTAAAACTAGCTACATTTGTTATTTACTTTAACCAACAAACCTTTAAGATAGTCTCTCCGGTTTCACAACATGCTTTGCCTACCCTTTAAGACAACTACCCGTTAAGCGCAATGAAGAACAGAAAGAGGGGCTCTCGCTGTATTAGCGAGGAAGTGTTAGCACACGCCCGCTGTGCGGGCAGACATGTGAATAGTTGGCTTGCCTTCACTGACTGATCAAAATAATTCTTTCAACAAATACTCTAACATGCAGTTAAAATAAAACTTATGGGCCCCGAATAACAAACTGTTCTTCAGTAACGTTTTAGCCATTTTAAATAACACAATTAAAACACAGTGGTCACACCAGAGCGCAATCAAAACACAGCCTTCTTTGTACAGTAGCTCCAACAACAATGACAGCCCCGGTCGTGCCACGTCGACAGCCTCGATCTGATGTGACGACGTGGCAATCTAGACTTTTCCAAATGGGTTGCAACCCAAACCCAGTTGCTTCGTTTACACGCACAGGTAGGTGCAAACTGCCGCGAGCCGTTTAAAATTTAAGTGATCGGGTTTCAGCCCCGTGTACAAAGTTTTGTAGGTGGAAATTAGTCAGAAGAAGTGTGCGGATTTTATGTCATTTAATTGAGAGAGAGGGAAAGAGAGTGTGTGTGTGTGTGTGTGTGTGTGTGTGTGTCGTCGGTGCCCCCCTCTCGTCTGTGTGTCTCTCTCTTGTCTTCTTTCCTGTTGTCTGCCGGGATCTCCTCTCTCTTGCACAGAAAGGGCTTTTAGGCACTTTTGCCCAAAACTCGGGTGGGGTGAAAGGGCTAGAATGAGGTTTCTTTCTCTATGGTTTTCGGGTTTTTAAGACTCTGTCCCGACACTAAATTGGTGGTTAGCTTTCTTGTAATAACTACATACTTTTTGCGCTTGCAGTGT
>CM031608.1:66670853-66675853 GCA_018398815.1 Conus ventricosus
AATAATGATAATAATAATAACAATAATGAACACTTATATAGCGCCTATTCTCGGCTAGAGACCAAGCTCAAAGCGCTATACAAGCCACACTCGTTTACACAACTTGCTGCCTACCTGGGTAGTGCCGACTAAAGAGGTGCCAGCTGGCGCTTCACTTAGTCATTTCCCACGTCATCCAGTCAATATCGTTCAATTTTGTTCACTCAGTTTCCTTACTTCCTTCATTCTTTCCATTTCTCACACTGGGTGCATGCTATGTGTAACGTGTCATCCATACCAACGGCCAAACTGGCCTACTCTTCCGAAAGTTGGTGATGTGATTTTACATATATATGCAAGATATTATGCATGCGTTCACACACAGAACCTCGGTTTATCGTCTCATTCGAAGGACTGTATGGGAAATGGAGTCAGAACCAATGTTAACTCCGAGGGAAAAATCCCCCTGTACCAAAACGGCCCGGCGGACCGCAACCCAAGGATTATGAGTCCAGCGCTCTACCAACTGAGCTATTCCGGCTCCCTTGTCCTCAACAGATAACACAACAACAGGTAAACACAACAACAGGTAAACACAACAACAGGTAAACACAACAGGTAAACATTGGCTTCCCCTTTCCTTCAGTGCCCCTTTTCTAAGTGCACTGGATTGTGATGCTTCACCTGCGGCACTGGAAACACTACCAAATTATAGATGGTGTTCTACACATTAAGAACTAGGGGAGCCCTGTCACTACGGCTGAAGACTGGGCTTACAAAGGAGGCGTTCTCATCTAGGAGACGAAAGCAGACTCTGAACAAGCACATCGTTCAGTTTAAAATACAGAACTCAGTGATTCCACAGTGCTGTCAGTAAAGGATCTGATATTCTCTCTCGCTCTCTCTCTCTCTCTCTCGCTCCACACACACACACACACACACACACACACACACACACGCACACGCACACACACACACACATATGAACACATGCAAACACACATACATACGCACACCCACACCCTTACATTCAAGTACACGCTCATCAGAGACACATTAGTCACACATAAATTCATTGAAAAAAAAGAAGACATTTCTTTTGTAATGAAGCCACATATTCCAAATAAACATACTGATTTTTGTAAACAAAAACTACAATAAGTCAAATGTTAATGTGTGAACTTATGACAACCGCTAGTGTTTGTGAAAACTTTCTTCCAAATCGCACCACAGTGAGACTGGAAAATGATCAATCTTCAACATGGCAGTCAGAAAAGTGAAAGTTATGATTTTTGCTTCTCTTTTGTAGTTGTAGTTGCTGTTGTTGTAATGCCAATGTTAAAACAAAGTCTGAAACGATGAAGTCCATCTAAAAAAATTAAGTCTGTCTGTGTAAAAGTATTGCTTTAGTTACCTATTTTTCATACTTGCCATTACTATTCCACAAAGCTGATGCTAAATGATACAATGTATGCATCAAGACATGATTATACAAAGAAACAACATCAAGCCAAACAAACAAACAATAAAACCACCACCAGGAAGCAAATGCGGACATCAAAAATGAAATAAGCAAATGAGCAGAGAGAGAGTGAGAGAGAGAGAGAGAGAGAGAGAGAGAGAGAGAGAGAGAGAGAGAGAGAGAGAGAGAGAGAGAGAGAGAGAGAGAGAGAGAGATTTAATGCATATTATGCCAGTATTTTACAGAGAAGGTGCACTTGATTTTAAAACGTATAGTATGTGGTCACTCCAGTTTTTATCTAATATATCTTTTCACTTTTCATGTTTCAATACATCAAAAATTGGCAGTGTGTTACTGGTAAATTACTTGCATTTGCCTATCCTATTTTGTTACTGGTTCAATTGCTTGCATTTGCCTAGCCTATTCTAGAGGACTTTGTGTCAACTTTGGTATTTATTTTTTGTCTTTTTTTTAATCAAAAATAAGTTTATTGCTTATGCTGATTACGAAAAGAGAATCAAAAACCATTATTGAGACTTGTTTCAGTTCAAGAGCATAATATGTCACAATCAACAAACTGCTCACATGGCAACAACTATTTTGCAATCAGAAAAGAATCGCCTCTTCAAGCTGTTGGCTTAATGATATTGCCTTCTGTTTTGGATGACCTGTCTGTATTTTCATTTCTACAAATATAACCTGCATTATTTTGATAAAAGAGGAAATTTCCAACAGAAAATTGATAGTCCTTGGGATGCAGTTTATAACTGAAAAAGAGCCCTCAATATTTCTTAAGGAGAGACCTAACAATACAGAATGACTGGTTTCTCTTCTTTTTTCCCCCCATGTTTTATTGTTGTTGTTTTTTTCCTTTTTTTTAACTGATTCTTTTGAAGAAAGTAATCAGCTTTTGATACCAAAAACAAAAACAAACCTGAAAAAGGACAATGAAAAGCCAAATGTCTCTACTGGTAAACTATAAGGACTAGATAAATCATACACACACACACGCACGCACCCGCACGCACGCACGCACGCACGCACGCAGCACACACACACACACACACACACACACACACACACACACACCACACACACACTGTACCTACGCAGGAACACTTTTCAAAAATCTGTCATAAATCAAATACATTGTAATTGGTGTCAACTACACGATAACGATTAATCATCAGTTACAAGCAACCTCTTAATCAAGTCAACAGATGGTACAATCAGCACACCCATGTGAGTATTTTCTAAACATATTCACTATTCCCACAGTTGTACCTTTTGAAGGGTCTTTGAATCGGTCAGCTGACCAATGGCAGATAGTCCCTCCTTCGTCTTCTTCACCCTGAAGGAGATCAGGTTGAGACTCCCGGTCGTCGTCTTAGGGTCATCAGGGAGAACCTGACACTCAAGGGCAGTCAGGCGTGACTTCAGTTTTCCCATCATGCCCAGCAGTGAACTGTCAGGTGCTGATGAGACAAGACGTTCCGAAGTACTTTTGTGAGCGGACAGAGAGGCTTCATAGGTTTCCAAATCTAATTTGGTGGATTTTCTCTCTGCCAGGAAAGCGTCTTCTCTCTCTTGAATACCCAAAATCAGTTTTTGTCGTTCTGCCTCTAGTGATGTTAGTAGGTCATCAAACGTGGTCCCCAACCTTATCTCTCATGTCCTGGAACTCACCTGGCCCTCTGATACTTCTGTGTCCAGCTTCCTGATCTGAAGGGAAAAAGCAATGACTGTAAAATATTTCTTAATTCAGAAGGTACCATTCAAAATTCAGTACAAAACATGTCTAACTTATCTTCAGCTGGTCAGTTTTACTTTGCCTAAAGTATCCGTAACTGTCATCTTCCTCTATTCTTCATAGAAATAATTGTAAATCTCTATGTCTCATTTCACTTTCATTCATTCCATATTGACTGTCCACATCCAGATCAATGGTGAGCATTCAGTTTTGTCCCCGAGGTCCACATGCCTCCCGTGAATTTTAAAATTCATAACAGTGCTGAAACGGTCCTTGAAAACAGAACACAGAGCCACAATCTGCAGTCACTGGCCTTGTAGCCCAGTAACTATGACGGTTCAAGGGACACCAAGCGTCTGGCTAAACTGTGAGTTTCCAGGTGACCTTTTCTTGTTTTGCTTTCTAATCTTGCTCTACCCTCCTGCCTCAAAATAAACAAGACATCTGACTGCACACTATCAGTATAAAGGACATGTCAATTTTGTCTCAATGCACCGTGCCAGTTTTGAAACTTGACGTTTTTTGTGACGAGTCATGGATGTTCTGGAAGTGCTGGTGGTGAAGGGGTGGGGTGGGGTTGTCTTCACTAACCCCCCCCCCCCCCCCCCCCCCCACACACACACACACACTGCCTTCAGAAGGAAACAATTGAGAAAACAGGCAGCGTGGCCTGATTGGATACAGATGCAAACATCAAAGACTTGATAAGTTGAAAGAAAAGGGGGCTTGGATGTCCAAATGTGATGATCATGTGCAAGGAAACAACCTAACAACTACTCTGTTTTGCATTCTGTTCTGGGCTGAAGCATGTACTTTACATATATTGTTAACTTTCTTTTTTTTTTCTCAATTGATTTATGATTTTTCACTAACCTGGTCACCACACGCTGATTTCCATTCAGTCTTAGTGGCAAGATGCTCAAAACTTCCAATGTGATTATGCTCAGACAAAACATCAGAGTCCAAGCTTTTGGAATTGCTTAAAGGATTACAAATCATTAAAATTGAAACTTATTTTGCTATAATTTATATGAACATGAACTACATTCAAACCAAAAAAAAAAAATCCAAGAAAAAGACCAGCAAATCACGCAATTTTTCTTATCAACATACACTGTACATACAGTGTATACACTCAACATGTCTTCCTGAGGAAAGTTTCATGTTTCACCAAGTGAAAGCACACTTTTTTTTTCCGATATGATCTGCAAATACCATTTACTGGAAGCAAAGGTAATTAATTTCTTGTGCCATGGAGTTTGCCTCCCACATTAAAGAACACCTTCTGGCTAATTTTGTACCAACTATAATACACCACCGTTTGTTTGGCTTTTACAGTCATTTGGCATGTTGCCTGAAATCTAAACCTCTTTGTAGTTTGAACAGCTAAAATGACACTCATGGTGACATATAAGTTGGTTTTTTTTTAACTATCACGGAAACATACCACCAAAAAGTCTTCATATGAATAAATTTGTGTTTTTCAATATGTGCGCAATGTCATTTTCTCAAAAAACGGTTGTCACTCTTGCACTTTCTCTGACTAAGCAAATTATGAAATTCTGAAAGAGAAAAAGGACAGTAGTCTGCTACTGCAAAAAAATAACTATGTACATAACCAATTGTTTAAAAGAAATGGTGCACAAACTTCTGTTCTCTTACACTGCCTATTTCTTAAAGTGTTTCTTTCTTCTCATAAGCCCAAACATCTTGCTTCACCTCTTAAAAAAATTAATATGTTAAACATTTGACATAGCCTTCACAAGGCAAGTTTGACATTTCAAACATGATATTTAACTCTTTAAAAAA
>CM031608.1:66683353-66725194 GCA_018398815.1 Conus ventricosus
AATGAACACAGCTAAAATGCATCCTTCAGGCTGAGTACACATGCTGGTACAGTAATTTGTTAAGCTTATTCACAGGAGGAAGGGCAGCCCACATGCTAATTTTTCCCCCCAGAAAGTGTGGGGACGAGTACAGAGTAATGCTGTCCACAGTGTGAACAGTTGAGTGTGAATTTTCACACACACAACATGGCGTGTGATTCCCAGGTCATTTTCAGTTGATAACAAAAAGTTGACTTGTCCCCCAAGTTCAATCTGTCCTCTCTAAGTAAAAAGAAAAGAAAAAAAACGGTTAACAAAAGTAACCATCAGCAGTGCAGTCGCAAGTCAACAAACATGATTCAATAATGGCCCATTCTGCTCATGTGTAGTTAAAGCCTATGATAAATAGATGTAAAACAATGCATTTGTTTACCAGGGTATCTTTCCTATTGTCTTATAAGTTATAGCATGTTTAAAGAAAAGACAACATATATAGAGTTGTTGTGTCACTAACTACCGTTCACAAATTCCTTGACTGAATTATCATTCTGTTTAAATGTCTACAGTAACGTGTGTGATTCTGTGTATGTGTGTGTGTGTGTGTGTGTGTGTGTGTGTGTGTGTGTGTGTGTGTGTGTGTGTGTGTGTGATATTCATTTTCAGACATGGCAGCTGCAGCATCAAGCCCTCTGGAGTGTCCTGTCTGCCATGAAGAGTTCATGGTCCCAAAATTGCTTCCCTGCGCTCACCTTGTTTGTCACAAGTGTGTGGTGTCCTGGCTTCAAAAGGGAGGTGACCAGGCTGGCTGCCCACTATGCCGAGCGCTTATTTTCCCAGCTTCCCATAAGGGTCAGGGCGATCTGGACTCTCAGGTGGATGCCTTGCCAACCGACTTCGCCACTGCAGTCATGGTGGAGAGCGAGAAAACGCTGAGTGGCAGCCAAGTGTGTAGCTGTTGTGAGGATGCAGAGGGCACTTTGTTCTGCCTGCAGTGTGCCATCAAACTTTGCAAGACCTGCGCCAAATTTCATGCCAAGATCCCTGCAACTCGAGATCATGTCATAGAGAAGCTGAGTGATCTTTCAGCTGAGCAGGTCGTCTCACACCACCAAATCAACTGCGCCAACCACAGCGGTAAACAGGTGGAGCTGTACTGCGCAAGTCACGAGGAGCTGATATGCGTGCTGTGCTTTTCTTCAGTGCATCGCAAGTGTCCTGAGGTGAAGGGGGTGGCGGAGGTGGCCTCGGAGAAGAAGGAGGAGCTCAGAGCCCAAGTGAAGAAGCTGGAAGACAGGAAGGCAGTCGTCATGGCAAAGGTGGAGTGGACATTGAGATGCAGTGGGAGGGTCTACATGTGCGGGTATTTTGCTGGATGTTGTGGCACAGTGGCAGTGTGTGTGTGTTCATGCATGCATGTATATGTGTGTGTATGTGCACGTACACACATACATGCATGCATGAGTGTGTGTTGTAGCTTTAGACATTTTATTCGAAATTCAGGGAGGGAAGCGTTATATTTAACACACTCCTGATTTTTACTCCTCCCCAGAAATAATGAACAATAATGATAATAAATTAGAAGAGCAACAATAGCTGTGGAAATGAACAAGTACAAATTAACATTTATTCAAGACTGGCACGTACAGTCTTTTTTATCTTGAATATAATCAGACAACTGCATGGACGAACGGTAGGCAATCGGGTAACCTCGATTTGATTGAAAGGAAAGAAATCTAAAAATCAAATGAGGCAGAGAACAGCAAACACTAAAACAGGATGACAAACAAGCAGGGTTAAAAAAAAAAAAAGGAAGAAAGAAAGAAACAAGTAGGGTAACTCTTGCTCCCATGATGAAATAAATATGTGCCCGTAACACCAAACAAATACTGCTTACAATTCCGAATCTCCTTGAATCAAATTGAGATTAAAGTTCTGTATGTGTTACTGTTCATCCGTGTAGTTGTCTGGCGGTATTCAAGATTGAAAAGGCTGTGCCAGTCTTGAAGAAATGTTAAATTTTGTATTTGTTCATTTCTCCCGTTGTTCTGTATATAGAGATGTGTCCAGTGCTGGGTGTACAGGCAAGCTTGGAGCATCCTTCCGGGGCGATGATTCCTGGTTTGTTCTGTGTGCTCTGCGCTGTCGTATCTGTTACTGTGTTGGGCAGTTCAGTGTCATAAACACCATTCAGTTGGAGTTATGGGCATGCATTTGTTTCATCAGATCATGAGAGATAGAGTTACCCTACTTGCTTGTGATTTATTGTTTACTGTTCCCTGCCTCATTTAAGACTTCCTTTCGTTTCAGGCAAATTTAGGTTACCTGTATTTTGTTATACTATTCGTCCGTGTGGTTGTCTGGCTATATTCAAGATTGAAAAGGCTGTGCCAGTCTTGAATGAGTGTTAATTTGTTTTTGTTAATTTGTATTTGTTCCTCTCTCCAGTTGTTGCTGTGTACATGTGTCCAGTATGGAGTATCGAGCCAAGCTGGGAACATTGTTCTTTTGTTTGTTTTTGGTTTGTTTGTAGTTGGGTTTTTTTTTTGGGGGGGGGGGGGATATTTCCTTGTTTGTTCTGTGTGCTTTGGGCTGTCATATCTGCTAGGCAATTCAGTGAAATCAGCAGCATTTGTTTGGAGTTATGGTTGTGTATTTCATCAAGAGTTACCCTTCTTGTTTGTTAGTAATTACTGTTTACTGTTCAGTGCCTTGTTTAAGATTAGCAAGCAAAAAGTTTTTGGGTTTTTGTTGTTGTTGTTTTTTGTTGTTGGTTGCTTGCTTTTTTTTTTACCTTAGCTTGTGAATATCAATTTTAAAGTTATGAATATTCCTATTCAATATGTTTTTCCTTCAGATCTTGATGCTGGATAATGAAGTGTCAGACGGCCAGGCCAAGTTCAAAGCCATGAGAGATGAGGTCAAGACCACTTTTGATGCTCTACAAACGTCGCTGGAGGCCGAACGACAAAAACTGAATTTGGATATTCAGCAAAGAGAAGACGCCTTCGTGACGGAAAGGAAAACCTCCAAATTAGATTTGGAAACTTACGAAGCTTCCCTGTCCGCTCACAAAAGTACCTCAGAACGCCTGCTCGCTTCTGCACCTGTCTGTTCGCTGTTGAGCATGATGGGAAAACTGAAGTCACGCTTGGCAGCTTTGGAATCACAGGCACTGCCTGGTGACCCCAGACAACAACTGGCAGCCTGGCGCTGAACTCGGACACGGCAAAAAAAACAAAGGAGGGACTAGCTGCTGTTGGCAAGGTGATAGAATCAAGTACCCCAGGAAAGGTAGAATCAAGTACCCCAAGAAAGGTATGTAACTTTTTAAGTAATGGACACTTTGTCATGATGAATGCAAACTGCATCAACGAGTTTTGTTTAAGAAAAAGACTGTGGGTAACGGCATTCAGGTGTGTCCTGTGCAAACGATGTTCAGAAACAACAAACAAACATCTCAGTTGAAGCCACACATGCAATTCAAGCAGGGAAGTGTGCAGTCTATGTGCAGAAGGGAGAGTAAGTCCTGCCAGTTTTTTGAGTCGGTTTTTAATCAAGAAGAACTGTCTTGTTTGTATCATACCATTATGATTACCCTGGACATTTCCTGGGTTACAGGCGTTCGGAAAGCATGTTTCACTTTCAGCCTGCAACGTCTCTGGGCTGGGGCAGGGAAGGTGTTGAGGGCCCCCAGCTTGTAGTGTGCCCACTTTCGATGCTTGTGTCCCTGTGTATGTTTTGGAGAAGGAGGGTAGGGTAGGGGTCATATATGTGATCTATACGTGTTTGTGGGTGTAGTGTGTGTATGCTGTGGGGAGGGTGTGGGGTGCTTGCTTGTACTGGTGGTAGTATGTCATGTGTCGTACAGGAGGGAAGGATGGTCAGAGACAGACAATGAGAAATTGTATATTTTCATCATTTTGCGCCCAATTCGAGGAGATAAGTGATTGTTTGTTGTTCGTTTTCATTGTCTTGAAGTTGAACATTGTTTGTCTTGCCATATGAGGACCAAAGAAGTCGAAAAGCATTGTGTTTTCCCTTGTAAATTGTTTGTCTCTTTCGTTCGGTGCAATAGTATGGTACATGGTTTTTTTTTTTAGTCTGTCAGTTTATTGGTTTCTTTGCCCAGTCCCCTACTGCTCTTTTAACCTCTCTTCCACTCGCTGTGTATGCATGGCTGGACCAGCATGTTGTGTTAGTGATAGAGGTCAAGCATCTGTAAAGTCTTATCCATCAGACCAGCCGCTGTGGCAAAGTGGTTAGCGTCTCTGACTCCCAGCTGGGAGGTTGTGCGTTCGATTCCCATAAGAGTCATGTGGGATTTTCCTGCCCCAACCGGCTTCTGACTAGACTGAGTTTGCTAGGGCTCAATTGAGATGACTGGGACCACACAGTCGAGTTTCATCCACTTAATGGATGTGTCTCTGAGAGTGTTGCTCAAACTTCCCGACTAACACTGCAGGTGTTTGTACCTCTCAGGCCTGGTTGGGGCTGGGATATATCATGAAAGCAAGCGTAGGGTACAGCCTTCTCATACAGTCTCAGAGCGGTATGGAAATCCGTAGCATCATTTTCACATCTCTATCATCCTCACTGTCATCGATCAGCATAAAAAAAAAATCAAATTCTGTGGCCCTTCATGCCCTGCTCTCATGTTCTCTCCATGCCTGTGGCCTTGGTTTGATTCCGTCAGGGTCCCCAGGTATCGGCGAGTCCATGGGGGCTGTCATTGGATGAATGTGGTGGCGCCCTCTGGAGGGAGAGCTCACTCACGCCGGCTCCATGACTAAGCAGTTATTGTCGTCAGTAGGGGGCTTTAGTAGGCAGTGTCCTGCGTATGTTAGATCAGAACAGGCGCCATGAACACCACCGAAGTGACTCGGCAGCAGTGCAGTGTCTCCTACGGTGGGTTTCGTCTTGATGACTTGACATTAATTGATCCCTGTGGATTGCCAGTGCCGTGGCTGCGGCAGGCCAGGCCGGGCTGCATCAGTGGGCGGGGTGTCGGAATGAGCGGTGTGGTTGCAATGCCGTTGAGGTGGCACGGAAGATGGAACAGCAAAAGAAAAAGAAAAAAAACCATCAACAAAACAAACAAAAACAACCTCTCAGCCATCAAAACCTTCCTCAAATCCTTTCAGCTTTACTAATGCCTGTTGATTTTCCCTCGGAGTTAACATTGGTTCTGACTCCATTTACCCATACAGTCCTTCGAATGAAACTATAAATCGAGGTTGCTTTGGTATGGATGACACGCTACAGGTAGCAGGCACCCAACGCGAGTAGTGGAAAGAAGGAAGGAAGGAAATTGAGAGAACAAAATTGAACGATATTGACTGGATGACACCCAATATGACTGAATGAAGCACCAGCTGGCAGCTCTTTAGTCGTCATACAGGTGGGCAGCCCATGTGTAAACGAGTGTGGATTGTACAGCACTTAGAGCTTGGTTCAAGCCAAGGATGGGCGCTATATAACTGTATTCATAATAATAATTTATCTAGTGATAACCTCAGGACACTGTAATTCTGATATAATATATATATATTTATATTATATATATATATATATATATATATATATGGACTAATCCGCATACAGCAATACCCCTTGATGGAATTGAACCCCAACATTTTTTTTTTAGAAGCTAAACTATTTTATGATAGAGAATGTCATTTGTTCATGATTTGTTTTCTGTATCATTCACCTAGTCTGTCTTTTTGTCTCTCATTCTTGTAATGTATCAAAACATGTCTTATGTTTTGGCAAACTCTCTCTCTCTCTCTATATATATATATATATATATATATATATATATATAATGCTGAACAATTAAGTAGTGGGTGAAAACAAGTGCAGGCTAACAATTTTCAGTCGTTATAGTAATGACTTGACAAAGATTTGAACTTAAAAAAAAAAAAAAAAAAAATTTGAAGATGAAGAAATGGGGGAATATAATATTATTATAAATATGAGAAGCCCTTCACTAGCTGCCTGAGGGAACCATCGTAATCCCTCTCAAAGGCACATTTATTTGTATTGCCTGCTCTAGGCCTTTCGTCGCTGGATCGGACTCATCAGGGAGACACGGCTAATTGTGTCTGTGCTTTGGTGTCAAATAGAGACACACCACAGTCCATAATTCTGTGGTGTTCTCACCACCAAGGGTTCGAAAAAAGAATCCAACAGCAGCTCAATATATTGTGTTATATTTACGTATCTGTATCTGTATCTCTCTCTCTCTCTCTCTCTCTCTCTATCTCTATCTCTCTCTCTCTCTCTCTCTCTCTCTCTCTCTCTGTATATATATATATATATATATAGAGAGAGAGAGTGAGTCAGAGAGAGAGAGAGAGAGAGAGAGAGAGAGAGAGAGAATTTTTTTTTTTAATGGATATTGTAATTTTATCATTTTCAAAACAATGATAGAAAATTATAATTTCATGGATGCATATTATTTTTAGGTGCAGGACAGTGAAGGTATGATCCCCAATATCTTCTGGCCTAGTGAGTACTGCAACGCCCGTCCTCTCCCTCAGTCTTTGCCAGTCTGTCTCTGTGTCTACAGATCTGTCCACCTGTCTGTTTCTCTCTCTCTCTCTCTGTCTGTCTGTCTGTCTTTATCTTTGTCTGTCTGCTGTCTGTCTCTGTCTCTCTCTTTTCTTTCTCTCTCTCTCTCACTTTCTATCTCTCTGTTCTCTCTCTCTCTGTCTGTCTGTCTGTCTGTCTGTCTCTCTCTCTCTCTCTCTCTCTCTCTCTCTCTCTCTCTCTCTCTCTCTCTCTCTGTGCCTCACCTTTGACTTATTTTCTATATATGTGACCTGAAACCTTTCAGTTGGATGTGTGGGAAATGGCACTCAAAGAGTGAGAATAAAGAAATGTTTTAAAGTTGTTTAAATGTATAGAAATAACTCCAGATCAGTTTTATTGTTGCGGTGTAATTCTGCATACATTGCTACCATTGATATTATGTCCCCAAAGTCTCATGACATTGTGCTCTGGTTCCCTTTTTTTGTGTGTGTGTGTCTGCTCGTCATTGGGCCAACATTAGGCGCAGTCACTCAGAGGTGCTGACTTGATTATTTTGTTTCTTTAGTCATCCCTTCCCCTTTGTTCCTGCACCCCTTCCCTCTGACATTCATTCATAAGCTCGGTTCATTTTTCATTAAGAAAATGACGCAATCGATACATGACGTCTATTCGCTTCTGCACTTATTAATATTTCTATGTCCAAACGACGAAACTAATTGTTAGTTTTTGCTTTACGTGCTTTACGGCAGTGCGTTCATAATTTCAAGCGTCATGCAGACTTGCATTTGTATTAATAATAAAATAATTTACAATCGTAGGGTATGGAAACCATCGTACTGACCAATCGCGACCGTCCAAGTGTCAGTGGTTTCTCCGTCCGCGCATGTGCAGTAAATAGTAACCGTTGCATCTACCATCTTGGACAGCCCGGACGTCGTTGAATTGGCTCCGTAGAAAAGGTCTAACTATTCGAGAGCAAGAAACCTTTTGAAGACATCAGTCTAGGCCAGACTGAAGGGGCACTACAGGGCATAGGACGACACCCACAACTTTTTTCGGGGAGAGTCTGAACGAGTCTCATCGTTCCGTGGGCGAGTCCGTAGCTGTAGTCAAGAAGTCTATGTTGAGGTAAATAGATCGGATCATTTTTTCGTATAGTGCAACAAAATTTATTTCAATGTCATCGTACTAAGGCACATTTACCGATTCAACAATATTTTGTGCGCGCGATCATTTAAAATGCTCTGAATTAAATATTTCAGGTTTACCAGTCAACACGTATGATTGATCGTAGAGCTGTCATTTTCATCTGTTTGCTCTCATCATATCGTGTTGCCATGTACTAATCCATTATTATGTAAATTCTATTTCAGCTCACCGTTGTATGCAATCATATTTAGAAGATGTGATACTCGTGTGTATGCAGATTTACAATTTAAAGAGTCGTAAACGAGTTCGAGTTACGAACGAAGCATTTTTCTCGGATCTAAGTGATCTGTATAATATGAAGATTGACGCCATTTGATTCAATCTGTTCAAGGATTAAATATAATTGTAATTCATCAAGCATTAACCTTGACGAATAAATCAGTCAAGGCAGGTTGGAATATTCGTATACATTTTTTCCTTCTTTGTTAACGAGAGTTGTCGTGAAGCAATTTTTGAAGGAAATCAATTGTAAATGATAGAACAAGCTAGTGCAATTGTAAAGTGTGTTTAGAGTGTAATGGGTGGAATAGTGATGTGCCACTAAAGTGCAAGATCTAAGACAATTGTTATCTTGCAGGTCCTATCCTATTCTGTTCTATATTCCTGCACTCCTATCCTGTTCCTGTTCTACTACCACTCCCGCTACTCTTCTTCATCCTTCTTCGGCACACATCTTTATCCGCTACATCCTTCGTCGGGAGGAACGTGCTGGTGTGTCAACCTTGCCGGGATCTGGGAGAAAGCTGTGAACGTCAGCGGAACTCCGGAACGCTACATGATTCCGTGAAGCTGAGTGGCAAATTTCATAAACACATCCTCCACATCAAAGCACGCCAGAACACACTCAGACATCTTTTTATATATATTATATCTTGTGTATGACTATAACCTGTGTGTGTCCTCCGGAAGATATTCTGCAGCACGAGCGGACAGTTGATATTTGTGCTACTGCAAGAAGTGAAGAGGAGAAGGACAGAGACTTTGTAGTTATTAGTAGATGTGTATGATTAATTTCTTTTGTGTGTGATTCATTTCATAGGGAACAAACGGACATTAACACTCAAAGCAAGTATACGACATATTCATTGCAGATCACCATCATCTTTATTCACACTTAATTAAAATTCAGTTGTTGTATCAAAGATCAAACCTCTTGTTTCCATCTGTAGAAAGAAAGTGAAGGGTGTGGACGAAAGCTTGACTTTCCTACTACGGTCTATCGTTCTTGCCTGAGCATTCAACCATCATTTATGAATGGGGTCTTATTAAAAACGTCACACCCTCCCTCCCTCCCACCCTCAAATATTACCAGAGGCACATCTATTCACCTTTACTGGATGATGTTTTTGACCACACAGACCCGATCATGCAGGCTGCCCATGACACACATTTTTTGTAGAGGCTTTTCCTGTTGCTTATCCCTATTCAGATCGCGTGGGTCTTGTACAACCCACACCTAATAAAGGGCGGTTCAGCAACTTATTCCTCACCGATGGCGTTGGTCATGTGCGACCCATTAACCTTTACCGGATGAGGTTTTTGACTACACAGACACCCATCGTGTGGGTCACCCAAGACTCGCGCATTTTGTAGAGGCTTTTCCTATTGTTTATCCCTATTCAGATTGCGTGGGTCTTGTAAGACCCACACCTGATAAAGGGCAGTTCAGCTACTTATTCCTCACCTGATGGCGTGGGTCATGTGCGACCCATTAAAATGTATAGGTCCTGGGGGAACCACGACTAATTACGCTGATAATTGATGGTGCCCATGCATGAAATTTCTGTTTCCATCAGCTACTAAGATCATTGACAAACTCCTAAGATTTTGAGAGCATAGCTCTATCCTTTCATAAGATACGATGTTTTTATTGAGTCACTGGGTCATGGAAGACCCAGGAAGCATGGTAAAAGTTAAGCAGATGAAACTTAACTAAGTGGTTCCGGCCATCCTATTTATGTCCACAGTACACTTAACTCCAGTAGTAGCTGGCTGGAGCTGGAAAATCCCACCATTATAAGTATTTGATGACCCTTGAACCACTAGACGATAAGCAGTAGTTAGTGTAGAGGTGAAGTGCACATATTCAGCTGATGATGATTTTGTATCTCTGTGCTTTAAAAAAAAAAAAAAGAGAAAAAAGGCATTGATGTGTCACAGGAATGACATTCGGTGGAGGGCCAGACTATGCTGCCGTCATCAAAGTCGGAGATCGTGTCAGACGGGGATGGGACTGGAAGTGGGGAAATCAGGTATGATTGCAGAGAAACCGATGGAATGACTGAAGCGTTGCAGAGCAACGTAAGACGCAAGTTTTATTACAGAAACTGTACGTTCACTCTATGAGTCAATAGAAAGAGATTTTTTAAAAAGCAAAAAAAAAAACCCCCCACATAAGACGCAAGTTTTATCATATCTCAGAGTCTACAAAAGAGAAAAAAAACAACCATACACACACCAAAAAACCCACAGTCTTGCAGCATCTATGGTCTGTTTCTCACCAGCCAAGGTCTAGTCCCATAGCCTTGGCTTTTAAACCAACAGGAAACAGCATTTGGGATTAAATGCTGGAAAGAAAGGGGAGCTGCTCCTCTTTATCAAGCTCTATGTTCCAAGCCATGTCTCATGGGGTTATGTGATTCAAAACTAGAGTGCATCCCAGCCACAGTGCTGGTGATCTCTAAGAATGTACTCTTTACGTTGTCACAAACTTGTCAAAATAAAAACTCTGTTTCATCCACTTTTTTTTTGTTCCTTTCATCTTTTGATCTTGGATTAGCTGATTCTGCTAAGCCTATTTCCAAATTTTGCTGTTATGCATGTGATACAGACATTTTAATTTTTCCATGAACAAGTTGCTGGATGCCATCAAGGAACACTTGTGCATCATGTTAAAGAACATTTAGATATAATATTGCCCGCTTTCTGTGTCATTGTTGTGCTGTAGCTTTGATGATGGATCTTGTTGCTCGTTTTTTCCATGTGTCTTATCAATTATTTGCTAACGGTTTTTTGGTTTTTTTTAAATTTTGTTTGCTTGTCTCTACAGGAATGTATTCTTATTTAATCTCTTGACGGGCCTATGTTTTAGGATCGCTCAACCCCAGGGAAGGGGACTGTCACAAAAGTTCCAAGAAATCTGAAAACTGAATGGGTTGAGGTTCAGTGGGACAGCGGTCAGGCGTACAACTACCGAATGGAGTAGAAGACTGCTATGACCTGAAGTATGTTGCTAAGAAATAGGGCTGGCTGAAATCGGAATGATGAGCCTGGAGCGGAGGGCTCTCAGACACACTGGTTGGTTGTGGGGTGAAGAAGAGGACGGAACTCACTGAAATATGTTGCTGTGTGTCACTCACTCGCTCACTAACTCACACACACACACACACACACACACACACACACACACACACACACACACACACACACACAGAGTCATGCATGCATGCATATGCATGTATGTGCATGCACACACACACACACACACACACACACACACACACACACACACACACACACGCCACACACACACACACACACACACACACCACACACACACACACACACACACACACACACACACACACACACACACACACCACACACACACACACACACACACACTCTCACACACACACACACACACACACACACACACACACACACACACACACACACACACACAAGGAAACATACGTTTGAAACATTTTGCAAAAATATGTCTTTGGGTAGATGAGAGGATGTGAGTGAGAGTCCTTCAACTGAAAGTTCATTGAAGTGATTTTGACAACTGTGTATGAAAATTGTACGATGATTGTGCCACAGCTTCCCCTTCCTTTCAAAGGGAGAGATGGCATGAAAATCATGCTGTTTTTGTTTAAAAGTCTGCATATAGCAATCAGGCTTTTCCTGTTCATGATGTTGGAAAGCTTCCGGGTAAAAAATCATTTTAGGATGAGTTCAAAGCTCTTGTTTTAGGGTGGCAGGAGACAGGATGTTACAGCAAAATTTAGTTCAGAAACAGCACACAGAAAAAAACAAGACAGGCATGTGTGGATCAGGGCGAGCTGGAAGCATCAAAGTACAAGGCTGTGAGGAATGATGAAATGAATTGAATTTCAGCTGAAAGTGCTCTCAAGTGAATATCATGTTATGTTTGTCTGCAAACAGACAGAAAAGTAGCATTGTGAAAATCCTGAACCAAAAGCTGGCTCCAGGCTAGGTGGAGACATCTCTTGAGTGTTTGATTATTATCAAAGATGTTAACTTTGAAACAAAGTTTTTGTTGTTTATTTTATTTATTTTTTTTTTGGGGGGGGGTTTGCATTGTCAATACGCACATTTTAGAGCCCTGTATACACTGGAATTAAGGTGTTTGTCATAGAAATGTTAACTTCCAAGCAAGGCTTATATTAGTGTTGTTGTTATAGAAATGTTTACTTCCAAGCAACAGCCCTGATGTGGCCCTTTGCGGTCGGCTGGGCTATAAGCAACATTATCTTATCTCCTACTTCCAAGCAAGGCTTATATTAGTGTTCAGGGATGAAAACTCCTCCGCCGTTTCCGCCGTCTCTGCCGTTATTTTTTCGCATCTCCGCCGAAAGAAAAAGTCTCCGCCGAAAAATTATTCGAAGAATGATGCTCAGAAACGATCTCAACTTGTCTGCACAGCGAATTTCTTCTCTGTCGGTAATGTTCTCAAACGGTGTAGTTCTCATTCTGTTTCCTTCCAGTATCATTTCTCATCATGGCGTCGATTCACAGTGAGAGTTTGCCGCCAGTGTGTGCAAACAAAATCGAAAAAAAAAAGAAAGAAGTATGTGAACCACTAGAAGACCGAGTGGCAGCAGAAGGACGTGTGTGACTGCAGACTCGCGGATGTAATAAGAAAACATGACAAAGACGGCGAATTTGAAGTATTTTGCGAGCCTTGCCAAAAACGTGTCTACTTTGGTAGTCGTGGCTTTGTGGCAATCAGAGATCACATCGAGCGTCCCAGTCACCAACAGAAAATGTGTTTCCCACACCATTACAGCATGTTTTCAGATCATTGGGTATGCAACAATCTACGTTTAATTTCCAAAGATAGTTTGACTCCTACTCCAAGTACTTCCACTCGTAGAGTCTTCAAAGCAAGGGAAAAACGTCAAAGTGACGAAAAGAATATAAAAGAACAAATGACATCAAAATAAACTGATGTCACAACAGTATTATGTAACACTTTTCCCCTTGTATAATGCAAACGTTTGCTACATTTGTTAGGTGTCTGCAAACAGCCCCCCTATGAAATCCTTTTCCACCAGCCCACTTTCCCCACTACCTATATACTTCCTCTACTCCTCCTCCTTCTCCCCCAACCCCCACCCTCACCCCACAACACACATACCCCACACACTTCGCCCCCTCCCCCCCACCCCCGTCCCCACCTCTCACACACACACCCACAACCCACCACACACACACACACACACACACACACACACACACACACACAATCGCCCCACACACACACACACACACTTGTCAAGAGGGGGGGGGGGGGGGGGGGGGGGGGGGGGAGATAATGTTGCTTATAGCCCAGCCGACCGCAAAGGGAGAGGGGGGGGGGGGGGGGATATGATTAGTTGTAAGAGGGAAGTTGGGGGGGGGGGAGGTGTACTGTTTGGGGGGGGGGGGGGGGGATATGATTAGTTGTAAGAGGGAAGTTGGGGGGGGAGGTGTACTGTTGTGACATCAGTTTGTTTTTATGTCATTTGTTCTTTTATGTTCTTTTTTGTGTTTAGTGTTTCCTGACGAAGGGTCTAAGGCCCAAAAGCTTCAGTTATTTTTTAAAGGACTTCAAAGTAATCATTTTTCATATTGTGTTTATTGAAGTCCAGCAGTCGTTTTCATACATCTGATTTACATAGTTTGATTTCCCACTCTGATTTACTTATCTACAGGCCTTATTCTTTATGTCCTGAAAGCACTGTTTGTCAAATTATCTTTAGCTAGAGTTCTGAGGATTCATCATACTAAATGTTGGTCTCAATTGACATAGTTTCTTTCCACATCAGTCTCAGTCTTCATGGTGTTGAAAGCTGTTCTATAGAATGAGTTGTTTAGAAGCAAGAAAGTGATTTCTAAAGATTTTTATGCCATATTTAATACAAAATATGCTTCAGCTTCAGGGGGCGCCGCCCCCTGACCCCCGCCGGGCTGTTGCCCATGTACCCCACTGGGGGCCCATGGTGAACCCCCAGATCCCCGCCAATCTCCTCTTTTTTTTTAAAAACTGTTTTCATTCCTGAGTGTTGTTATTGCTTCACTTTGTTGTGCAATATGTACCAGAATAGAGGTGTTTTTCCCTTTTATAAAAGATGTCAAATTAAAACAAGGCCTGTATTTGTAGTGTTATTATGCACACTTTTGTGCACAACATATTCTAGAATTTAGATATTTGTATTTGAAAATTAAAAAACATTTTAAAAAACTAAAAAACAAGGCTTTATTTGCATTGGTCAAAATTAGAAACTTTGTGTACAAGTAACATTGATACTGGAATTGAGTGGTGGTCATAAAAGATGGTGGACTTTTTGAAAGCACGGTTTGTACTGTGTTGTGACTGCATACAATACATATAGAATTTTAGACGTGTGTGAAAATAAGGGGAAAAACTTCAAACAAGCTTTCATTTACAATTACATTTTATCACACACAATGTATACTGCAAAACCTTAGGTTCGTTATAAATGATGTTGTTATAAAATTTTGACCAGCCAACAAGCACTATCTATCTTCACTTGTACTTTCAAATCTTTAATTTATGTTTTTATCCTTCCCCTTAAATTCTTTTTTTTTTTTTTTTTTTTTTCCTTTTTTTCCCTCCCCCCTTCTTTCCCCTTACCATTACTATCAATCCACCACTACCACTACCATCACAAAGATACCACACCATCCCAATAAACTAGACACACAACCCTATCATATCACACACACACACCTCCCCCTACGCAAACCCCCCCCCCCCCCCCCCCCCCCCCTCCGTTTCCTCTCCCATAATCCCCCTGGCCCCATGTCATTTCCGCCCACCGACCACATGGAAGAAAACGGATAAGTCATTTTTCTTTCTTCTTTTTTCGTTCTTTTTCGTACTGTCCCACATGTTAAATGTGATTTATTTTTTCGCCTGAAGAAGACCCAAGTGGTTGAAATGCATCGTGTCTTGTCTTGTGCTTTGTTTGTCAATGTCATTGGCGGTAAGTTCTAAACAAACTCTATTCCTAATCTTGCTTCGTTCGCCGCCGTCAGTCACTCCATTTTGAAATATTTTCAGTAAATTATATTATTTGGTCATGATGGATCAGTGTGGTTTGGAAAGGTTGAAAGTTCAGGGCTGTGAGGAACGATGAAATGAACTGGAACGTGCTGTCAGGGGATCTCATGTTACGTTTTATCTGCAAACATATAAAAATAGTAGTATTGTGAAACTGCTGAACCAAAGGTTAGGAAAAGGCTAGAGAAAGGGGACTTTGTGTTAATTGGACTGTTTATAATGAAAGATGTCAACTTTCAAACAAGGTTTTTAATTTGATTCGTTAGTGTGCACATTTATGCACAATTTATACTAAAATTTGGGTGTATGTTACAAAGGGTGTTTACTTTCAAACAAGCCTGATCTTAACATTGTTTTACTTCTCTTTTTGTGTGTGATATGTGCGGGAAGTGAAGAGTTTGCAATAACAGATCTCGGCTTTCAAACAAAGCGTGCATTAAATGTATTTTCGTTACGTGCACTTTCCTGAATAAGATAAGATAAGATAATGTTGCTTATAGCCCAGCGACCGCAAAGGGCCACATCAGGGCTGGCTTTCCTGAATGACATATGCTAGAATTTAGATGTTGGTAAAAGAAATTGATAACTATAAAACAAGGCTTTTATCTGTATTGTTATAACTTCATTTTTGTGTGGAATGTATACAGGAAACAAGGTGTTTGTTATAAAAGATGTCAACTTTCTAACACGGCTTGTATTTGTAATGTCATTACGCGCTCTTTTGTGCGTAACATATACTAATGTTAAGATGTTTGTTTTAAAAAATATGTTCAAACAAGGCTTTCACTGGCGTTGTGTTTTCATACACTTTTGTGTGTAAGGTATTGTGGAATTGAGGTATATGTTTTAAAAGATGTTGAAATCAGTCAAGCCTTTGTTTGCATTGTTACTATAGATACTTATTTGTATATGGTGAATTGTAAATGGTAAATAAGAGGTGTGTGGAGAGAATTGGAAAGATTGTTCTTTTATGGAGAAAATGTGAATGCTGTGATTGCATGAGGGTCAGTGAACATTCTCAATCGCAAGGTTTTTTTTTATTTGATCTTTTGTATGGTTGGTTTTGCTTTTTTAACCACCTTCTCCTCAGTTCCCTGTACCACACCCACACCAGTTCACTCCAAGTGCCATATACGCAGCAACATTCAGGTTCACCATGTCGCAGTTCCAACTCCAGCAGTCCTCAGGGAGCAACGAGTATCGGGTTGTCATTGAACAGCCCATCAGAGTGGACACGGCACTACTGCCGTCATGTCATCAGAGTAGACACGGCACTACTGCCTTCATGCCATCAGATAGACACTGTACTACTGCCGTCATGTCATCAGAGTAGACACGGTACTACTGCCGTCATGTCATCAGAGTAGACACGGTACTACTGCCGTCATGTCATCAGAGTAGACGCGGTACTACTGCCATCATGCCATCAGAGTAGACGCGGTACTACTGCCGTCATGCCATCAGAGTAGACGCGGTACTGCTGCCGTCATGCCATCAGAGTAGACGTGGTACTACTGCCGTCATGCCATCAGAGTAGACGCGGTACTGCTGCCGTCATGCCATCAGAGTAGACACGGTATTACTGCCGTCATGCAATCAGAGTAGACATGGTACTACTGCCGTCATGTCATCGGAGTAGACACGGTACTACTGCCGTCATGCCATCAGAGTAGACGCGGTACTACTGCCGTCATGTCATCAGAGTAGACACGGTACTACTACCATCATGTCGTCGTGGTTATTTTCATCTGTGCCTCTTTTGATCAAACACAAGGAGGACACTACTAGGTGCTAAACCTCTGCTGATAACGGTGATTTAGAGTCATGGAGCCTTCCTGAGTTGGTATCCCAGGCCATGGTATCTGCAGTCAGGCAGCCTTCCATCACTGATCGCTCCACATCTCAGGGAGCCTTCCCACGGCAACACAGTCCAGACCTGCCGTCACCCTTATGGCTGGAATGGTTGCCGTGACACCTGGCACTGGCCTCTCACATCAGTGCCCCTCAAAGGAGAGCTGCCGCCTCTCCCTAGATGTTCACAGCTATGCCACTTGCAGGTCCTTCACATTCTTAAAAGACTTCTTTGTGGTGGTGTTTAGATTCTCTTCGGTGTCCTCGTGCTGGTTTTCAATCCAGCTTTTGCGTTCTTTATTTCTTCACTGATACTCCTTTGCAGCACACACTCAGAGAGAGAGAGAGAGAGAGACCATGTTTTTGATAAATTTTAAACATTGTGTTTGAACAATTTAATAGAGGGGGAAAACAAGTGTAGGCACATAATTCCTCTGTCATTATCTCAATGATTTGGTAAAGATTTTTTTTAAAAGGGGGGAGGGAGGGGGGACAGAGGATGAAAGAAGACATGTGCGCGCATGCGGCACACACACACACACACACACACAAAGTCATACCCACAAAGATTGATTGACCTACTGAAAAGTTACTCATTCATGTGTGCGTGTGTGTATGTCTCTGTGTGTGTGTGTGTGTGTGTGTGCAGTAGTCGTAGTAGGGACAACACAGTACTTCAGAAAAAAAAGGGTTTTTGTTAGCTAACATGTGTGGAGAGTTAACAGATGGGCGAAGTCACTGATTTGTGTTCCGTGCTGCGCGTGGCTCATGTCTTCAGACTGGTCTAAGCAGCCAGGCTGCGCACATTCCAGATACGGACACATCAGGACTACATTTCAAAGAACTTGCACCACTGCGACCACAAGAAAAAAAAACATGATTGAAGATTTTGTCTGAATACTTCGGTGAAGCTTTTTATTGACGTGACAGTGATGTTGGTCATTACCAATATCTACACACTTGATTTACAGTGAGTACTTGTCCATGACAAAGACGATTGGAATCTTCACATCCCACCTGTATTAACACGACATGGAAGAGTGGGTTGGTTATTATTAATGTGTGTGTGTGTGTGTGTGGGGGGGGGGGGGGGGGGGGTACTTGTGTGTGGAGGATGGGACGGGGGTAATAGATTATGGGAGAGAGACAGAGTGCTCTGTGGGCATGTGTGTGTGCGTGTTGGAGGGGGGAATATTAGGAGAGAGAGAGAGAGAGAGAGAGAGCATGCACTTTGTGTGTGTATGAAATTCTGTCCACGTCCTGTCAAACATACACTTTGCAGACATCTCATCAAGCTAATTTTCATGGTGTTGTTGGTGAACAAAAAGGGGGTGGAGTCAGAAGAGGTTGGAATGGAGGATGCCTGTTGGATGATAAGTAGCTGAAGGGGGGGGGGGGGGGGGGGGATAAGGAAACGGAGATGAACATAAAAAAATTAGCTCAAGTACCACTAGTCTCTGTGTAGACATTTGGACAGTGTTTAGGAGAGAAAGGGATATAGGGAGGGGAGATTAGAAACAAACATCTGAAGTAACCTTAGGTGTAATCAATCTCTGCACAGACAGTTGGATAGTCATGTGCAAGGGGGAAAAGGGTAGGTGGAAGCGACATTAAAGAGGAAACTTCCAAAGTGAACTTTAGTCTCTCTCTCTCTCTCTCTCTCTCTCTCTCTCTCTCTCTCTCTCTCCTGACAAAATTCATCCAAGACAGTTAAGAGAATTCAGTGATGTTTTGGCTTTTCCTTTAAAAGTGCTATTTGATAAGACACTACAGTGTGGTAAGTTGCCTACAGAATGGAAGGTAGCTGGGGTAAAACCAATATTATTTTTAAAAAGGTGATAATAAAAATGTCCAGGTGACTACAGACCAGTTAGTTTGACTTAAGTAGTATGCAAAGTTTTTGAGAGTATACTTCGAGATTTGCTAAATTCTCATCTAATCGAGAATGGTTTGCTCTCAGACTGTCAGTATGGTTTTACCACTGGAAGATCCTGTGTTTCACAGTTGCTTTCAATCTTAAATGATTGGATGGTAAACCTGGATGACAACATACCAGTTGATGCAGTTTATTTAGACTTGCAGAAAGCCTTTGATACTGTACCACATAAAAGACTAATGACTAAACTAGAAGGCTATGGCATAAGTGGAGACATACTCTCATGGATAACTGATTTTCTCAGTAATGGACAACAATATGTTAAAGTTGGGAATCAAGTTTCTGAGCCTTGGAAAGTTACTAGTGGGGTCCCCAAGGTAGTGTCCTGGGATCCACCCTGTTTATTTACTACATAAATGATATGCCTGTTGTTGTTAGTAGTCTTGTCAAAATCTTTGCAGACAATACAAAAGTTTACACCCCATAGAGTCAGTTGATAATTCCAATGAATTACAGAAAAGAGTATTGAGGAACTTGCTGCATAAACAAATGCCTGGCAGGTTAAATCTAACAATATGAAGTGTAAAGTTCTTCATGCAGGTAAAAATAACACTAGATATGATTATTGTATGGCAGGTGTATTGCTTGAAGAGACTTATTGCTCAAAGAGATCAAGGAGTGATAATAGACCCTGATTCATCATTTGATAACACATTAATGAAACCATTAAAAGAGCAAATAGCTAGCAGGGATGGTAGTTGGCAATATTCTGTGCAAAGATATTGAAGTAATGGTTCCATTATTTAAAACATTAGTCAGACCTGTTATTGAATATGGCAATGCTGTATGGACAACAAATTTGAAAAAACACAGTAATCCCATTGATTTTTAAAAAGATTCGTGGTCTGCAGAAGTATTCATATGAACAAAGGCTTCAGTTTTTAAGATTTGCAAGTTTGGAATACAGGCGCTTACATGGTGACATGATTGAAGCTTTCAAACTTGCACATGGATTTTATGACATTAAAACTACTAGCACACTATTTGAGTTGAATACAGAATCTACAACTAGAGGGCAACTGTTCAAACTAGCAACAACAACAAAAATTGACTAAAACTTCAAAAGCAGCAAACTTTTTCACTAAAAGAATTGTTAATACTTGGAATAACTTGCCAGACAATGTTGTTGAAGCAGAAACTGTTAAACACTTTCAAAAACCGTCTTGATAAACTCTGGGTACATCTTATGCTTCAAACAAATATTGACTCAGTCCTCCGCGAGATTGCAGAAGAGGTGGCCCCATCACTTGCCATACTGTTCCAGTCCTCCATGTCCAGCGGAGTTGTTCCAGCAGACTAGAGAGATGTATACGTCACGCCTATCTTCAAAAAGGGATAACAGTACGATCCTGCTAACTACAGGCCAGTCTCCCTCACATAAGTCATACAAAGTTATGGAACATGTGGTATCAAATGCTATTGTGATGGTGTGGAGGGGTAAGGGATGTGCAGGTGAAGATAGGCAGATGGTGATATGCAGGAACCAAGGGACAGCAGCCGGTCAAGAAGACACAGTGGACGAAGCAGAGTTTTTCTCCTTTTATTTGCCTTCCATAATAAGCAGTAAACAAGTGGGGTATGTTTTGCTCCTATAAGGAAACCTAACACAGAGTAACTTTTATTCAAGACTGGCACAGCCTTTTAAACTTGAATAAAGTCAGACAAATACATAGACGAACAATCTAATAGTGGGGGAAAAACAAGCGCAGGCCAACAACTGAACTGGCAAAGATTTGGACTTGAGGAGAGGGGAGTTTGAAGATGAGAAAATGGGAAAATTTAATTAAAATTTAATTTTACAGATATGAAAACTCTTCACTAGCTGCATAAGGGAACAATCACAATCCCTTTTGAAGGCAGACATAAATTATTTGTATTGCCTGCTCCAAGGCCTTTCGCCCGCTGGATCGGGACTCATCAGGGAGACACAGCTGGTTGTGTCTGCGCTCCCAGCGTCAAATAGAGACACACCACAGTCCATAATACTGTGGTGTTCTCACCACCATGGGTGCAAAAAAGAATCCAATAGCACCCCCAGAGCAGCCAGCGAAGAGTAGTAAATGCAACCAAACGAAAGTGTGGGGAGGAAAAAAGTTGCTGTAAAACTAAAGACATTATGCAAATAATATAAAATGTAGGGGACAGTCTTTGAGCCTACGCCTGAGGATCCACCCAAAGATGCAAGGGAGATCAAAAGACAAACACACAGACGAACAGAAACAAATACAAATAACCTCAATTTAATCAAAGCAAAATCGGAAATGAAATTATGAGGTAGGGAACAGTAAACGATAAACAGTAAACAAGTGGAGTATGTTTTGCTCCCATAAGGAAACCTAACACAGAGTAACTTTTATTCAAGACTGGCACAGCCTTTTAAACTTGAATAAAGTCAGACAAATACATAAACGAACAATCTAATAGTGGGGGAAAAACAAGCGCAGGCCAACAACTGAACTGTCTGGCAAAGATTTGGACTTGAGGGGAGGGGAGTTTGAAGATGGAGAAACTGGGAAAATGAAATTTAAAAAAAAAAAAAAAAAATTACAGATATGAAAACTCTTCACTAGCTGCATAAGGGAACCATCGCAATCCCTTTTGAAGGCAGATATATTTGTATTGCCTGCTCCGAGGCTTTCGCCCGCTGGATCGGGACTCATCAGGAAGACACAGCTGGTTGCGTCTGCGCTCCCGGCGTCAAACGGAGACACACCACAGTCCATAATACTGTGGTGTTCTCACCACCATGGGTGCAAAAAAGAATCCAATAGCACCCCCAGAGCAGCCAGCGAAGAGTAGTAAATGCAACCAAACGAAAGTGTGGGGAGGAAAAATGTTGCTGTAAAACTAAAGACATTATGCAAATAATATAAAATGTAGGGGACAGTCTTTGAGCCTACGCCTGAGGATCCACCCAAAGATGCAAGGGAGATCAAAAGACAAACACACAGACGAACAGAAACAAATACAAATAACCTCAATTTAATCAAAGCAAAATCGGAAATGAAATGAGGTAGGGAACAGTAAACGATAAACAGTAAACAAGTGGGGTATGTTTTGCTCCCATAAGGAAACCTAACACAGAGTAACTTTTACAATACAAATATATCTGCCTTCAAAAGGGATTGCGATGGTTCCCTTATGCAGGTAGTGAAGAGTTTTCATATCTGTAACTTTTTTTTTTTTTTTTTTTAATTTCATTTGCCCAGTTTCTCCATCTTCAAACTCCCTCTCCCCTCCCCTCACGTCCAAATCTTTGCCAGACAGTTCAGTTGTTGGCCTGCACTTGTTTTTCCCCCACTATTAGATTGTTCGTCTATGTATTTGTCTGACTTTATTCAAGTTTAAAAGGCTGTGCCAGTCTTGAATAAAAGTTACTCTGTGTTAGGTTTCCTTATGGGAGCAAAACATACCCCACTTGTTTACTGTTTATCGTTTACTGTTCCCTACCTCATTTCATTTCCGATTTTCCATAATAAGCTCAAACCAGGAACGCAGCCCTGGGAGCAATCTCTCCCGCACAGCACTCAGCGCACTGAGCACTCTCACACCAGTCGCTCACATCAGGGAACACTGATCACACAACGCTCTACTTTTATAAAAATGTACCGGGCCGCAGAGCCAGCAACACGGTGCCAGAGACGAAACGGGCCTCGCGAGGCCGGAACCAACAGAATTTGTGTTTTCTATTGCAGCTTCAGTGTTGTCTGGCTCGCTGTCCGTTCAAACTATTAACACATATTTACCATCGACGAAAACCTCAGAACACAAGGAATAAAATGCAGTAGCCTAAGTCACATTTGACAATTTTGTTCCTGTACTAAATCATTGCTGATTAATGTCCCAGAGTGAAGCCACTTTTAACGCGTTTCATCATATTTTCCTCTATTTCAATAAAAGATACTGAAGAGCGTGAAGTAATTTTACAATGAATGAACAGCTGGCATCTCGCTCTTTTCATACATATAAACTTCATTTTCCGAGACAGTGTCTAAGTGGAGAATTCTGTTATTCAAAATTACTAGAAAACACAGCTGACTTTTCACTTTGCCGGGCCCTTGGCGCCTACTTTTGACACAATTTTCAACTGAAAAATACTCTGTTGAAATGGTCTGTTAAATAATAAATTCTAAACATTGTCAGTTGTATTCATAACAGAAATGGAAGCATTAGCAAGATTTCGATCGGGAAGTCCGAATTTCGTAGAATGATAATTTGGATCCGACAATGAATGAAGAAGGCGACTTGCTCAAGGGAGCCGGCGTCGTCAGTCAGTCGCAAGCCTGTACGGAAAAGATCCTAAGCATGTGGTATACGAAATGAGAGCTCATGGACATTACTTTTAACATGCATCTTCAGATTCTTCGGTTTTCCTCTTACATTTTGTAAAATCAAGAATTATTCAATGTTCATTCGACAGACAATTGAAAATGGCACCAAGATTGCTCGTGCAAAATACCAGTTTAGAGAAAATATGGGCTTCTCAGCCCAGTACGGTTGTAATGAATAAAATACATTAATTTTTGTGACTTTAGCGACGTACATACAACTATGTAGGTTCTGGGGTATTCATGATTTAAAGAATTTACACAATTAAAAAAAAAGAGATTCGACCAAGGGAGGTAAGGGGAAGATAACTCTTAAACAAAACATTTTCATCCACAAAAGGTAACCAAAAGAAATATATACTCTGTTAGCACCCGGCTACACTATGATGGAACACCTGGATTCCCAGATGATCCTCACCGACCGCCAACACGGCTTCAAAAAGGGTCGCTCATGGAAACACAGCTCCTCGAATTTGTTGACGAAATTGTCGGACACATGGAGGGAGGAGGACAAGTCGATGTCCTTATTATGGATTTGCTAAGGCATTCGACAAAGTCGACCACAGTCTTCTCCTTCATAAGCTCCATACATACGGTGTCCAAGGTCATACCAACAGTTGGATAGCGAGCTTTCTGCAGAGCAGACGACAGGCAGTGGTTGTGAATGGGTCATGCTCATCATTTGTACCAGTCAGATCCGGTGTGCCACAGGGGTCAGTGCTGGGTCCATTCTTATTTTTGGCCTAAATCAACGACCTGCCTGACAATCTGACTACAAACAGCAGACTCTTTGCAGACGACACTGCGGTATGCAAAAGGGTCAGATCTGCCCAGGACAAAGCCCAACTACGGCACAACCTCCAACAGCTTGCTGTTTGGGAGAAGAGTTGGGACATGCAGTTTCACCCTGCAAAGTAGCAGCACCCTCCCTGTCACACAAAAGCAACGGCCATTACAGTGTGAATACCATCTCCACGGCCACACCCTGGAAGTTGTAGACTCTGCGAAATATCTTGGAGTCATTCTGCAGAACAAGATGGATTGGGACAATCGTATCAACTCCATCTGGACCAAAGCCAACCAGGCCCTGGGGTTTCTCAGACGTAATTGAAAATCAGCTCCCCCAGCATAAAGGCTAAAGCCGATAAACGTTTGTTAGGCCTCTGCTGGAATATTCGGCATCCGTCTGGGACCCCTATGAGAAGCGCACAAGGCGAAGTTAGAAAAAATCCAGAGTATGGCAGCCCGCTTTGTGCTTAACCGCTACCAACGTACTGCCAGCGTTACCAACATGCTGCAGACTCTAGGTTGGACGTCCCTTGAGGACAGAAGGAAGAAAACATGGCTCTCCATGTTCTATAAAATCAAGAACAACTTAGTCAGCTGCCCGAAATTGAAACAGAGCTCCAACCTCCCAAGAAGAGAGGGCGACGAAGTCATGATCAGCAGTTTAAACAATTAGCTGCAGACACCGACTACCGGCTGATGTCGTTTCTCCCAAGAACAATTGTGGACTGGAACACCCTACCCCAGGCATCTTCAGTAGATTTCTACATAAAGCTGTCTTAAATATGGATGAGTGGAAGGATGTTGCGGGCCTGAGTTGCCCACTGCAACCTGGGGCCAGCTAGTCCATAGTAGGCCTAATGGATGAAAAGCGACCGTGGTAGCCTGCTGGCAGCGCCGCACTTAGCTTTTACCTTTTTTGTTTGTTTGTTTTGCTTTTTTGTGTAGGCTAGTGAGTAGGCAAGATAGGGGTGGGGGGTGTCACTTTGTGGTATGAATGCGAGTAATTTCATGTTAATGAATTAGGAATTAGAATATTTGTTTTGTTTTATTTATTTTTTTTTTTTACAGCAGATCCCCCGTTTCACAGTCTCAAAATAAGTAGCCAGTTTCTCGTCAATTGTTAGCAGTTTAACATCAATTTTTGGCTCAAAATTATGCAACACCTCAAAATGCTTACATTATATTGTGATTTTTGGCGCAATCCTAAATGTTGTTGTCAGTGCAGACTCGGCCAGGGGAGATCACTCATTATTCTGAATCTGTCGCTAGCCTACGTCTTGTGCATTATCGCGACGGATTGGGGGTGTGCGCAGCCCAATGCGATCAGTCATCTTGTTACGACCATAGGAGAGCGGAACAGGTGGGATGTAAACCTTGAGCGCGTCATCAGTTTAACAGCAACCATTTCTATCGATTTAAAATGTTTATAAGAAGGAAGACTGAACATGCGTGCGTGCATGAAATATCTAGATATTTTCATGCGAATTTGTGCTGGTGTTTTATCTCCCGTCTTCGGCGACATTGAACTTACAAGTTGTGCAGTACTTTTCGGTTCCTGTGACCAGGTGCAAACAAGGAAGGAAATCACTATTTTCAGTGGGGAAAATATAAAAGGTGTGACAAGAACAGAAGAGTGCAAGATATGAAATTAATAATCTCATTCTCATGTTACATGTTATTTACATATACGTTTTCCCATTTTCTTCATTTTTTTTTTTCAATTTCAAATCTTTGTCAAGTCATTACTATAATGATGGAAGAATTGTTATCCTGCACTTGTTTTCCCCCACTACTTCATTGTTCAGCATATTATGTTATTTAGTCTTCCACTAATTACTGGAGCCAAACCGATAAACTGAAGCACTCGTGCAAAAATGAATGCACTTTGCCTGCAGTTCTTGCGCTGCCCTTGGTCTCATGGCGGTCTGTGAGAACACCCGTTAGGGCCCAATCATACTCAGTCGAATCCTGTCGGACCAAACTGGACCCAGTCAGCACTAATCAGAAGAGTAAATCAGACCCAATCGGACCATTGATCGGACTTCATTGAAACGGAAAAACGACGTCAATGTTCAGCGGCAGAGTAAGCAGATTGCTGAATTCTAAGTACTTGATTTGAGTGAAAAGACGCCGTTTCAATTTAGTTGGAAAGAAAAAGAAAAACAAACATAGAAAAGAAGCAGATTGTAGCTACAGTGATTCAGTGTTAAGATTATCAATTTCATATCTTGCATTCTTCTGTTCTTGTTCTTGTCTGAAGATTTATTGGGAGCAATAACCTTATGACCTTTGGTGTTCAGCAAAGAAATATACAGCGCATAACTGCATGCATCAAGCTGCATAACAAAAGTCTAACAACTCATGTGACAAGCAGTCCTTGCTGCAAAGAATTAAAACAAGTCCAAGGCACACCCACCGTATACAATTTTTTTGAATGTCTGAAGCTAATGACACTAGTCCAACATCAGGTGCAGGCTGGCACAAACATAATGTACACACACACGTGAAAGTTCTAGCCAAATTTTGAGTCTTAGTAAGGTGTTATTTTAGCTCACAAAGTAAAGTTGTATACAGGTGGTTGTTAGCAAGAAATGTTAAATCAAGTGCACAATGAATTTCTGGTATGTGTAATGTTTGCAGAAAATCAGTTGTCCTTAAATACAAAAAAGGATTTTTTTTTCACATACAAACTTTTCATTTTTACACAAAATCAGTGTATTTCTAAACAAAAAGGCAGTGTTACAAAATGAAAGTTGCAATAATTAGAAAAGAATAAATTCAGCATGTCTGCAAGCGGTTTATCTCTCAGTTGATTGCATGCTGTAGGTGGTCTCAACTTGGTCTCTTCAGCTGCTGCCCTTCAAACTAGTCACAGGTCATAATATTCAATTGACCTGAACTGGACTCGCCTGACCTCCTTATGCACCTAGCGAATCACTTGCTGAAAGTGTGTGCATGTGCATGCGCACGGTGTGTGTGTGTGTGTGTGTGTGTGTGTGTGTGTGTGTGTGTGAGACTCAGAGAGAGTACAACTTCAAAAGACAATAAATCATCCCCCACCATTTCTCATGTGTGTATAGATGTGCATATAAGTGTGTGTGTTTGTGTGTTGTCAACTGGTACAACACTATGTTAATCTGACAGTAAATGGTTTCAGTCAGTCAGTCAGTGTGTGTGAGTGCAATGATATCCTTGCCGTTTATGGAGAGACCTTTAAAATATTCTATGCTTTTTCATACTTATTCTGACCAGTTGTTTACTCTCTCTGTCTGTCTGTCTCTCTCTCTCTCTCTCTCTCTCTCTCTCTCACTCATTCACTTTCTCTCCCTCTCTCTCTCTCTCTCTCTCTCTCTCTCTCTCTCTCTCTCTCCCTCACACACACACACACACACACACACGCACACGCACACACACACGCACACCAAGTGAAGCTGATATTTGAGTGTTACAATTTCTAGATTATTTTGACTATTTTAATTAATTTGATTGTTCAGTAGAAATCATAGCAAATAAATGTTTACTATGCATTTTTTACAATATCTGATTGGGTACAAGTTGGTCTTATTAGTCCTAATTAGGTCAGATTATCCCAGTGGATGTGATTGTGTCTGATCCGGTCCGATTGGGTAAAGTTCAGTATTCTTATGGACCATACTCATTTATTGATTATTGCTCTTACAGAAATGGTTGTATAGTCTGAGAGAAAGCCAGTGGTAAGGAGTTTTCTTATAGAAAGAACTACGAAGGTAAATCTGGGAGGTGAATCATCCATTAAAACAACAGTCGAATTTTCAGTTTCTCTGTCCGTCTACTAGAATACAGTCTTGGGCTCTCTGGATTTTCAAGGACACTGAAACCAACAAACTCACATATTAAATTACATTAAGAGTGCACATGCTGGCAGATGACTGCATGCTCAACAGGGTAATACATGTTTTCCAGGAAGACACTGACAGTCTGGAAGTCTGTGTGAAGGACAGAGGCAAGCAATTCAAAGCACAAAAGTGCCGTGCCATGCTGTAAAAGAACACATGTATCTACCTACTTCTACAGACAGTATCGTGTGGGTGAGTCCTGATCTATGTCAACCGCACACCATATCTTGGCATCGTGTTGTCACTTGAGCCTGAAGTGTTCAACACATGTCACCTGCTCAGCAAGAAGGCTTTAGCTAAAATGCTACTGGGTCATTCTCTCGAAAGTATACCTTTTCTGTGACGTATCAAGTCAAAATGAAAATGATTTTTCTGATGAAAAAAGCATTTGCTATAAAGGCATACATTTCCTGTATACATTATCATAAAAATAAAACAGTCAAAACTCTCGTTTGTGTGAAATTGATGATAAAGTAACATGGGTCAGCACCGTCCGCGTGTATCAAGGACACCATATGGTGTAATTATTAAGTCATTATTTAAAGATTTTTGCATTATTTTTTAGTATTTTTGAGCTAAAGATGTACTGATACAACAATATACAGGAATCAGTGTTATGTTTTCATTTTTATGCATGTTACTGCATTCTTCATTTTGGACGTTTGGAGATGACTGGAATCTGTTCTTAATTTATTGTTTTCACACAGGATGGCAGAGCTTGTAAATACTGGTTGTATTGTGATCAGTTGCTTTTATTGCAAGGTTTGAAATGAAGGGATATTTTTCATTCCAACTGATATTGTGTTTGAATATTACAGTTACTAAATCGTGGTCTCGCGTGTAACATGGACACCATCCGCATGTAACAAGGACACCACCACTCATTCAAGCAATACTTCAAGAAAAAAGCACCACAGCAATACAGTTCCAACAATGTTTTATTTCCTCCATGTTTCAGCAGTTTCAGAATTCACTGAACCCTTCGACTTTCCAGTCTCTGAAAGAATTTGAACATGGAACAAGTTCAATTCCTGTCTTGATGATCATGTTTGTAGTCACTGTTTGAACATCAGCTGGATCCGGATTATTTAGAAGATCTTTTGTCTTCCAGGACGAGGCCACAAGAAATTGACAGTCAGTGGATCTGTGCTTGTGACCACACCTGAGGAGAGAGGAAAAACTAGACTTGCTGAGCAATTGGAGTTCTTTTCTTTCTTTTTTGTGTGTGTTAAAGTCATCAATTACTGTATGTATTATCTACAAAGCATGTATTTCATTTTTATATGCCATACAAAACTGGATAGAACTTTCTCTTTGAAAAGCTGGTATTTTAGCTAATACAGTCACAACTGATTGCTGCACTGCAAAAATTTGCCTACATAGAGAACTTATCATGGTTACATCTGTCATAACAAACAATAACGTGCAATGTCAAAGAAAGCGCAAATTTCAAAGCACTAATTACCACTGAACGTCACTTTTATATTTTTAAGCACATAACAGAAATTTAACATTACTTATGTACCGCACTATATAAATAATTCATTTCATCCAAGTCTTTGAAACTATGTAGACAATCTCATGTGTAACGGAGACGCCATCTCACATGGTGTCTCGGTTTCGTGTGGGATGTAGAAACACTTTCACATCATTTCTGAACAATCACACAGAATGAAATAACATTTTACGTCATTTTTTTACGTAAACACCGCTAGACGCTTTATATAAATAAGTTTATTTAGAGTTTTTTTGTTTTCAAAGTAAGACACTGATCATCAACTTTTCACGAACGTATCGATGACGTCGCCCAAAATGGTGTCTGCAATACGCGCAGTGCCCATTCACAGGTTTCTTTCAAATCTATCATAATTTAAAACAACATTCGGGCAAACCTTGAATGACTTTATCAAAGACATTACTATATTAGTGCTACAAACGTTATTGTATGGTAAACATCAATTAAATCGAACATTAAATTGGTAAGAATGCCGAACAAAAACGCAATGCCGTGTGTGAAAGCGTTCCATGTTCGCATGTGTCAGGCACATTTAGCTGGACAAACCAGCAATTTGCGGGCAAATCCACACAATTCAGATCTATTAATATATGCAAAAACAATACCCACTGATTAAAACTATGGTAATCGAGTGCAAAATAAAGAAACTTACCTTCAGATCTTTGGAATGGCACTGTCGATCACGAACGTAAAAATGACGACTCGTCGGACACCACACACACTTTTTCGGATTCTCGCGCCGTGCTCGTCCGAATGGGGTCACAAGTGGGAACACAGTACACATTTAACCCTCCGCTATCATAGTTACTCTCCTAAAAACGGTTTCTGCGTGAAAGTAGTCCCCCATACAAGTATTTTCGGGATTCTCATACGTATCGCGAAGTGGACACCATGTCACCGATCGGTAAATATTTCGTTTTTGTGTAATTATCGATAAATGGCGATACACAAACAAGAGAATATTCGCTGCAAAAGAATTTAAACTCTCTAAACCATTTTGGTTTGGTAGCTAAAGACATTTGCATATATCGCTCCGCCAGTTTGTTTTGCCTGAATGGAATCGGACACCATGCGATACGCTCGAGACCGGTTCACATTTTTGTCGTTTTCTCCTAAGTACAAAGGTGATGGGCCCGATATCTTTTCAAATGCAAAATTATACTATGCTTTTATCCATTAACATAGTTTATACCGTCTTACTTTCGCTGGCCAGATTGATATTATGTTGTTTGTGAGATCGGGTTTTTCGATGTCACAAAATGGCTGCTTACGAACCCCCCAAATTTGACACAAAATGATCGGGAAAAAATAAACGAGACAGATAAGAAGCCAACACTGCTCATGCAGGTTTTACAATGCAGTTGCTAATTGGAATGCTTTAGGTGCAATTTAAAATTGTTTAATTAAATTTGTACGAGGCTTTGACATCGGCCACCCCGCGTGGTATACGTTTCGAGAGAATGACCCCTATCTAAGAGGAATCATGGTAGCAGCACCAGGAGTATTTTGCCCAGAGTACATCAGTCAGAACTGTAATGCCATCTGTCCTGGAGAACAGCTTTATGGTATGGGTTCATACCCGAAGAATGAAAGGTGAGGGGTCAATTGGAGTGAATGCATCAACATGCGGTCAGCTTCATCAGTTGGAGTATACATTCAGGGAGCTGGGTTGTGTCAGTGATATGCTTTGTGAACAGATACTTCCTTGGAAAAACAGAAAGAAGAAGCTGAGACCCGCTACAAGATAACCCTAGGGATGAATCTAGCTCTACCACAGACAAGTTTGTAACACCTGCCTATGTGTATAAAACCTGCAGATGAATTCAGCCTATCACCATCGCCGATCATGAAAGATCAAATCATTGCTTGACCAGCCATCAGCGGCACAGTGGCTCTCTGGTGCCAGACAGAATGCCTGGTAGCCAGTATGAACTCTTGACTGGAATCCACTGAAGAGGAGATTGTCCGAGCTCAGTTAGCATCCACATTGTGATTAGGTGTTTACAGATCCCTAGCAGATTAGCCCTGTTCGGTATTCCCTGATGCACCAACCCCTCCTCCAGTTAGTATAGCCCTTTCCTACCCTGTCCTGCTAATCTGTTAAATTCCTCACTGTGCTTCCTTACTTTCCATCGCAGAATAACTGAATGGGTTTCTGCAGTAGAATTGTATCCAGATCCACGTCCGAATTTACACATTGATCTGATAAAAATCAGATACATCCCTGATCTATTTCAGTGCATGCATATTTACAGATGTAATCAGCTACCCAGTGTTCATCATATTATCAAGGAAATCCAAGCTATTTCAACAAGTTTTAATTGATATTCTACTTGGTGGTGATCACAGTTGTGGACAAAATCCTGTTTCATCAGTCATTTGACCTTTCACTCTTCAGGACCCTTACCTCTCCCCTGTAAAGGTATGAAAAATCAGTATGGGAGGGAGGGGAGTTGTGTGAATAGAATGTTGGTCATTTGTGTTATTTAGCTTGTTGCTGATCCAGACATGGAGAGGATAAGTGCAGTGTTATACTACACACCGCTAAACAGTCCAATACACACCCGCCTCTGATTGGCTGTGGGACAGTGTTGTTTACCACGCCCATGCTACTTCTGTAATTTGCTGTCATTTCCGCTTGATTTGTCAGAATCATGTTCTTTTCACACTGCTAACACTTCATTTGCATTTTACTTTATAAAGTTCACATCAAGTTGTGGCACTGAAATGCTTTTGAGCACTTGAAACTTTGTCCAGGCACTCCAAGCAAAATGTACACATATAGGCTTAGTACTAAGTAGGGATTTGATCACTTTTCTAACACATTATAATTCTAGCTGTTTCACACATTCTCCCTTCCTCACTGTCCTGTTCCTCCCCCCCCCCCACCCGCCCCACCCCCAACCCCCCTTCCGCAACTCCTGTGATTGTGTTCTTCCCAACCTTTTCTTTGTGTTATCTTTCTTTTTATCTCCCTTTCTTTTATTCTACTATCTCATTTTCTAGTAATGTGTGTGTGTGTCTGTGTGGTTAATTTTTTGTGTACGCACTACTGACATATAATATATATGTTTCATTCAAGCACTGCCCATCCAAATTTATGAAGTAGGAGAGGGCAGCTGACTGTTCAAAGATGGTGTGAAAAGCATAATGATTGGTGTGTGTGTGTGTGTGTGTGTGTGTGTGTGTGTGTGTGTGTGTATGATATTCATTTTCAGACATGGCAGCTACAGCATCAAGCCCTCTGGAGTGTCCTGTCTGCCATGAAGAGTTCACAGTCCCAAAATTGCTTCCCTGCGCTCACCTTGTTTGTCACAAGTGTGTGGTATCCTGGCTTCAAAAGGGAGGCGACCAGGCCGGCTGCCCACTGTGCCGAGCCCCGATTTTCCCAGCTTCCCACGCGAGCCAAGGCGATCTGGACTCTCAGGTGGATGCCTTGCCAACCGACTTCGCCACTGCAGTCATGGTGGAGAGCGAGAAAACGCTGAGTGGCAGTCAGGTGCGCAGTTGTTGTGAGGATGCAGAGGGCACTGTGTTCTGCCTGCAGTGTGCCATCAAACTTTGCAAGACCTGTGCCAAAGCTCATGCCAAGATCCCTGCAACTCGAGATCATGTCATAGAGAAGCTGGGTAGCCTGTCCGCTCAGCAGCTGGTCTCGCACTACCAGAGCACCTGCGCCAGTCACCTTGGTAAACAGGCAGAGCTATATTGCACAAGTCACGAGGAGCTGATTTGTGTGCTTTGTGTTTCTTCAGCACATCGCAAGTGTTCTCAAGTGAAAGGGGTGGCAGACATGGCCAAAGAGAAGAAGCAAGAACTGAAAGCAGAAGTGAAGAACCTGAAAGACAGGAAGGCGGTCGTCACGGCAAAGGTGGAGTAAACATAGAACTGTTCATTGGGCATTCATCTGCTGGTATATTATAAGAATTTAAAGATGATCTAAGTGTGTGTGTGTACGTGTGCGCGTGTGTGTGTGGTGTGTGCTTGCGTGCGTGTATGCATGTGGTCGGTAGATGAGAAGAAAATGTAGCAGAAGGAAATAAGAGAAAAGTTTGTGTGCAGTGGGATTTTTTTTTTATGTATAAAAAGTTACTACTAATGTTTTTATTAAATTTCATGGCTGCGAAATACAGTTATTGCCTCTTTTGCAAAATCATGATCAGCACAGTCAAAGACGGCACAAAACTGACAGCTGTTTTTTGAGGCAGTCACATTGTAGAGTTTGTAGGAAAGCCCAGACTGATGTTGGGAACAAATCAAGGCAGTTGTCTGTGTTTATGATGCTGGTAAAACAAGTCTGATGTAATGACAGAACTCTGGTAATATGAAGCTACGTATACATAATTAACAATGCTGAAGGCCATTACTTGATTATAAATAGCTATGTGAGGTTATAAATAGATAACTATCAATATTGACAGTCACAACATCATAAGTTGTGAAATGGACACATGCACATCAGATCATCAGTAGTTTAAATCATGCAACATGTTCATTATAAACACTGACAAAATCGGGCTGAGTCAGTAAACTGGCACGTTGGATCAGAACACATGTAACGTGTACACCCGCTTTGTTTGCTATAGAATGTGAGCTCACTGTTCTCACGGAGATGGAGACTGCTGCATGTTCAGATCACTGCACTTTTTGTTGTTGTTTTTTTTACAAAGGAGAGAGCTTGGCCTGTGACTGCATGTATGTGAAAACTCAGATTTGACAAGCTGGATCAAAACAAAGCATTTTAAAGCCAGAACTCTCTGGAAAAATTATTGTCTACCACATCATTCTTCTATCATTTTACTTCACAAGCAGGTAGTCATTTTTAGTAGCTCGTTTGCAAAGCAACAATATCAGCGCAGATGAGTAGTGTGAAAACAGCAAAGTTAAAAAGATACATTTAAGATCTGGAAAATTGAGAAACCAGTGTGAACAAAAACACTCATAAACATTTTTCCAAATATTGAGATCAATGTGAGTAAATGAATTTAAAAAAAAAAAAGATAACCTAGGCAGCACAGAACAGTTCATAAACTTACAGCATTATGACAGTATTAGACAGCAGGGAAAGCACTGAGGTTTGAATCTGCTAATCAGTGGTCAGTTTACCTGCAGACCCTTGATCAGCCAGTTGTTGTTGTCAGCCAGTTACTAGACCACAAATAGAGTAGCCGGAGGTGACACATGAATTGGCCCACAGAGTAAAATTTTAGGCTCATCTGTTCTAGTTGATGAGTATCTTTCTTTGTAACTACATCATGGACTAAACTGCAGTGTGTTGAAAAATCAAAGAGCTCAGTGCTAACTTTTAAATGATCCTAAATTCAGTTCAAGGATTAAAATAGTTATTTAGGTTTGAAGGGCTTTTTAAGAAGCTCTGTAAATGGATTTTCATCATAAAAACAGTTTCCAGAAACTGAACAAGCTCAGTCAAGCTGTTAAACTACCATTTCATAGCTGGTTTTTGGACAAATCTTAATGTGGAACATGAATAGTTCCGCAACCAGGCAATGAATAATTACTCAATTAAAAGCTGTTGACACACACATGCTGACAAGGCAAACCAGTCAAGTTGTCTGCTATCAAACACAGGTGGAAGGTGCTGTACGGTGCTTTAAGATTAAATCAAGCTAAAACATTTTTGACATCATCAAAAAAATAGTAAAATGATGCAATGATGATCATTTTACAAGAATTGAGATCAGTCTCAGAGCTTGGGAACTGTAATTTATTTAGAAAATAGTATCAACTCAAATTTATTTTACATGATTGATACACGCAGGGGCATAGATTAGGTTGTAGAAAGGACAAAAGGGCTTTTTGTTATTGCGCCATAATTCAAATTATGAATAGCCATGGTGCCATTGTCTCCTGTAAATAGGTCACTGGGCCGTTGGTGACCAGGTTGTGGTTAGGCAGGTACATTGAAGAAGGCGTCTGCCTTGACAGGCGGTGGTGCACTCTGTCATTAAATTTGGCAGCTACCTTCTCAAAACTGGGTGTTCAAGACGCAAATGCTGGTTAGTGAATCTAAAACCAGAAAGAACATTTAATGTTCTTTCTAAATTAGTTTCAGTGGGATCTAATAAGGTAAGGTAATGTTGCTTGTAGCTGAGTTGACCACAAAGGGCCATATCAGGGCTGTGTCCCCACACTGAAGGTATCTAACTTTAATCATGAAATATTGATGTTGAAAAAGAACACCCGAAGGTGCTGGGGAGGACCCAGAGAAGCACTGTCTTCACCTGCCTAATTAGAGCAGTCCTGTACCACCCTTGGAGGCCTGCGCTGTGTTGACGATGGGTACAGGCACGCACAGGACACTCCATTAAGATATCAAGGGACATACCTGCTCCTGAACAGAGGTAAATTAGACTACAGGATGCAGCTCATAACAGCCTTAAAGTAGCATCCCCATGGGTGTAACCAGCCCGTATTTCATGACTGCAGAGCCCACCGGCGGAAAACACCACCCTCCAGCTGCCGAGCACACCCCACAGACCCAACCACCCCTGCCCACGGACAGATGAAGACAGTGCCACTCCAGACACAGCCAAGCTTTCGCCATAACGGTCTTATGTGCCCTCAAGAGAGAATCCAAAGTTGTAGTCTTTCCCACTGTCAACAGGACTTTCCCTGTGGTCAGTGGGTCTTTCCTCACCGTCACTGGACCTTTCTCCAGGGTCAGCCTAGTTAAGGCAAAGAAGAAAAAGAAACACCCGAAGGTGCTGGGGAGGACCCAGAGAAGCACTGTCTTCACCTGCCTAATTAGAGCAGTCCTGTACCACCCTTGGAGGCCTGCGCTGTGTTGACAATGGGTACAGGCACGCACAGGACACTCCATTAAGATATCAAGGGACATACCTGCTCCTGAACAGAGGTAAATTAGACTACAGGATGCAGCTCATAACAGCCTTAAAGTAGCATCCCCATGGGTGTAACCAGCCCGTATTTCATGACTGCAGAGCCCACCGGCGGAAAAACACCACCCTCCAGCTGCCGAGCACACCCCACAGACCCAACCACCCCTGCCCACGGACAGATGAAGACAGTGCCCACTCCAGACACAGCCAAGCTTTCACCATACGGTCTTATGTGCCCTCAAGAGAGAATCCAAAGTTGTAGTCTTTTCCCACTGTCAACAGGACTTTCCTGAACAATAATTTTCATTTAGTACATAAAGATTGAATATTTTGGAAATGTATTGATCTGTGTGACAGATCTTCAAGAAACGATGTTCATGCCTTTTTGTAGCTGTTTAAGCCAGGCTCCTAGTGGCTGATATTTTAAAGCAGTCACCTGACACCCTGAGCTGAATTTTATAAAGTGTCATTATTAATTCTGACTCATTTCATGTACATTTAACCCATGTATCCAACAACACAATTTTGCCTTTGTCAAGTCTGGCTTTATTTTGTTTGTGCATTCTAATCTAGCTTGTCGTGAATGAGACGCAATGTGCAATGGTTATCTGAGCTTGTCGTGAATGAGACGCAATGTGCAATGGTTATCTGAGCTTGTCGTGAATGAGACGCAATGTGCCATGGTTATCTGAGCTTGTCGTGAATGAGACGCAATGTGCAATGGTTATCTGAGCTTGTCGTGAATGAGACGCAATGTGCAATGGTTATCTGAGCTTGTCGTGAATGAGACGCAATGTGCAATGGTTATCTGAGCTTGTCGTGAATGAGACGCAATGTGCCATGGTTATCTGAGCTTGTCGTGAATGAGACGCAATGTGCAATGGTTATCTGAGCTTGTCGTGAATGAGACGCAATGTGCCATGGTTATCTGAGCTTGTCGTGAATGAGACGCAATGTGCAATGGTTATCTGAGCTTGTCGTGAATGAGACGCAATGTGCCATGGTTATCTGAGCTTGTCGTGAATGAGACGCAATGTGCAATGGTTATCTGAGCTTGTCGTGAATGAGACGCAATGTGCCATGGTTATCTGAGCTTGTCGTGAATGAGACGCAATGTGCCATGGTTATCTGAGCTTGTCGTGAATGAGACGCAATGTGCCATGGTTATCTGAGCTTGTCGTGAATGAGACGCAATGTGCCATGGTTATCTGAGCTTGTCGTGAATGAGACGCAATGTGCCATGGTTATCTGAGCTTGTCGTGAATGAGACGCAATGTGCCATGGTTATCTGAGCTTGTCGTGAATGAGACGCAATGTGCAATGGTTATCTGAGCTTGTCGTGAATGAGACGCAATGTGCCATGGTTATCTGCGTTTGGCTGTGTCAAGAAAAAAGGCATCTCCATACATGTTACACTGATGGGGAAAACCCAGATGGGCTCATGCAGCAAATATTGATCTTTTGTGGTAACGCACACTGTAGCATAAGAAAGGGTCAATTTAAGTGACTGCTATTTTCCATAAGTAAAGGTATGACTGATGCCTGAAGCATATTTTTGAAGGGGATTGTGTATGCCATTATGAGCAAAATGTGGAAAAATATGGTTGCCAGCAGTCAGCTCAATGGTCCCCGGTTATTGACAAATCCTCTGCTCTGCTCAAGACCCCCCGGTTGGATACTACCAGTACCACTGCTTGATTGATATTCCCCCAGCTTGCCTATAGCATGTGTGCGTGTGTGCATACATGTATGGTCTATAGCTGTGGTATGAGAAAGATTTCGTATCCCTCTTCCTCGGAATAAGAGCTTCTTTCCGTCCCAGGCAGGATGACATGGACATGGAGGGTATTGAGCGGGTGGAGTATCAAGCAGCAGCAAGGGGAGAGTATCAAGTGGTGGGAGTATTGAATGGGAGGAGTATCGGACAGGGGGAGTATCGATACATTCTCAGGAGTTTGGTTAAAGTGACTCTGTAATGCTTTTCATAGCGAACAGGTAACTCTTGAACAGCAACTGAAGCATTTCATTCCATTCAGTCAGTTTTTCCCCCTTTCTCTTCACTGCCTTGTTTTCCAGATTGCTACCAGCAGTTCCTTAATGTGATCAAATGGTGTCCTGGTAGTGATAAGATGCAGTACAAGTTCTAGCTCATTCAGCTGATGACTACCAATGTTCATTTCACCAGTATTTCCTGTTCTAGCGATGGGGATGATGGGTTACAGTGGACATAAAATGGATAGAAGAATCATAGAAATGTACACCCGGATTTTGGTAGATCTATCTGACTAACTTTAAATCATGTGTCATATAGTTTTTTGGGTTTTTTTTTTTAACTTTTCTTTTCAGATCAACAAGCTAGATACTGAAATGTCAGCCAGCCAAGCCAAGTTCAAGGCCATGAGAGACGAGGTCAAGGCCACATTTGATGACCTACAAATGTCACTGGAAGGTGAACGTCAGAAACTGAACTTAGGTATTCAGCAGAGAGAAGACGCCTTCCTAGCGGAAAGGAAATCCTCCAAATCATATTTGGAAAACTACGAAGCCTCCTTGTCTGCTCACAAAAGCACTGTGGAACGCCTGGTCTCTTCTGCACCTGCCTGTTCTCTCTTGAGCATGATGGGGAAGCTGAAGTCACGCCTGGCTGCTGTGAAGTCACAGGTATTGCCTGACGACCCCAAGACCATGACTGGGTGTCTGACATTGAACTTGGACTCGTGGAAAAAAACCAAGGAGGGACTAGCTGCAATCGGCGCGCTGACAGCAAATACTTCAGGAAAGGTATGGACACTTTGGAATGCAAACTGTATCAGCTTTTTTTATTCTTGAAAAAGAAGTGTGATTTTTTAGCCATTGCATTTTTTTTATTTGATTACACATTAATTTATGGAATTTCATATTTTTAACACTAGAGAGGTTTGAATAGCTATGGGCCGTGTAAGTGAATACATTTTTGTCAATAATATGTGTTTTATTTAATTAAGTATAATGGATATTATCAGTGTTACGTGGAAGTTGTATTTTTGTTAATGCGATAAATGAAAATGGTGTGTTTATTTTACATGCTGTGCTGATGTCACTGCTTATTTAAGTGTCGCGTTGCCAGGATCATAATCATATAATTATTTATTGTTCTTGTGTAAAGTGGTGAACTGACGCAAGTACAGAGCTGTTAACAGACTGTCTTTGAAGGGTTTAGATAGTTTTCCTCTTTCTGTCTGTGTCTGTCTCTGTCTCTCTCTCTCTCTCTCTCTCTCTCTTTCAGACTAACAGATGTGAACATCAGTGTCGCACGTATTGTACAAATACAATTGTTCTTCCAGTTTTCTTTTTTCTTTCTTTACCTCTCTGCAGAGGACTCAATTTGTCCACAATATTGTTATCATTAATTTTAACATTTTCAGTTTAAATTTTTAATCATAATCGTTTATTTATTTGTTATTTTATTCATTTTTAGAAAGTTTTTTTTTTTTCTTTTGACAAGGACATGGCTTTTTTTTGGTCATTTCTGTGACATTGTTCTCATGTCTGTCTGCCTGTCTCTGTGTGTGCAGTTTTTCAGAAATTAAACGCTCTCATTTTGGGTAGAGATTTTGTGGCCAGTTATCCTGGTGAGGGGGGAGTGGCGGAGGAGGTGGGGGTGGGGAGGGGGCATTGATGACAGAGCATTGGGAGATTATGAAATGCATGTAAATAGATTCTGTGTGTTGTGTGTTTTGTTTTGTTTTAATTAAGATTTGTTGTGGACTGTTTGCAGGACAGCGGTGGTGAAGCCAGGAGCCTTTGGTTTGGTGGTGAGCACTGAAACGCTTCCCTCTGTCTCCGTCCATCTCAGCATCTGTCTGTCTGTCTGTCTGACTGACGGTCGGTCCGGTCGGGGCGGGCGGGCGGGCTGTCTGTCTGTCTGTCTGTCTCTCTCTCTCTCTCTCTCTCCTCTCTCTCTCTCTCTCTCTCTCTCTCTCTCTCTCTCTCTCTCTCTCTCTCTCTCTCTTTTCAAACATGTGGCTAAGAAAATTTCAGTGAGATATGGGCACGAAAAAGGAAATAACAGGTAAATATGTAGAAAAACTGCAACATTGAGGATCATGACTGATGTGCAGTGGAAGTGTTTGAATCAAAGTGTTCAGTTCAGTTCAGCTCAGGTAACTGTGTTTCCTTTGTTTCCATTGATACCAGGTTCGTGGTCTTATTACACTGTACTACAGGTGTTCTCCTGGCCGATGTTCTTTGTCTGTCCGTTACTGCGTCAACATCAGGTTGTTCATGCTTCTGTCGTCACTGGTGTCAACTGCAATTTTCACATGTTTCCATAATGCGCTGAGCATGTGAATTTCAACAGTGCGTTGCATAAATCACTAATTTTATTCTTTTTCCTTGTCTTTTCTCCCCTGTAAACTCCCACGAACAAAATGGACGTGGACACTAGCATTTAAACTTTTCTCCCCGCCCCCCCCCCCCCCCCCTGCCCTTTTTTTCTCTTTTTTTTTTTTTTCGCCGCCTTAAGTTCCAGAACCTGTGGCATTGCTCCCATACCGCTCATTTCCCTTCTACACAGCAACACCCCAGTCTACCCTGTCGCCGCAGTTAGCAAACCCAGGTTACAGAGCATACTACCAGAGGCAAAGCTGTTCTGATTCCAGGTGATTTCAGCTGCATTCAGTGGCGCCTGTTCTGATCCAACACATGCAGGACACCAGGCAAGGCCCCAGGCACAAAACACAAACCAGAAAAGACCAGCGTCTAGCAGAGTCTGTGGCACTGTCTTTTGCCAACCACTGGCACCACAAACCAGAAAAGACCAGCGTCTAGCAGAGTCTGTGGCTCTGTCTTTGCCAACCACTGGCACCACAAACCAGAAAAGACCAGCGTCTAGCAGAGTCTGTGGCACCGTCTTTTGCCAACCACTGGCACCACAAACCAGAAAAGACCAGCGTCTAGCAGAGTCTGTGGCACCGTCTTTTGCCAACCACTGGCACCACAAACCAGAAAAGACCAGCGTCTAGCAGAGTCTGTGGCTCTGTATTTGCCAGACACTGGCACCACAAACCAGAAAAGACCAGCGTCTAGCAGAGTCTGTGGCTCTCTCTTTGCCAGACACTGACACCACAAACCAGAAAAGACCAGCGTCTAGCAGAGTCTGTGGCTCCGTCTTTGCCAGACACTGACACCACAAACCAGAAAAGACCAGCATCTAGCAGAGTCTGTGGCTCTCTCTTTGCCAACCACTGGCACCACAAACCAGAAAAGACCAGTGTCTAGCAGAGTCTGTGGCTCCGTCTTTGCCAGACTCTGGCGCCTCTCACCGCCATTGCTTTTTCAGCCAGTGAGTATTCTTCTAGTATGTGACTGAAAACCAAACAAAGAGGGACTCTGTCCTCGGTGCCCGTTTTCTGTGCAAGTGTGTGATGTGGACAGCTAAACACTCTAGAGTGCACTTGGGCTGTTTGTGGGCCATTTCTAAGGGAGAGGTACAATGTGCGTTGTCACAAGATCAGTAATCACTAAGCATGCTTTTTAGTGCACTTGGGCTCTTTGTTGGCCATCAGAGAGGTACAATGTATGTTGTCACAAGATCAATAATCATTATGCATGATTTTTAGTGCACTTGGGCTCATTGTGGACCATCTCCAAGAGAGGTACAATGTATGTTTG